>OY744529.1:108369817-108384817 GCA_963556195.1 Sepiola atlantica
GAAGAAGAAGAAAAAGAAAAAGAAAAAAAAGAACAAGAACAAGAAGAAAAAAAAGAAGAAGAAAAAGAAGAAGAAAAAAGAAGATAAAAAAGAAAAAGAAGAAAAAGAAGAAGCAGAAGAAAAAAAAGAAGAAAAAGAAGGAGAAAAAAGAAGAAGAAAAAGAAAAAGAAGAAGAAGAAGAAGAAGAAGAAAAAGAAGAAGAAAAAGAAGAAAAAGTGAAAGAAGAAGAAGAAGAAGCAGAAGAAAAAAAAAGAAGAAAAAGCAGAAGAAGAAAAAAAGAAGAAAAAGAAGAAGAAAAAAGAAGAAAAAAAGAAAAAGAAGAAAAAGAAAAAGAAAAAGAAGAAAAAGAAGAAGAAGAAGAAGAAGAAGAAGAAAAAGAAAAAGAAGAAGAAGAAAAAGAAAAAAAGAAGAAAAAGAAGAAGAAGAAGCAGAAGAAAAAGAAGAAGAAAAAGAAGAAGAAGAAAATGAAGAAGAAGAAAAAGAAGAAGAAGAAGATGGAGGTTTTAAGTAAATAATTTTTTTGTCCTTTCCGGCATCCTTTTTGTTCCTCGGGGAGCAGTCCACGTTTGTCCAGGGATTGGTAGATTTGTTCTCTCAGTTGTGCTGTTAGAATTTTCCACATTATTGGTAGACATGTTATCGGTCTGTAGTTGCTGGGGGTCGTTCCCTTTTTGGGGTCTTTTTGTATTAATGTTGTTCTTCCTTCCGTCATCCATTCTGGTACGTCTGTTTTGCGGATACATCCACTCAGTTTCTGCGCTAGTCTTTCATGCAGGGTCGTGAATTTTTTAAACCAGTATGCATGTATTCCATCGTGGCCTGGTGCTCTCCAGTTTGCCATTTTTCTTAAGGTTTTCTTGATCGTTTCTTTGTTAATTTCCGTTTCGATTCCTTCTTCGATTTCCTGCAGTTCATCTTTCATGTTTTTCAACCATTGGGAATTCTTGTTGTGCTTTTTCGGTTCTTCCCATATCTTGCTCCAGAATTGTTTTGTTTCTGTTGGGTTCGGTTGCTCTGTTGTTGTTTTTTCTCCATTTACGTTTTTGTAAAACTGGCTTTCATTGTTTTCAAAGGTCCTGTTCTGTTTGCTCTGTTCTGATTTGTACCTGTATCGTCTCAGTCTTCCTTCTATTGCTGCTATCTTTTGTTTTATGTCTTCATGTTTCTCATTTAATTTTTCCTTGCGTTTCTGATTTTTGCTTCTTAATCGTTTCATTTCCTCCTTCCTTCTGTTCACGGTTTTAGCTTCTTTCCGCAGTTTGGTGATCTGGGTTTCCAGTCTGATTTCCCATCCAGGTTTCATCAGTCCTCTCTTTTGTCCATTCTCTTCGTTTCTTAGTTTCATACTTACCGATTTTGCCCCTGCATATATCAGGTTGTTTAGGTCTGTAATAGTTTCTGTTGGGATGTGTGTGAGGAGTCTGTTTACTCTTTCTGTTTCTGCTTTTAACTTCTTCGCTACTTCATTCCTGAGAGATGGGAGTTTTATTTTGTTTTCTAACATGTATCGTCTAATGTTCTCCACTTCACTTTTTTCTTTTTCGTTGAGTTCTATCTCAGCAGGTTCTGTGGTTCCGCAGAATTCTATCTCATCTGCTTCTGTGATTCCGTAGTCTTCAATCTCTTCAGTTTCAGTGTGTATGTTTTGCCCGTCCTCTTCCTGTGGTTTCTCCTTCGTTGGTGTTTCTTGCTCCGTTTCGCAATTCACCTTCTGTCTGATTTCCGTCAGTTCCATCTCCGAGAACCATCCTCGCTTGAGGATCTGTCGCGCTTGATCTGCTATCCTTTGTTCCGTTGTATAGTAGTCACTAGCAATGTCCCAGAGGTGTTTCATTCGTTTTCGGTAGCCTCTTTCTGTAGGGTAGCGGCTTTTATAATAGCACTCCATCACCAGTCTGTTCTCTTTCGTGGTCCATTTCTTTCTATATCTTTCCAGTTTGCTGTTTTCGCTCTGGTTTTCTTGTCTCTGGTCTGTGTCCTTGCCATACCTGGAATCAGAGAGGTTACTTACCTGGTTCTTGTCCGTTGTCTTGTTTCTGAAATGAGAAGGGCCAACATTCGCAGGATGCGGACCGGGTCCCCCATGTTGGCTAACGAGGGAGCACCTGCCCATCATGACACTCAGGGCTTTCTCCTGAGTCCCACGGCTTGTATTTATATTATTGTGCATTATTCATATTTTTGGTGTGTGTGGCCACACCAGGCCCAGGTTTATTTTGCCTGTGGTCCTGTCACAGGGATAGTGATTGTCACATTCATTTTAATGAGTGATATTGTGCACTACCACACGAAAAAAAAAAAATCATCATCATCATCATCATCATCATCATCAATGTGAGAAAGAATTTTGACGGTTTGAATAAATAGAATAAATACTTTTAAGTATTTATTCTGAATTTGATAACGTGACTATTATAGATTTAAATTCGGCTTCGTTTTTCTTCTAAAAAACGGACATATTTTACAAACCTGATGAGATCGCCGATTGAAACATTTCCAATGGATGTGTAGCCTTGTATAAATAAAACTATTATTATAAATAGTTCTATTTATTATTGAGCACACTATTATATAAACACAATACGGATTCTCCAGATTTTTTACCGTGTTGATACAAACTTACTCTGGATATATACACACACACACACACACACATATATATATATATATATATATATATATATATATATATATATATATATATATATATATATATATATATATTAGTAAATGTCCTTAAAATGAACCGTAGGTTTACTTTCGGCAGCCTCGTAACTCTCGCTTCCCTTATTTTGTCCTTTAGTCCTCACATTTCATGAGCGATGTTTCTGACAAAAGGAGAAGAATTGCTGTTTTCTGTGTCGGAAATATATATATATATATATATATATATATATATATATATATATATATATATATATATATATATGTATATATGTATATATATATATATATATATATATATATATATATATATATATATATATATATATATATATATATATATTGATTTGATCTATGTTTCCGAGATGTCAATCCAATGTAACTTCGGTATTTATACAATCGTGCTTAATAACAAGTAGAGCTTTATTCTAGTATAAATGATTTTATTTATACAAACATTATTGGCTACATATGTGCATACATGTTTCAGCTGCCATTTCTTACTAAATAGAGCTTCCTGAAAATGCTGAAAAAAGATGAAACGGCTTAGCAATTTTTTTAGACTCTTGGAGAGTGGTAGGTAGGGGGATTAAAATGTTGAATTGACCAATCATTTATCCACATTTGAGTCAACATTTTTTCAGTACTTATACTTATATTTACATTCTTCTGTTTTTCTTTCATTCCAGAAGTTGACTCACTATACCACTTTATGATAGGCTAATAAAACCCGCTCTCTGGGATTGCTATCGGGGTAATAAGATCTTCCTATCTTGGACAAGTAATAGGATATTAAGTGCTAACACAAAATAAACGCATATATATATATAGAGAGAGAGATAGAGATAGATATATATGCATATATGTGTGAATATATATATATATCTATATATATATATATATATATATATATATATATATATATATATATATATATATATAGTTATCCACATACAGACTTTTTCGCTGTTTCACAGCTCATCAGTGCGGCTAGACCAGTTAGTGACCAGTTAAGCCGGGATCGAAACGCAACAGTCGAGCTGACAGTCGGCGATGTTAACCCCTACGCCATCATACGACACTGACTGAATGTAAGTTATATCTCAATGTAAACATTGCAATTGCCGGAGCTCGAATTAGTGTTTACCTAATGAGCAATCTCTCTCTCTCTCTCTCTCTCTCTCTCTCTCTCTCTATATATATATATATATATATATATATATATATATATATATATATATATATCTATATCTCTCTCTCTCTCTCTATATATATATATATATGCACACACACATACATATCATTTACTTCTTGAACCTTTTTATTTGTTATCGTTTTATAAACATACATATACACATACATATAAACATACATATAAACATACATACCTATTAATATATATGCGCATACACACTTGCACACAAACAACTACATCCATCCATCTATCCATCTATCCATCTATACATACATACATACATACATACATACATACATACATACATTCATACATACATACATACATACAATTATTACAGTTAATACTGAATATTTTTTATAATTAAATATATAAGTTCAAATTAGTTTTTTTAAGAAACCCTATTATCTGTGAATCAAAACTTAATTTTCAAATAATGTTTTTATATTTATTACTTTGTTGCATATTTTTTTGCATCTTATTCATTTATCTTTTATTGTTATTTCTTGATTGCAGTGGTTACACGGAGATTTATATTTGACTCTAAGCTCTGGTGCTGCAAGGTCAGGCTTCCTGCAAAACTCAATCATGTTCTGCAAAATCCAAGACCAAACACCATGAATAAATACTTGAACATATTAAAGAACTTGAATCATAAAAAACTTTCACCAAAATGACCGGATGCAGCATAAAACAAAACAACCAAACCATCTCTCTCATTTCCTGTTTTTGAAACATTTAATCTGGTTAGAAAATTTATCAATTTCAATATTTAAACCAGAAAAGGTTATCATTTTGTTACATAAAAATAAAATGAATAAAGTAAAACAAATAAATTTAAAATTACCCTCTCCTTTCCCCATCGACAGTTCCGACATTTTGTTTTTTTAGCTTATTAATTAAAATGGAACCGTTATAACATTTTAAAAGATTGAAAGAACAGGTAATTATTCTTTTTGTTATAAATGAGGCAAAAGAAAAACAAATATGTATACTCCTCGGATCAAATTAGGCGATAATTTGCTTTAGAAAACACAGTTTCAATTTGAACATCTCTCAAAATGCCCATGGAAGAGATGGGAAAATGAAAACTAAATAAATGAAAAAATGTCTGTACAAATTATCAGACTTGAAAATGTAAATTATGTACAATAATAAAATATAAAAATAATCGTGTGTAATGATTAACATAGTGCATCAAATTGCTCTATGTAAGATCCCTTAGATGCACACGAAGGCCTTATTTTATGACACAACACGTTTGCAAGTATTTGCTTGTGTCTTGCTTCAACCCCTAGACACTGATTGGGAAGCTTATGTTGTCAACTTGATTGCCCTTTCAAACACTTTGAGTATGTGAGGGCAAATCTGACAACTTCAGCTTTGTTCCATTCATAGGTGACTCAAAAAATTAATCTTCAGAAAATGCTTCTGTAAATGATGCTTCACAAACTTCACTTTGCAAAGGTTAATCAAATCATACCAATGATTGGCTTGAAAAAAAAAGTGTACATCTGTTCTATAGTCGGTCAGTCTAGATGCGTTCCTGTTAGACTCGGGCGATTTGATTTTTTGTTCAAATTCAGATTTTCTCGTTTGGAAGAGCTGTATTTTACCCATATTAAAAAAATGATTTTTTGTTCAAATTCAGATTTTCTCGTTTGGAAGAGCTGTATTTTACCCATATTAAAAAAATGATTTTTTGTTCAAATTCAGATTTTCTCGTTTGGAAGAGCTGTATTTTACCCATATTAAAAAAATGATTTTTTGTTCAAATTCAGATTTTCTCGTTTGGAAGAGCTGTATTTTACCCATATTAAAAAAATGATTTTTTGTTCAAATTCAGATTTTCTCGTTTGGAAGAGCTGTATTTTACCCATATTAAAAAAATGATTTTTTGTTCAAATTCAGATTTTCTCGTTTGGAAGAGCTGTATTTTACCCATATTAAAAAAAAATGACTTTTTGTCTAACTCTACCCTCGTTGGGACGTAAGTGAATACGGACTTTTTTATATGTAAAAAAAGAAGCTGTTTAATGACTATTGTAATTTGTGCACATTTGCAGAGATTTTCACGTGGAGTTATTTCATGCTACAACATTTTAATTAAATCTAAATTTTTGAAATTAAAATAGATTTAATTATTTAAAAAAAATGTTTTAATAAGCACTCTTTTAATTCTTTTATATTTTCAAA
This sequence comes from Sepiola atlantica, assembly GCA_963556195.1. Classification (NCBI taxonomy): domain Eukaryota; kingdom Metazoa; phylum Mollusca; class Cephalopoda; order Sepiida; family Sepiolidae; genus Sepiola; species Sepiola atlantica. The sequence continues at coordinate 108,375,873 of OY744529.1, forward strand.
CTTATTGTTTTTCATTGTTAAAATTCAAAATTCTGTGAACGAGAGATTCTCCTAGACTAAGGCAATTATTATTTTTCCCAATCCAGTGTCCCTGCTTTTTCCCACCAGCCCAGATGTGGCAACAATACTGCATGCATGGGCGGATGGTGGCTTTGTAGAGATACAGGATAATGTCAGGTATGAGGAGTTTACTAGCACGGTAGAGGAAGCCCACCTTCTTTACTGCAGCCTTGGCAATGTCTTCAAGGTGTTTGTTCCAATTCAAAAGAACGGTTTAATTCCATGTGTGAATAAAAAGTGATGACGTTTTACATGAGAGAAATTACAAGTTATATATATATATATATATATATATATATATATATATGTGTGTGTGTGTGTGTGTGTGTGTGTGTGTGTAAAGGAGTAAGGCTACCAACATTTGTAAAAAGTTTTTTCAACATTTATTTTTTGTTGGTATTGTATAATTTTATATAACGCGTTTCAAGCGGTGGTCCGCTCTCATCAGATATGTAAATCCATTTGAAGAAATGTCTTTCAATTTGAAAGAGTGTTGTTTCATTTGCGGAAATGTGTTTATATATATATATATATATATATATATATATATAATTTTAAATATATTCTATTTAAATTTTTTTAAATACGAATATTTAATTTGTTTTGTATTATTGAACGATGTGATAGAAAGAGTCGCTTTTTCACCGCAATTTAAACAATGCTAAAGGAAGATAAGGTGATTGATAAGTTGCTTGATAAGGGCCGAAAACAAATTATCTTAAATTTAGGAGAGTCAAATAAGGGGGAGATAACTCTGGTTTCAAGTTTCAACCACGCTTTATCTTAAAATGGATTTTAACATTCTTTACTTTCAAGATATATTATATTTAACCAGAGATAATGGCAAACTTATAGATTTCTTACAAGCGCACATATTAATTTCAAGTGCGTAAACCTGTATCTGCAGCCATGGGACTTGTGGCAACATTTAAAACAACTGATGAGTTTATGTAGCGTTGCCTAGGTGCCGAAGGATTCCATCGTTTGCGTGTGAATCACAAATACAATTTTGTTGATCCACTCACAGGTGCCACAACCAACCACGTAGAACGAATGTGGAATGAGGCGAAAAAAAAGAACAAACTTGAATGTGGCATCCACACGCAAATGGTGGAATTGTACCTAGCTGAATTCATGTGGAAACAAAAATTCCGAAAGGACACTGTACTGGGAACTGTTTTCAAACAAATTGCTGAATTTTACTCATTTATTTCAAAAACTTTATTTCTCTTGAAATTTGTTTTTTCCCCTTCCATTTACGTATTTTCTATTTTTACCTTTTTTTTCTGTGATAATTTATTTTAATAAATCATTTTATTTTTCATTGGTGACGAATGCGTTGTGATTGTTTTATTCATAAATTATTCTTTTAAGTAGCGTGGTTAAAAACTAGAGCTATCTCCCCCTTATTTGACTCTCCTGAAATTAAAGATAATTTCTTTCGGCCCTACGGTAAACAAACATAATTGATTTCGGTGATACTAATTTGACCAGATTCTTACATCGTAATTTGTATTTTAGATTAAATATTTTAGATTAACTATTATTCGATTTATTGAGAACAGTATGAATATTACATATTCAAAAAATACTATTTACTGCATTTATTTGCATTAATGCCTGCCTCAATTTTACCGACTAACATCGTTCAATAACACCGTTACCTTACCAGAAATCCAGATTATTTTGCACTTTAAATACATTTCCTCAAATAGCGACACAATTTTGAAAGAAAAATATTTCGTGTTGTGATTCTTTATAGTAATCTGCAACATTCCAATTCCGCAGATTGTTACTATTTCAAAATCGACCTTCCCTATTGCGCAATTACCAACCACATCTCTCCTGGGTCGGCACTGCTCGATTTCGGCGGTAATGAGATGTGCAAGACGACTGGAAGTAATGTCGAGATAAGCGAAGAGCACATACAGCACCTGGTATTCCTAAATGGTCACCCATTTTAGTACTGAGCAGTCTCGACGTCGCTTAACTTCGGTGATCTAACGGGAACCAGAGTGTCAACGTGATTTTGTTGTATAATGCTATCGAGTAGAAACCCTAAATATTTGGTTTGTTGAAATGTTGGTATATTGGTTGTGCATCAAAATCTAATGTTTTCCGTTATTGAAATGTATACATACTCTTTTATTTTGGGAAAATCTGAATCCATTTACGTTTGCACATTTTTCGATTTTATTAATGCAGTTTTGCATCTGTTTTTTCGCATTTGTCATATGTGGGGATGACAAGGCAATAGAATGGTCATCCACAAATAGTGACTTTTCGAATTCAGGATTAACCACCTGGATAACCCTGTTTAATTTTAATATATAAAAAAATGTTACTTATCAAAAAATGTTACTTATAAAAAATGTTACTTATCAAAAAATGTTACTTATAAAAAAATGTTACTTATAAAAAAATGTTACTTATCAAAAAATGTTACTTATAAAAAAATGTTACTTATAAAAAAATAAGCGAAGAATGATAATAAAAAGTAACTTATCAAAAAATGTTACTTATCAAAAAATGTTACTTATCAAAAAATGTTACTTATCAAAAAATGTTACTTATAAAAAAATGTTACTTATCAAAAAATGTTACTTATAAAAAAATGTTACTTATCAAAAAATGTTACTTATAAAAAAATGTTACTTATAAAAAATGTTACTTATAAAAAAATGTAACTTATAAAAAAATGTTACTTATCAAAAAATAAGCGAAGAATGATAATAAAAAGTAACTTATCAAAAAATGTTACTTATCAAAAAATGTTACTTATCAAAAAATGTTACTTATCAAAAAATGTTACTTATCAAAAAATGTTACTTATCAAAAAATGTTACTTATAAAAAATGTTACTTATAAAAAATGTTACTTATAAAAAATGTTACTTATAAAAAAATGTTACTTATCAAAAAATGTTACTTATAAAAAATGTTACTTATAAAAAAATGTTACTTATAAAAAAATGTTACTTATAAAAAAATGTTACTTATAAAAAAATGTTACTTATAAATAATGTTACTTATCAGAAAATGTTACTTATAAAAAAATGTTACTTATAAAAAATGTTACTTATCAAAAAATGTTACTTATAAAAAAATGTTACTTATCAAAAAATGTTACTTATAAAAAAATGTTACTTATAAAAAAATAAGCGAAGAATGATAATAAAAAGTAACTTATCAAAAAATGTTACTCATCAAAAAATGTTACTTATCAAAAAATGTTACTTATCAAAAAATGTTACTTATAAAAAAATGTTACTTATCAAAAAATGTTACTTATAAAAAAATGTTACTTATCAAAAAATGTTACTTATAAAAAAATGTTACTTATAAAAAATGTTACTTATAAAAAAATGTTACTTATAAAAAAATGTTACTTATCAAAAAATAAGCGAAGAATGATAATAAAAAGTAACTTATCAAAAAATGTTACTTATCAAAAAATGTTACTTATCAAAAAATGTTACTTATAAAAAATGTTACTTATAAAAAATGTTACTTATAAAAAAATGTTACTTATAAAAAATGCTACTTATCAAAAAATGTTACTTATAAATAATGTTACTTATCAAAAAATGTTACTTATAAAAAATGTTACTTATAAAAAATGTTACTTATCAAAAAATGTTACTTATAAAAAAATGTTACTTATAAAAAATGTTACTTATCAAAAAATGTTACTTATGAAAAAATGTTACTTATCAATAAAATGTTACTTATCAAAAAATGTTACTTATAAATAATGTTACTTATCAAAAAATGTTACTTATAAAAAAATGTTACTTATAAAAAATGTTACTTATAAAAAAATGTTACTTATAAAAAAATGTTACTTATAAAAAATGTTACTTATAAAAAAATGTTACTTATAAAAAAATGTTACTTATCAAAAAATGTTACTTATAAAAAAATGTTACTTATCAAAAAAAAAGCGAAGAATGATAATAAAAAGTAACTTATCAAAAAATGTTACTTATCAAAAAATGTTACTTATCAAAAAATGTTACTTATCAAAAAATGTTACTTATAAAAAAATGTTACTTATAAAAAAATGTTACTTATAAAAAATGTTACTTATAAAAAATGTTACTTATAAAAAAATGTTACTTATAAAAAATGTTACTTATAAAAAATGTTACTTATAAAAAAATGTTACTTATAAAAAAATGTTACTTATAAAAAATGTTACTTATAAAAAATGTTACTTATAAAAAATGTTACTTATAAAAAAATGTTACTTATAAAAAAATGTTACTTATAAAAAATGTTACTTATAAAAAATGTTACTTATAAAAAATGTTACTTATAAAAAAATGTTACTTATAAAAAAATGTTACTTATAAAAAATGTTACTTATAAAAAAATGTTACTTATAAAAAATGACACTTATAAAAAATGTTACTTATAAAAAAATGTTACTTATAAAAAAATGTTACTTATAAAAAATGTTACTTATAAAAAATGTTACTTATAAAAAATGTTACTTATCAAAAAATGTTACTTTTAAAAAAATGTTACTTATAAAAAAATGTTACTTATAAAAAATGTTACTTATAAAAAATGTTACTTATAAAAAAATGTTACTTATAAAAAATGTTACTTATAAAAAATGTTACTTATAAAAAAATGCTACTTATAAAAAAATGTTACTCATAAAAATGTTATTTATAAAAAATGCTACTTATCAAAAAATGTTACTTATCAAAAAATGTTACTTATCAAAAAATGTTACTTATAAAAAAATGTTACTTATAAAAAAATGTTACTTATAAAAAATGTTACTTATCAAAAAATGTTACTTATAAAAAATGTTACTTATAAAAAAATGTTACTTATAAAAAAAAATTTACTTATAAAATGCTGCCTCGAGTACTTCCGTCTTTTGTTTGGTTCGTCTACCTTTTAGGCCTATTTTGTAAATATCCTTCATAATTACATACTTCCGTGTCGTCAGCTTTTTCAAGGCCGAAGAAAACTGTAATAACACGATGTCTCTGTACAACGCCATCTATGATAACGGTTTTAAATCGTACTAGTTTATCGGCTGTACTTCGGTTTTGTCGAAAAACCACTTAGGTAATTGGATATATACTGATATCTCTTTAGTCTTTCTTTTATCATTCTTTCCATTGTCTTTTTAAATATCATAGTTCACCCCAAACAATCAGGCCGCCACCGTAGATATAAGAGGCTACTGAAAAATAGGGTGTAAGTTTTGGGGGTCATCCTAAATTTGGGAGCTGTGCAGCGAGATGTCTGTTTACATTAGTTCTAAATTTCTGCATGTAGGTACAGTCGGAGAAACAGGGAACAGTGAGGAAGTTCCAGATGCCGGCAACACGAAGAAAGAAGCTATTGGAGTAGAAGGCTCTCTGGCATCTGGGGACCTTCACAGTGAATGGATGCGACTTAGCTGATAGTCCGGTTAGTCTAGTGTATTTACGTCGAAAAGGGCACTTAAGCAGCAAGTTCATCGGAGCACAATCCATTGAAGTACTTGTAAAACAGGCACAAGGGGTTCAGTTTTTGAATGTAGAACCACACTGTTTACTCAATTAATGGTTTTAAAATTCTACTTCCAGCAAGTTGACAATATCTCCCTTTTTGTATATTTTTTCTAAATTTAGTTTTTTTGTAGTCATTTTTCCATTAATTTTCCTTGCCACACCCAATACTTTTTTTATGAAAATATTCATATATAAAGGGAATCGAGGAGTTTTCACTCTCACGCCGAGGATCTACTCCCACGGGAACCGGGAAGAAATTTTGTAAGAGACTTACTTTCGTAGCACCGTTGTTATTATTTCTTATTTCAATGTTACTCTTGTCTATCCATAAAAGAAAACTGTTTACTCTGGTCTATCCGTAAAAAAAAACTTTTACTCTAGTCTATCCGTAAAAGAAAACTTTTTACTCTGGTCTATCCGCAAAAGAAAACTTTTTACTCTAGTCTATCCGTAAAAGAAAACTTTTTACTCTGGTCTATCCGCAAAAAAAATTTTTTTACTCTAGTCTATCCGTAAAAGAAAACTTTTACACTGGTCTATCCGTAAAAGTAAAACCTTTTACTCTGGTCTATCCGTAAAAGTAAACTTTTTACTCTGGTCAATCCGTAAAAGAAAACTTATTAATCTCGTCTATCCGTAAAAGAAACCTTTTTCTCTAGTCTTTCCGTAAAAGAAAACTTTTTACTCTAGTCTATCCGTAAAAGAAATGATGATACTCTGGTCTATCCGTAAAAAAAAACTTATTACTCTAGTCTATCCGTAAAAGAAAACTTTTACACTAGTCTATCCGTAAAAGAAAACTTTTTACCTGGTCTATCCGTAAAAGAAAACTTTTACTCTAGTCTATCCGTAAAAGAAACTTTTTACTCTGGTCTATCCGTAAAAGAAATGATGATACTCTGGTCTATCCGTAAAAGAAATGATGATACTCTGGTCTATCCGTAAAAGAAAACTTTTTACTCTGGTCTATCCGTAAAAGAAAACTTTTTACTCTGGTCTATCCGTAAAAGTAAAACCTTTTACTCTGGTCTATCCGTAAAAGTAAACTTTTTACTCTGGTCAATCCGTAAAAGAAAACTTATTAATCTCGTCTATCCGTAAAAGAAACCTTTTTCTCTAGTCTTTCCGTAAAAGAAAACTTTTTACTCTAGTCTATCCGTAAAAGAAATGATGATACTCTGGTCTATCCGTAAAAAAAAACTTATTACTCTAGTCTATCCGTAAAAGAAAACTTTTACACTAGTCTATCCGTAAAAGAAAACTTTTTACTCTGGTCTATCCGTAAAAGAAAACTTTTACTCTAGTCTATCCGTAAAAGAAACTTTTTACTCTGGTCTATCCGTAAAAGAAATGATGATACTCTGGTCTATCCGTAAAAGAAATGATGATACTCTGGTCTATCCGTAAAAGAAAACTTTTTACTCTGGTCTATCCGTAAAAGAAAACTTTTTACTCTGGTCTATCCGTAAAAGAAAACTTTTACTCTAGTCTCTCCGTAAAAGAAACTTTTTACTCTGGTCTATCCGTAAAAGAAATGATGATACTCTGGTCTATCCGTAAAAGAAATGATGATACTCTGGTCTATCCGTAAAAGAAAACTTTTTACTCTGGTCTATCCGTAAAAGAAAACGTTTTACTCTGGTCTATCCGTAAAAGAAATGATGATACTCTGGTTAATCCGTAAAAGAAATGATGATACTCTGGTCTATCCGTAAAAGAAATGATGATACTCTGGTCTATCCGTAAAAGAAAACTTTTTTCTCTGGTCTATCCGTAAAAGAAAACGTTTTACTCTGGTCTATCCGTAAAAGAAATGATGATACTCTGGTTAATCCGTAAAAAAATGATGATACTCTGGTTAATCCGTAAAAGAAATGATGATACTCTGGTCTATCCGTAAAAGAAATGATGATACTCTGGTCTATCCGTAAAAGAAAACTTTTTACTCTGGTCTATCCGTAAAAGAAATGATGATACTCTGGTCTATCCGTAAAAGAAATGATGATACTCTGGTCTATCCGTAAAAGAAAACTTTTTACTCTGGTCTATCCGTAAAAGAAAACTTTTTACTCTGGTCTATCCGTAAAAGAAATGATGATACTCTGGTTAATCCGTAAAAAAATGCTGATACTCTGGTTAATCCGTAAAAGAAATGATGATACTCTGGTCTATCCGTAAAAGAAATGATGATACTCTGGTCTATCCGTAAAAGAAAACTTTTTACTCTGGTCTATCCGTAAAAGAAAACTTTTTACTCTGGTTTATCCGTAAAAGAAAGCTTTTTGAAAAATGAAAGTCTGATGCTCCACCAACTGCCAACTCCAACTCTTTCTCTCTGCACTTCACTCTGCTCACTGAGCAACACCACTCTTCAATCGAAAGAGTACAGTTCTTATACTGATCAATCCATCCACTATGCAAATTGACTCCCAACCAGAGCCATCAAACGGTTAGAGACTCTAAACAGCCAATCTGCAAAGGGGGATAACTCAATTGGCGACTAAACCACAGTTACAATTGTACGTTAAATACGTTATATTTTTTAATCAAACTAGTTAACCCCCTACAGATATCTCATACTGAAACGCGTTTTCATTGGATAATCCACATCATTTTTCATACATTTGACCAATCGCTGCAATTGCTAATCTTGCTTAACAGAATACCAGAATGACAGACTTATATTTTATAATATGAAATTTATTATTGTTTTTCATAATATACTACTTTTATTTTCAGCGATATACACCGAGTCATCTTTTATTAAAGCATAGTAATACGATACACACGCTGTAATCAAGACCGCATTATGAGCGAATTTGCACGAACAAATCGTACAACCTCTGTTTGGTATTCTCGATTACCAGTCATTTCGTTTCGAATCCATTCGGGTGTATTACTTTTATTATTTTAGTGTTTACCCGTTTCACGTCAAACTAAATATGAACATGAGCACCACTCCTCCAGCCGTGACGTCATCAGTTCGGCCGTTCCGGGTTCGGTTGATCACTCGGCACTGTTCGGGAAAAATTGCCGTTCTGATGAAGATGCCGATGTTGAAACGCCCGGTCCAGTGACTGCAAACTCCCACGCTGTGTTTGTTTAGATCAGCGAGCAATCAACTGGGTGGGCTAGCAACCTTGTCTCGCCGTGAAGAGAGGGTCATTTCACATAAACAGTTAGCGAAAGGAATGATAAGCCGCAACGAATTGGTTTGCTGGTTTTCTTGGAAGAATAATTATTAACAACAACAAAAAAAAAACAATCAAAGAGAAGAAATTACACTTGTTGGGTTCCAAGGCAGGTTGGTTAGACTGTGCTTGGTTTGGGTTGAATCGACGGACTTGGTAATTCGGGGCTATTTATT
>OY744529.1:108389817-108464817 GCA_963556195.1 Sepiola atlantica
ATATATATATATATATTAATCAACTACTAGCAGCATTTAAACTGTTGCTTTCTTCGTTAAAATTACATTTTCAGTTCATAAAAATCAATTTAAACTAATTGTGCAGCGTTTGGTATCAGTTTTTTAGTAGTTTGTATATTCTATTGCATTTCTCTTTTTATTTTTGTTTTACATCACTGATTTAAACCATTTTCACTTCAACACATAACCGTATTTTTAAAAATTTATTAGTGAATCACCACATATCAAGGCTAAAAGCCACTCGAGAATATGGGTTCATGAAATGGATAGATTGGCAATTGAACATGGCAAAGAGTATCATGAAAAGATTTGAAATGATGAATGGAATGTACAAAATTTGATTACTTTTGAGGACGATTTGTGACAAGTATTTGCTGACATGGGATTTGAAGACGACAATGTTGTAGCCCACATGGAAGCAATCCCGTGGTAACGTGTTGCACAGATAAGAAGTTCTTAGAAATAAACTCTGTTCATGGGAAATATCTTTAATATTAGGCACACGGAGGAAGAAGAGGAAGTGACTTGCAGTTGTGGCGGAAAATGAGTTCTTTCTGTGCGAATGTCTTGCAAGGAGAAACCAGAGGTTTAAGCTCAGTCAATCACCTTCCATAGAAATAACGATAGAGTAGAGAAAGACTAGCAACGTCTCTTCTGTGAAAAAATGGTATGTAGAGAAGAGAAGAGATCACCCCCACTAGATGAAAAATTCAATTTTGTCATGGCAAGAAAAAGTGCTCCGAATGACACCTCCCCGGATGTGGCAGCAGTACATAATTCTTGGGACGTTTCTGAATCTAATATAGGTAGAGGATCCAGCCAATTTCCCAACTTAACCCTAACCCGAACCCTATTATAGGTAGGGGATCCAATAAGTTTCCCAACCTTACCCTAACCCTAACCCAACCTCAGCTACAGATTGGATATAAGTCTCCAATTTTAGATCTGGAGTGAAGATCGGTTCGAGGATCTTATAAAACCAGGGGTTTTCCTCAAGGAGAGAGTCATTCCTTTCAACTGGAGAAAACCAGGATCTGAGCGTTGGTGGTGAAAGGAGAGAAAATCGGTGTTAAAGATGTTAAATGTAACCAGCCCTGTTTTTATTCATTGCACTAAATATCCAGATCAGAACAGAGAGAGAGAGAGAGAGAGAGAGAGAGAGAGAGAGAGATAGAAAGAGAGGTAGAATCAGCAAGATCTTAACCACCAATGCTCTTCAAAGTGCTGCATTTTGTGTTGTCTGCATAGATGTCAACATATATATCTCAGAATATCATTACTGAAAATCAGTAAAAGCATTCAACACTTTTTTCTTTTTTTAAAATTTGATTCACTCTACACAAGGCACATTGCCACTGTGACTTAGGGACCATAACTACAGGTCATCCTAAGTAGGGAGTTGTGCAGCGAGATGTCTGTTCGCATTATATTCAAATTTCTGCATGTTGATACAATTAGGGAAACAGACAGCAGGGAGAGAATTCCAAGACTAGCAGTTCTAGGAAATAAACAATTAGAGTAGAACGCTTTCCGGCAAAAACAAAATATGTTGACTTTGTAGAGGTGTGCTCAATTGTTGAGTTTTGCACATTTTTGTTGGACAAATTTTGATCTATAATTTTCTGAGATAAAATTTCTGAAATTACATGTTGTTTACATTTATAAATGAAGCTGTATTATTAGTAATACTACGTCGAGTTTGTGTGAATTGCTTCCCTTTGATTTAGCGCACGCGTATTTCAATCATTAGGGTCTGACTGAGAGGTAACCCTAATTATGATTATAGATCGAAACTGTTGATTAAAAAAAAAAATACTAAAGAATGAAAATAAATTTCAAAATCTAAATGCTGAAATTTATAAAAACAAAAGTTCATGCCACGTTCCACGCAATTGCTTATGCTATTTAAGCATTGAGTTTTCCGTAAGTATAAAAAAAAGACACATTAAAATAAGCATCAAGTATGTAAGAAACGTTGTGGTGAATTACGATATTTTCAGTATTAGTCGAGAGTATGGGTTCGTCCGAGTCAGTAGGGTGGCAGTATTTTCCGACACATAATTGTTACTTACCAGCTAACCGACCGCTACCAAAATTGATGCGATAATGAGAGGCATCTTCTTAAAATAAAGATGAACATTGTTTTCTTACTCGCTCGATCACGCATTCATCCGTTTTAAATTTTCTTTACTTGGCAGCATTGTTAAAAGACTTCGGCTAGGATCAAAGTGTAATACACGGTTTCTCAGTATACACGTGACTCAGTCTTGTCGAGCAGCTTCCATTGCTCGGGGACTCGCGAGACATACATACCAGTCGAGGATCCGTTCTCGACAATCAGTTCGGCAGAAATTGAGCCATTTCAGTGGCTGGGGTATTGATCTTGGGTAGTCCTAGGTGGTCGACCCGGCTGGGGTATTGATCTTGGGTAGTCCTAGGTGGTCGACCCGGGCTGGGGTATTGATCTTGGGTAGTCCTAGGTGGTCCATCCGGGCTGGGGTATTGATCTTGGGTAGTCCTAGGTGGTCGACCCTGCTGGGGTATTGATCTTGGGTAGTCCTAGGTGGTCGACCCGGGCTGGGGTATTGATCTTGGGTAGTCCTAGGTGGTCCATCCGGGCTGGGGTATTGATCTTGGGTAGTCCTAGGTGGTCGACCCGGCTGGTGTATTGATCTTGGGTAGTCCTAGGTGGTCGACCCAGGCTGGGGTATTGATCTTGGGTTGTCCTAGGAGGTTCACCCGGGCTGGGGTATTGATCTTGGGTTGTCCTAGGTGGTTCACCCGGGCTGGGGTATTGATCTTGGGTAGTCCTAGGTGGTCGACCCTGCTGGGGTATTGATCTTGGGTAGTCCTAGGTGGTCGACCCGGGCTGGGGTATTGATCTTGGGTAGTCCTAGGTGGTCCATCCGGGCTGGGGTATTGATCTTGGGTAGTCCTAGGTGGTCCACCCGGGCTGGGGTATTGATCTTGGGTAGTCCTAGGTGGTCGACCCGGGCTGGGGTATTGATCTTGGGTAGTCCTAGGTGGTCCACCCGGGCTTGTGTATTGATCTTGGGTAGTCCTAGGTGGTCCACCCGGGCTGGGGTATTGATCTTGGGTAGTCCTAGGTGGTCCACCCGGGCTGGGGTATTGATCTTGGGTAGTCCTAGGTGGTCGACCCGGCTGGTGTATTGATCTTGGGTAGTCCTAGGTGGTCGACCCAGGCTGGGGTATTGATCTTGGGTAGTCCTAGGTGGTCCACCCGGGCTGGGGTATTGATCTTGGGTAGTCCTAGGTGGTCCACCCGGGCTGGGGTATTGATCTTGGGTAGTCCTAAGTGGTCTACCCGGGCTGGGGGTATTGATCTTGGGTAGTCCTAGGTGGTCCACCCTTATGGAGGTTTTGCCTCTTCTCTTTGAGTAGAGTTAGTTTATGGCTAACTGCCTTAGGCGCCAAGAACAGAGAATGGCGACGGGGCTTCCTATGCATTTTTTATAGACCAGAGTGCTCCTTCTTTAAGGGTCGCTTGCTTGATTCTCCCCCACCTTCCGCCCTTGTGTCACATCTTCCTGTTGTGGGAAGAAAGAAAAAAATAACTCCTTTAATAACCTCGCTAATAGTAATAGTATTTATGTTTTTCAGAATTACGTTTCAAAATGATCCAAGGAGATGACATTATCATTACTATTGGCGGAGTTAGTAACCTCCAAATGTGTGGTTCGGTGATGATATCCACCATTCGCTATCAGATCACATAAACAGCAAGAACTCTGTGTTTTGGGAATGGCAAGCTCAGATGAAGTCCTTCAAACATCACTGCACTCATTGAAGTGCACCGCATGTGTCATCATCTCGAAACATGGCATCATCGGACCGTTGTTGGTTTGAGACAGTGACGGTCTATAACACGTCACTCAATAAGTCCAGGGCCTAACTAATGAAAATACTTCCCACTACCACCTTTTTCTTTACTTTCTTCTTTCCCTTCCACTACCACGGTTTCTTCCTTTCTTTCTTCTTCCCCTCCCATTACCACGGTTTCTTCCTTTCTCCTTTCTCTCCCCCCCCCCCACTACCACGGTTTCTTCCTTTCATTCTACTTTCCCTCTCACTACCACCTTTTCTTCCTTTCCTTATTTCCCTCCCACTACCACCTTTGCTTCCTTTCTTTCTTCTTTCCCTCCCACTGTCACCTTTTCTTCCTTTCTTTCTTCTTTCCCTCCCACTATTACCTTTTCTTCCTTTCTCCTTTCTCCCCCCCCCCCCACTCCCTACTTCCACACTGATTCCAACACTTCTCTAACAATTCGATACCGTTTTTTGTAGAACGATTTGTCTTTGGCCTCAAAGTACGCCGATTTCACTTGTTCATCTCTTTCCCTATAACATTCTTTTGATGTCTGCAAACATTCAATAGTCGCCAGGGGCAGATATGGAGAATAGGGTGAGACCGGAAACAATTTGAAGTGAAATTCATGTAATTGTGACACGGTGCATTGTCTTGGTGATAGAGCATGGTTTTCTACTTTATTTGCGGACGTTTAATGGATGAGTTCTTCCTTCAAACGCACCAATAGTGCTATATAATATTCGATGCCGATTGGCCTCCTTTTCCCAAGGTAATTCATGAATAAAATACCTTGCACATCTTAAAATACGGAGGCCAAAACTTTGCCTGCTGATATTTGCGTCTCGTTGACGGCTTTCACTTGCTACTATACACTTAGCTGACTGCCGATTTGACCCCGGAATGAAGTGGTGGATGCATGTTTTACCCATTGTCACATATTCATGCAAAAACTCATTCTGGTTGTGTTGAAACAGTTGCAAAATCGCTCTGAATCGTCGAAGCGTTTTTATTTTTGATCGATTGTGAGCAAACGCGGCACCCACTTTGAACATAGCTTTTTCACTGACAAATGTTCATGCAAAATGGTGGATACACTGCATTCTTATATATTCATCTTCTCCGCTATCTCATGCAACTTCAATTTACGATAAGCCAACACAAGATTGTGGACTTGTTTTTAATGTTTTTCCAGGACAACTGCATCATTTGTGCCTGTACGACCGCGTTTAAAGCCAGCATACTACCTTTTAACAGTTGCATCCGACAAAGCAGAGCTCGGATAACACTTATCAATCCATTGCTTTTCTTGAACAGTATTTCGTCCCATCTTCTTTATCAACACACGATTTTTTAATTTTTTTAATTGTTTTGAACATTTGCACCATTAGTTTCACTTGAATAACTGTAATTTTAAACTAATAATTCAATTGGGCTCAAATTTTGACGCGTACCATATAAAGGTTAGTACTTTATAAAACTCATGTGGATTTTTATGATTAACACCATCTATTAGTGACGCCATATTTTGTAGGTATATCTCTATAATATAGTTGAACCCGTCTATTTCACGTATATTGTCATCGATAGCATACGGCCTACAGACTTATTGTTTTATTATGATTCTTCAGTTTCCTTAGTGGAAACTTGGCCAATTTACTTATGTTTAATCAATATGTTTCAGCAGTATTCGATATTGGAATTATCTGATTTTTATATCGGTAGAAGATTTCATCCGGAATCAGGTACTCACATGAACGGTAGAATGATTCCACCATTTACCCAGCAACTTTAGCAACATATTTGATGTAAATCTTCCATTTCAGGTATAGAGTAGACTTATCAAAATAAAGGGGATCCTCAAAGGGGGGGGGGGCCATTCATTTCGACCGTAGCAAAACAAAGATCTAAGCGTTGGTGGTGAAAGGAGAGAAGCTTGGTTTTAAAGGTGCTAAAATTGACAAGCCATTTTCCTTCATTGCACCACGTGCTTCAGGTGAGAAAAGAAAGATGAACAGAAAAATCTAGCTCAGCAATGCTCCTCGGTGTGCGGCCATAGACAGTTGTGTCATCTACGTAGATGTACACAAATGATCTCAGAAAATTATTTGGAAGATCATTGATGAAGATCACGAAGAGGGTTAGGCCCAGAATAGATCCATGATACACTTCAGGATTGACGGCATGTGTGACAGACTTCTGCTGATCAACACTGCTTTTAGAAACCCATCAGACAGAAAGGAGTTGATGGTTGATAGGGGATTCCCAGATATTCCATATCTAGCAAGCTTGTGAGGCAAGCTTTTTTTAAAAACCGTATCAAAGGCTTTTAGTATGTCAAGAGCTATCGCCTTAGAAACGAAACTCTCATCAATAGATTCACTGATCCTATGCGATATTACAATAAGCACGTCAGCAGGAAGAAATCCATATTGTTTGTCATTAAGTGGATTGCTATTCTTTTTCATGTGTGTGTTTTTGTGTGTGTGATAGTGGTTCATTATTTCTTACTTATGTTAGAGATAAACACTATCCCTGTGACAAAATCACAGGTAAATTAAGACTCGACCTTGTGTTGCCACATACACCAGCAAAACTATGAAATATGACATCAAATAAAAATAAGAGCCTCCATGTGATAGCTAACATAGTAGATTCGGTTGACATCGTGTGGATATTGGCCCTTTTTATTTTAGATAGCAGAATATTACTGACTAAATAAGTAGATCAACACAAGCCAAAGGTAACCCAGCGGAAGAAATGAACCCCAAAAAGAAAGATATGCTAGTAATGGAATACTATTCCCAATACAGCCCCACACAAATAAGCCACGTGAATCACATAGATAACCTATGGGCATATCTGCTGACTTTCACGCATTGAAACAGAAGATTTCGGACCAAGCAAAGCATACCCTTAAGAGGGGGTGATTCTCAGAACCAATGGAAATGAAATATAAGTAAAACAAAACAGGAATAACATTAACTATAGAGACAATGATCATGAGACCACAGAACTCGTTGAGGAAGAAGCAGCAGAAGTTGAACGCATCAAAGAAAGTATATAAGAGGACACAATTAAACTACAATGCCTCAGGAACAATTAGTTGAAGAAAGTAAAATTACAAACAAAAGAGGTGACCAGATTCGACAGAAAATAGATAATATATCTAAACAGTTTAATTCATGCTGAGACCAAAACTGTAGAAAAGGAAGGAAAACTGAAGAGTTACAGATACACATCCGAAGAGTGCAAACAGAACAGAGTAATGTAAAACAGTTTTACTAAAATATAAATTATAGAAGGACAAAAACAAACAAACTGGACATCTGAAGCAATGTATGGGAGAAACGACAAGGTCATAACACGAATGATGAGTTGATGAAAAACACGAAGAAAGATTTTCAGGAGATTAAAGAATGAACAGAAACCGAAATTAAGAAAGAAACGCCCAATGTTACTTAAAGAAAATGACAAACTGTAAAGAACCTGATCACGATGGAATACATAAATTCTGGTTTAAAAAATTCACTAACTTACATGAAAAAGATGTATACACGAAACCGAAGTGGATGACTAAAAGGAGACCCACATAAATTCAAAATACAGAGACAAGCTAACGATGCGAAAACCGATAATCAGCCTATCAACCATGTGGAAAATCTTAACGGTAGAACTTAATAACCGTCGTCTATTCTCCGGGAAACAGAAAGGATGCCGGAAAACGAGACAAATGACCTACTATACATCGATTAAAAGATACCGAAGAAAGTAAATACAGAATAATGAATATGTAGAACCATGCCGTCCCCTCGACAATCGTCGACCCCAAACGCTTGTGAACCGTGGTTTTCTGTTTGTCTTCATCTGTTTCTTGTTCTCGATCTGGCCGTGTTGTTACAGCGATCGTTGAGGGCACGGGCACTGGTTTACAAGTATGCAAAAACAAAACAACGCAAACTCACAAGAGAGAACACAAACTCCGATATATTGTGTATAAATCAGTTGTACTACGGGTGTGTGTGTGTGTGTGTTTGTGTGTGTGTGTGTGATAGCACTGCGGAAAAAGGCTCTTACATCTTAGTTAAGTTTCAGTGTATCAGCGAAGACCTGAGATAAAATTGTCTGCCGAGGCCATCATTGTCGTCGCGTGTCAGCTCATCTCATCATCTGCTAATTTACTCCGAGCTGCTCTTGCCCGACTTTGACTTCAACGTGTTCTGTCTAATCTCATCTGTCTTCAGCCAAACTCTGACTCCTAAATATATTTAGTTTCGACCGGAAATCCTAGTTCCGGTCTTTTGTCTTAGTCATGATCAATAGAAACTGATCACTTCCGCGCTCACCCTCTAGGCCACTCCCAGCTGACTACTCATCTTACTTCCGATCGGTTTTGTGCGTTTAGGTGAATCATTTCCTCCCATTGTCCTGGTCTTTGCTCGAGAGGGGGCAGTCCATAGTATCACAGTCCATAGTATCACAAACATAGACATGGCATAGATTGACTACAAGAATACATACGAAACAATCCCCATATGCAGGGAAAAATGGAGACGGGAACTGATAGCTGAAGGGCAACACCTGATAGATATAAGAATAAAGAGAGACATTTTCTATCTATATTTCTCTATCGCCACTATCATTTGTCATCATGATGATGTCACTCACCCAAATATTCAAGAAAAAAAAAACACCTCATGTGTATGGGTGATTTGAAACCATTTGCAAAAAAAAACAAAAGGAGATGGAAACACTAATACACAAAATTACATCTCGTTAGCCAGGATATAAAAATGCAATTTAGAATGGAAAAGAAGATTTCACATACAACATTTTTGGCCAATGAAAAGGATTCCATTGAGTTTGAAATGATTCTTTTCGTGAGCTAGTGTGACAATTCAAATGAAAATAAATATTTTCAATCATTGATAACATTAATCTTTATACATTTTCTTTCTTTGTCATTTTATAACATTAATTGTCAGCATGGTTCTTGGCACATTTCCAAAGACGCGATCATCGTCTATAACCTTATTCAAGCCATGAGTCACGCTACAGAACCACTGACAACAAAACCAATGTAAACTGAACTAATTCATCGCCACGTAGGACTGATATTTATTATGCTTGTCCCTTTCTATGTTCTTGTTTTGTGCCTAGAAACAGAAAATAGCGGCTGAACACCCTCTCCAATATTGAACCAAAAACTATATAGTTCAATTTCTTTAGAATTTCTTCCTGAATAACTTTATTCATTGGTTTACATCAAATAACAATTGAACAACTATTACAATTTGTTTACAAAAAGCAAAATTAAACAAAAAGTAGCTTTTACAAAAAAGCAACATGTTCAAACGCAAAACATTAAACAATAAAAGGTAAATGTTAAGATCGACGGTCTAAACAGAATGCGATAAAAATTGTGTATATGCGATAAAAATGGGTTTATTGAACCCATTTTTGAACTGATTGTAATGAAAAAGGGAAAACTCAAAACAACGGAAGGCATAGAATTATCTAACCGAGATGTTATACGAGCACTTGGTGAACGCGAGAGCTATAATGACCTCGGCATTCTGAAAGCTGACACCAACAAACCAGCATAGATGAAGTATATTGTTTAAAAAGCATATCCGAAGAACACAATAAAGGAATACATACTAGGCCAGTATTCCTAGTAAGATGCTCTGGGACCTTCATAAACTGGGCAAAAAGAAAACTCAGTTAACTGGATCAAAGAACCAGGAAACTAATGACCATGAACATCGTATTGCATCCGAAGGATGTTACTGAAAGACTATATGTAAAAGGACAGAAGGGGGAAGAGGACTGTGTGGACGATGCAATAAAAGAAGTAGAAAAATACATAATATAAAATACAGAGAATCTGATTTTCGCCGCCAAAAGCACCACCAGAATGAACAATACGGAGAGCGGCGAAATAGTAAGCAAAAAGACTAGAGAAGCAGCTACATGGACGATTTATAAAACTGACCAAACATTAGCGTACGAACACACATTGACATGACTACAAAAAAGGACACTTGAACAGAGAAACGGTATCGCTACTGACAGTCGCACAAAACAACGCATATCAGAACCAACTACATCAAGTCAATATAGGCAAGAACCTGGAAAAACAGTAAATGTATACTTTGTGAACAAAGAGACGAAACGGTAAACCGCAACATAAATGAGTGCAGCAAATTAGCACAAAAGAAATATAAAACTGATATGACTTGGTTCGGAAGTTTGTCCACTGGGAACTGTGCAAGCCACTGTATTTTAAGCATACAAATAAAGGGTGCAGGTACAAACCAAAAACAGTATTGGAAAATGAAAAGCACAAACTTCTCTGGGACATGCGGACATATCATCCAAGCAAGAAGACCGGACGTGACAGCAGTCAACAAGAAGGGGAAAAAAACTGCCAAATCGTAGATTTCGCCACCCCAGCACTTCACAGTGTGCAGATCAAGGAGACAGAAAAACTAAGCAAATGTGTGAAGCTAGCTAGAGAGTTGAAAGAAATGCGGAACATGATGAGAACCACTAGACTAGGACAAATTGGAATAAAAAGGCGGGATTGGTACCATACAAAAGTACAACATTGATGAAAACAGCCGAAATTTTAAGAAAAATCATCGAGTGCAGAAGCCAACCCACGTAACAACATGACCCCATCAACCAAGCTGAACTACAATAAAGCTGCGTAAACAACTAGAAATAGAAAGAACATTAAACGAAACCAAGAGAACTGAAACTACAAGGGTAGATATGTAAGACAAAAACACATAATTTGACGCTTCTTCCCCCTAACCCTTCCCCTTTAAACGATGCGGTGGAACCACCATCGGTCGGTACTACCCAGCATCGTTGTGAAGGGTCCAGGAAGACGAAAAGACCGAGGGACGAAAACACCATGAGAGTGCTAAAATCCTGAGAACGATTATTGGCTTAAATTCCAGAGAAAGTCAACGGATGTTGCGATAACGCAAAGTGATTTACAACAGTGATCGAAAGAAACGGGTTATACTGGAAATCTGTGGCGACTTGTTGTCACTTGAATGCAACCTGTTTTGCCTGATCACTAGTACTGACTCTTGCGAGAACTCCTAGTGAGTAAATAATAATAATAATAATAATAATGATATTATAACCAATGATAAAAAGCAAAAAATACTTTCATACTGCCTTGAAAATCAGCATTCGCAATCCGGTGTTATACTAAGGATCGAACACCGGCCTTTCACGTCAGAACCGGAAGAAACAAGCACTGTAAGCTTCTGTTGTTTTTTTGTTGTTTAATGCTAATGTATGTACTTATTCAAAGTACTTCTTACTATCTCGTCTCTTTGTTATCCACAAAATAACTTTCCACGGGACATTCTCCGACAGTCTCCAGTATCTTCCGAAAATCTTTGGCATTCTCCGATATTTTATATTTTACATTCTCCGACAATCTACCGTTATTTTCCGGCGTTTTTTTACAATCTTCAAAATTCTTTGGTGTTATCCGTCATTCTTCAGGGCTTTCTGACAGTCACCGACATTCTTCAGCCTTCTTCGACAATCTCCGGTATTTCCCAACATTCTCCGATGTTCTCCGACATTCCTAAAGTTTATGTCACGTTTACTTATCGGGGAAATGTTCATCTATCTTTTCACTCCGCCTCAAGTAATCACGGCGTTTCAATCTATTCTAGAAGTTAGAAGACAGACTTTTCTTCTCTGCTCTTCTCGCATGTCAACTTGTAAACTTGAAAATAACATGAAATTCTCCTCGATTTTCCATCTTTTTCTTTGCCTTTTCTCTTTCATGCCAATGTCATTT
This sequence comes from Sepiola atlantica, assembly GCA_963556195.1. Taxonomy (NCBI): domain Eukaryota; kingdom Metazoa; phylum Mollusca; class Cephalopoda; order Sepiida; family Sepiolidae; genus Sepiola; species Sepiola atlantica. Next base: position 108,401,499 of record OY744529.1, read on the forward strand.
TTGTAAAAAATTACAAAATAACATCTTCACTAATTTCTTGGAGAAGTCGATAGACGATATAATAAAAATTACACCATACGAGTTAAATTGAGTTGTATCGTTTTAGTTGATCCGCTTTTTTCTATTCCTCTCTACATTCATATATATATATATATATATATATATATATATATATATATATATATATATATATGTGTGTGTGTGTGTGTGTGTGTGTGTGTGTGTGTGAGTGTGTGTGTGTGTGTTGGCATCCGTCAGTCGCAACGACTATGGATCAGCGCCGTATTGGGATGTTGTTTGTGTGCATCTTTTTGTGTGCCTGCAGAGACCATATATATATATATATATTTATATATATATATATATATATATATATATATATATATATATATATATAGAGAGAGAGAGAGAGAGAGAGAGAGAGAGAGATCTTAAATAACTTTAAGTTCACAGAGTAATCGACGGACAGCTGTTACGTCGTTTCATAACTCATACGTGTGACTGAATGTGACAAACATGAAAGCAACATCTGTAAAATGTTTCTTCAGACACCGGAACAAATCAAGACAGCAGACACGTGTACGTATAAATAGCTCAGTATATTTTATAATAGATACTTAGAACAATACCGCTTCACAATCGGAATTATCTGCCCTTGCAATCAATCGAATACTGTTGAATAGTAAGCAGCATGAATTAGAATTAAACGGTATACACCAAAGACGCATGCATGTATCGATATTTCAGGCCTTTTCAAGATACATACTATAAGGAAGAACGAAGTATTTATATATAAAGCCTTGAGTAGTACGAGGAAGAGTCCAAAATACACATCAGAAAAGGATCAAAGTTTGCGGGAGTGTCAGCTAAGCATCTAAAAAACGAGATAGAAGTAGGAGAGTCAGCAAGAAGTAATCAGACCGTTTGAAGATCGCCGAAGAAAGACAAGTAGAGCAGACCGTTGGGAGGTCGCCGCAGAAAGACAAGTAGAGCAGACCGTTGGGAGGTCGCCGCAGAAAGACAAGTTGAGCAGACCGTTGGGAGGTCGCCGCAGAAAGACAAGTAGAGCAGACCGTTGGGAGGTCGCCGCAGAAAGACAAGTTGAGCAGATCGTTGGGAGGTCGCCGCAGAAAGACAAGTTGAGCAGACCGTTGGGAGGTCGCCGCAGAAAGACAAGTAGAGCAGACCGTTGAGAGGTCGCCGCAGAAATACAAGTAGAGCAGACCGTTGGAAGATCGCCGCAGAAAGACAAGTAGAGCAAACCGTTTGAAGATCGCCGAAGAATAACAAGTAGAGCAGACCGTTGGGAGATCGCCGAAGAAAGACAAGTAGAGCAGACCGTTGGGAGGTCGCCGCAGAAAGACAAGTAGAGCAGACCGTTGGGAGATCGCCGCAGAAAGACAAGTAGAGCAAACCGTTTGAAGATCGCCGAAGAATAACAAGTAGAGCAGACCGTTGGAAGGTCGCCGCAGTAAGACAAGTAGAGCAGACCGTTGGGAGGTCGCCGCAGAACGACAAGTTGAGCAGACCGTTGGGAGATCGCCGCAGAAAGACAAGTAGAGCAAACCGTTTGAAGATCGCCGAAGAATAACAAGTAGAGCAGACCGTTGGAAGGTCGCCGCAGAAAGACAAGTAGAGCAGACCGTTGGGAGGTCGCAGAAGAATACCAAGTAGAGCAGACCGTTGGAAGGTCGCCGCAGAAAGACAAGTAGAGCAGACCGTTGGGAGATCGCCGAAGAATAACAAGTAGAGCAGACCGTTTGAAGATCGCCGAAGAATAACAATTAGAGCAGACCGTTGGGAGATCGCCGCAGAAAGACAATTAGAGCAGACCGTTGGGAGATCGCCGCAGAAAGACAAGTTGAGCAGACCGTTGGGAGATCGCCGCAGAAAGACAAGTAGAGCAGACCGTTGGGAGATCGCCGAAGAATAACAAGTAGAGCAGACCGTTGGAAGGTCGCCGCAGAAAGACAAGTAGAGCAGACCGTTGGGAGGTCGCCGCAGAAAGACAAGTTGAGCAGACCGTTTGAAGATCGCCGCAGAAAGACAAGTAGAGCAAACCGTTTGAAGATCGCCGAAGAATAACAATTAGAGCAGACCGTTGGGAGATCGCCGCAGAAAGACAAGTAGAGCAGACCGTTGGGAGATCGCAGAAGAATACCAAGTAGAGCAGACCGTTGGAAGGTCGCCGCAGAAAGACAAGTAGAGCAGACCGTTGGGAGATCGCCGCAGAAAGACAAGTTGAGCAGACCGTTGGAAGGTCGCCGCAGAAAGACAAGTAGAGCAGACCGTTGGGAGATCGCCGCAGAAAGACAAGTAGAGCAGACCGTTGGGAGATCGCCGCAGAAAGACAAGTAGAGCAAACCGTTTGAAGATCGCCGAAGAATAACACGTAGAGCAGACCGTTGGGAGGTCGCCGCAGAAAGACAAGTAGAGCAGACCGTTGGGAGATCGCCGCAGAAAGACCAGTAGAGAAGACCGTTGGGAGGTCGCCGCAGAAAGACAAGTTGAGCAGACCGTTGGGAGATCGCCGCAGAAAGACAAGTAGAGCAAACCGTTTGAAGATCGCCGAAGAATAACAAGTAGAGCAGACCGTTGGGAGATCGCCGCAGAAAGACAAGTAGAGCAGACCGTTGGGAGGTCGCCGCAGAAAGACAAGTAGAGCAGACCGTTGGGAGATCGCCGCAGAAAGACAAGTAGAGCAGACCGTTGGGAGGTCGCCGCAGAAAGACAAGTTGAGCAGACCGTTGGGAGGTCGCCGCAGAAAGACAAGTTGAGCAAACCGTTTGAAGATCGCCGAAGAATAACAAGTAGAGCAGACCGTTGGAAGGTCGCCGCAGAAAGACAAGTAGAGCAGACCGTTGGAAGGTCGCCGCAGAAAGACAAGCTGAGCAGACCGTTGGGAGATCGCCGCAGAAAAACAAGTAGAGCAAACCGTTTGAAGATCGCCGAAGAATAACAAGTAGAGCAGACCGTTGGGAGATCGCCGCAGAAAGACAAGTAGAGCAGACCGTTGGGAGGTCGCCGCAGAAAGACAAGTTGAGCAGACCGTTGGGAGGTCGCCGCAGAAAGACAAGTAGAGCAAACCGTTTGAAGATCGCCGAAGAATAACACGTAGAGCAGACCGTTGGGAGGTCGCCGCAGAAAAACAAGTAGAGCAGACCGTTGGGAGATCGCCGCAGAAAGACAAGTAGAAAAGACCGTTGGGAGGTCGCCGCAGAAAGACAAGTTGAGCAGACCGTTGGGAGATCGCCGCAGAATAACACGTAGAGCAGACCGTTGGGAGGTCGCCGCAGAAAGACAAGTTGAGCAGACCGTTGGGAGGTCGCCGCAGAAAGACAAGTTGAGCAGACCGTTGGGAGGTCGCCGCAGAAAGACAAGTTGAGCAGACCGTTGGGAGGTCGCCGCAGAAAGACAAGTAGAGCAAACCGTTTGAAAATCGCCGAAGAATAACAAGTAGAGCAGACCGTTGGAAGATCGCCGCAGAAAGACAAGTAGAGCAGACCGTTGGGAGATCGCCGCAGAAAGACAAGTAGAGCAGACCGTTGGGAGATCGCCGCAGAAAGACAAGTAGAGCAGACCGTTGGGAGGTCGCCGCAGAAAGACAAGTAGAGCAGACCGTTGGGAGATCGCCGCAGAAAGACAAGTAGAGCAGACCGTTGGGAGGTCGCCGCAGAAAGACAAGTAGAGCAGACCGTTGGGAGGTCGCCGCAGAAAGACAAGTAGAGCAGACCGTTGGGAGATCGCCGCAGAAAGACAAGTAGAGCAGACCGTTGGGAGGTCGCTGCAGAAAGACAAGTTGAGCAGACCGTTGGGAGATCGCCGCAGAAAGACAAGTAGAGCAGACCGTTGGGAGGTCGCCGCAGAAAGACAAGTAGAGCAGACCGTCGGGAGGTCGCCGCAGAAAGACAAGTTGAGCAGACCGTTGGGAGATCGCCGCAGAAAAACAAGTAGAGCAAACCGTTTGAAGATCGCCGAAGAATAACAAGTAGAGCAGACCGTTGGGAGATCGCCGCAGAAAGACAAGTAGAGAAGACCGTTGGGAGGTCGCCGCAGAAAGACAAGTTGAGCAGACCGTTGGGAGATCGCCGCAGAAAGACAAGTAGAGCAAACCGTTTGAAGATCGCCGAAGAATAACAAGTAGAGCAGACCGTTGGGAGATCGCCGCAGAAAGACAAGTAGAGCAGACCGTTGGGAGGTCGCCGCAGAAAGACAAGTAGAGCAGACCGTCGGGAGGTCGCCGCAGAAAGACAAGTTGAGCAGACCGTTGGGAGATCGCCGCAGAAAAACAAGTAGAGCAAACCGTTTGAAGATCGCCGAAGAATAACAAGTAGAGCAGACCGTTGGGAGATCGCCGCAGAAAGACAAGTAGAGAAGACCGTTGGGAGGTCGCCGCAGAAAGACAAGTTGAGCAGACCGTTGGGAGATCGCCGCAGAAAGACAAGTAGAGCAAACCGTTTGAAGATCGCCGAAGAATAACAAGTAGAGCAGACCGTTGGGAGATCGCCGCAGAAAGACAAGTAGAGCAGACCGTTGGGAGGTCGCCGCAGAAAGACAAGTAGAGCAGACCGTTGGGAGGTCGCCGCAGAAAGACAAGTAGAGCAGACCGTCGGGAGATCGCCGCAGAAAGACAAGTTGAGCAGACCGTTGGGAGATCGCCGCAGAAAGACAAGTAGAGCAGACCGTTGGGAGGTCGCCGCAGAAAGACAAGTAGAGCAGACCGTTGGGAGATCGCCGCAGAAAGACAAGTTGAGCAGACCGTTGGGAGATCGCCGCAGAAAGACAAGTAGAGCAGACCGTTGGGAGGTCGCCGCAGAAAGACAAGTAGAGCAGACCGTCGGGAGGTCGCCGCAGAAAGACAAGTTGAGCAGACCGTTGGGAGATCGCCGCAGAAAAACAAGTAGAGCAAACCGTTTGAAGATCGCCGAAGAATAACAAGTAGAGCAGACCGTTGGGAGATCGCCGCAGAAAGACAAGTAGAGAAGACCGTTGGGAGGTCGCCGCAGAAAGACAAGTTGAGCAGACCGTTGGGAGATCGCCGCAGAAAGACAAGTAGAGCAAACCGTTTGAAGATCGCCGAAGAATAACAAGTAGAGCAGACCGTTGGGAGATCGCCGCAGAAAGACAAGTAGAGCAGACCGTTGGGAGGTCGCCGCAGAAAGACAAGTAGAGCAGATCGTCGGGAGGTCGCCGCAGAAAGACAAGTTGAGCAGACCGTTGGGAGATCGCCGCAGAAAAACAAGTAGAGCAAACCGTTTGAAGATCGCCGCAGAAAGACAAGTAGAGCAGACCGTTGGGAGATCGCCGCAGAAAGACAAGTAGAGAAGACCGTTGGGAGGTCGCCGCAGAAAGACAAGTTGAGCAGACCGTTGGGAGATCGCCGCAGAAAGACAAGTAGAGCAAACCGTTTGAAGATCGCCGAAGAATAACAAGTAGAGCAGACCGTTGGGAGATCGCCGCAGAAAGACAAGTAGAGCAGACCGTTGGGAGGTCGCCGCAGAAAGACAAGTAGAGCAGACCGTTGGGAGATCGCCGCAGAAAGACAAGTAGAGCAGACCGTTGGGAGATCGCCGCAGAAAGACAAGTAGAGCAGACCGTTGGGAGGTCGCCGCAGAAAAACAAGTAGAGCAAACCGTTTGAAGATCGCCGCAGAAAAACAAGTAGAGCAAACCGTTTGAAGATCGCCGCAGAAAGACAAGTAGAGCAGACCGTTGGGAGATCGCCGCAGAAAGACAAGTAGAGCAGACCGTTGGGAGGTCGCCGCAGAAAAACAAGTAGAGCAAACCGTTTGAAGATCGCCGCAGAAAAACAAGTAGAGCAAACCGTTTGAAGATCGCCGCAGAAAGACAAGTAGAGCAGACCGTTGGGAGATCGCCGCAGAAAGACAAGTAGAGCAGACCGTTGGGAGATCGCCGCAGAAAGACAAGTAGAGCAGACCGTTGGGAGGTCGCCGCAGAAAGACAAGTAGAGCAGACCGTTGGGAGATCGCCGCAGAAAGACAAGTAGAGAAGACCGTTGGGAGGTCGCCGCAGAAAGACAAGTTGAGCAAACCGTTTGAAGATCGCCGAAGAATAACAAGTAGAGCAAACCGTTTGAAGATCGCCACAGAAAGACAAGTAGAGCAGACCGTTTGAAGATCGCCGCAGAAAGACAAGTAGAGCAGACCGTTGGGAGATCGCCGCAGAAAGACAAGTAGAGCAGACCGTTGGGAGGTCGCCGCAGAAAGACAAGTAGAGCAGACCGTTGGGAGATCGCCGCAGAAAGACAAGTAGAGCAGACCGTTGGGAGATCGCCGCAGAAAGACAAGTAGAGAAGACCGTTGGGAGGTCGCCGCAGAAAGACAAGTTGAGCAGACCGTTGGGAGGTCGCCGCAGAAAGACAAGTTGAGCAAACCGTTTGAAGATCGCCGAAGAATAACAAGTAGAGCAAACCGTTTGAAGATCGCCGCAGAAAGACAAGTAGAGCAGACCGTTTGAAGATCGCCGCAGAAAGACAAGTAGAGCAGACCGTTGGGAGATCGCCGCAGAAAGACAAGTAGAGCAGACCGTTGGGAGATCGCCGCAGAAAGACAAGTAGAGCAGACCGTTGGGAGATCGCCGCAGAAAGACAAGTAGAGCAGACCGTTGGAAGGTCGCCGCAGAAAGACAAGCTGAGCAGACCGTTGGGAGATCGCCGCAGAAAAACAAGTAGAGCAAACCGTTTGAAGATCGCCGAAGAATAACAAGTAGAGCAGACCGTTGGGAGATCGCCGCAGAAAGACAAGTAGAGCAGACCGTTGGGAGGTCGCCGCAGAAAGACAAGTTGAGCAGACCGTTGGGAGGTCGCCGCAGAAAGACAAGTAGAGCAAACCGTTTGAAGATCGCCGAAGAATAACACGTAGAGCAGACCGTTGGGAGGTCGCCGCAGAAAAACAAGTAGAGCAGACCGTTGGGAGATCGCCGCAGAAAGACAAGTAGAAAAGACCGTTGGGAGGTCGCCGCAGAAAGACAAGTTGAGCAGACCGTTGGGAGATCGCCGCAGAATAACACGTAGAGCAGACCGTTGGGAGGTCGCCGCAGAAAGACAAGTTGAGCAGACCGTTGGGAGGTCGCCGCAGAAAGACAAGTTGAGCAGACCGTTGGGAGGTCGCCGCAGAAAGACAAGTTGAGCAGACCGTTGGGAGGTCGCCGCAGAAAGACAAGTAGAGCAAACCGTTTGAAAATCGCCGAAGAATAACAAGTAGAGCAGACCGTTGGAAGATCGCCGCAGAAAGACAAGTAGAGCAGACCGTTGGGAGATCGCCGCAGAAAGACAAGTAGAGCAGACCGTTGGGAGATCGCCGCAGAAAGACAAGTAGAGCAGACCGTTGGGAGGTCGCCGCAGAAAGACAAGTAGAGCAGACCGTTGGGAGATCGCCGCAGAAAGACAAGTAGAGCAGACCGTTGGGAGGTCGCCGCAGAAAGACAAGTAGAGCAGACCGTTGGGAGGTCGCCGCAGAAAGACAAGTAGAGCAGACCGTTGGGAGATCGCCGCAGAAAGACAAGTAGAGCAGACCGTTGGGAGGTCGCTGCAGAAAGACAAGTTGAGCAGACCGTTGGGAGATCGCCGCAGAAAGACCAGTAGAGAAGACCGTTGGGAGGTCGCCGCAGAAAGACAAGTTGAGCAAACCGTTTGTAAGATCGCCGAAGAATAACAAGTAGAGCAGACCGTTGGAAGGTCGCCGCAGAAAGACAAGTAGAGCAGACCGTCGGGAGGTCGCCGCAGAAAGACAAGTAGAGCAGACCGTTGGGAGGTCGCCGCAGAAAAACAAGTAGAGCAAACCGTTTGAAGATCGCCGCAGAAAAACAAGTAGAGCAAACCGTTTGAAGATCGCCGCAGAAAGACAAGTAGAGCAGACCGTTGGGAGATCGCCGCAGAAAGACAAGTAGAGCAGACCGTTGGGAGGTCGCCGCAGAAAAACAAGTAGAGCAAACCGTTTGAAGATCGCCGCAGAAAAACAAGTAGAGCAAACCGTTTGAAGATCGCCGCAGAAAGACAAGTAGAGCAGACCGTTGGGAGATCGCCGCAGAAAGACAAGTAGAGCAGACCGTTGGGAGATCGCCGCAGAAAGACAAGTAGAGCAGACCGTTGGGAGGTCGCCGCAGAAAGACAAGTAGAGCAGACCGTTGGGAGATCGCCGCAGAAAGACAAGTAGAGAAGACCGTTGGGAGGTCGCCGCAGAAAGACAAGTTGAGCAGACCGTTGGGAGGTCGCCGCAGAAAGACAAGTTGAGCAAACCGTTTGAAGATCGCCGAAGAATAACAAGTAGAGCAAACCGTTTGAAGATCGCCGCAGAAAGACAAGTAGAGCAGACCGTTTGAAGATCGCCGCAGAAAGACAAGTAGAGCAGACCGTTGGGAGATCGCCGCAGAAAGACAAGTAGAGCAGACCGTTGGGAGGTCGCCGCAGAAAGACAAGTAGAGCAGACCGTTGGGAGATCGCCGCAGAAAGACAAGTAGAGCAGACCGTTGGGAGATCGCCGCAGAAAGACAAGTAGAGAAGACCGTTGGGAGGTCGCCGCAGAAAGACAAGTTGAGCAGACCGTTGGGAGGTCGCCGCAGAAAGACAAGTTGAGCAAACCGTTTGAAGATCGCCGAAGAATAACAAGTAGAGCAAACCGTTTGAAGATCGCCGCAGAAAGACAAGTAGAGCAGACCGTTTGAAGATCGCCGCAGAAAGACAAGTAGAGCAGACCGTTGGGAGATCGCCGCAGAAAGACAAGTAGAGCAGACCGTTGGGAGATCGCCGCAGAAAGACAAGTAGAGCAGACCGTTGGGATGTCGCCGCAGAAAGACAAGTTTAGCAGACCGTTGGGAGGTCGCCGCAGAAAGACAAGTTGAGCAGACCGTTTGAAGATCGCCGAAGAATAACAAGTAGAGCAGACCGTTGGGAGGTCGCCGCAGAAAGACAAGTAGAGCAGACCGTTGGGAGGTCGCCGCAGAAAGACAAGTAGAGCAGACCGTTGGGAGATCGCCGCAGAAAGACAAGTAGAGCAGACCGTTGGGAGGTCGCTGCAGAAAGACAAGTTGAGCAGACCGTTGGGAGATCGCCGCAGAAAGACCAGTAGAGAAGACCGTTGGGAGGTCGCCGCAGAAAGACAAGTTGAGCAAACCGTTTGTAAGATCGCCGAAGAATAACAAGTAGAGCAGACCGTTGGAAGGTCGCCGCAGAAAGACAAGTTGAGCAGACCGTTGGGAGATCGCCGCAGAAAAACAAGTAGAGCAAACCGTTTGAAGATCGCCGAAGAATAACAAGTAGAGCAGACCGTTGGGAGGTCGCCGCAGAAAGACAAGTAGAGCAGACCGTTGGGAGATCGCCGCAGAAAGACAAGTAGAGCAGACCGTTGGGAGGTCGCCGCAGAAAAAACAAGTAGAGCAAACCGTTTGAAGATCGCCGCAGAAAAACAAGTAGAGCAAACCGTTTGAAGATCGCCGCAGAAAGACAAGTAGAGCAGACCGTTGGGAGATCGCCGCAGAAAGACAAGTAGAGCAGACCGTTGGGAGGTCGCCGCAGAAAAACAAGTAGAGCAAACCGTTTGAAGATCGCCGCAGAAAAACAAGTAGAGCAAACCGTTTGAAGATCGCCGCAGAAAGACAAGTAGAGCAGACCGTTGGGAGATCGCCGCAGAAAGACAAGTAGAGCAGACCGTTGGGAGATCGCCGCAGAAAGACAAGTAGAGCAGACCGTTGGGAGGTCGCCGCAGAAAGACAAGTAGAGCAGACCGTTGGGAGATCGCCGCAGAAAGACAAGTAGAGAAGACCGTTGGGAGGTCGCCGCAGAAAGACAAGTTGAGCAGACCGTTGGGAGGTCGCCGCAGAAAGACAAGTTGAGCAGACCGTTTGAAGATCGCCGAAGAATAACAAGTAGAGCAAACCGTTTGAAGATCGCCGCAGAAAGACAAGTAGAGCAGACCGTTTGAAGATCGCCGCAGAAAGACAAGTAGAGCAGACCGTTGGGAGATCGCCGCAGAAAGACAAGTAGAGCAGACCGTTGGGAGGTCGCCGCAGAAAGACAAGTAGAGCAGACCGTTGGGAGGTCGCTGCAGAAAGACAAGTTGAGCAGACCGTTGGGAGATCGCCGCAGAAAGACCAGTAGAGAAGACCGTTGGGAGGTCGCCGCAGAAAGACAAGTTGAGCAAACCGTTTGTAAGATCGCCGAAGAATAACAAGTAGAGCAGACCGTTGGAAGGTCGCCGCAGAAAGACAAGTAGAGCAGACCGTCGGGAGGTCGCCGCAGAAAGACAAGTTGAGCAGACCGTTGGGAGATCGCCGCAGAAAAACAAGTAGAGCAAACCGTTTGAAGATCGCCGAAGAATAACAAGTAGAGCAGACCGTTGGGAGGTCGCCGCAGAAAGACAAGTAGAGCAGACCGTTGGGAGATCGCCGCAGAAAGACAAGTAGAGCAGACCGTTGGGAGGTCGCCGCAGAAAAACAAGTAGAGCAAACCGTTTGAAGATCGCCGCAGAAAAACAAGTAGAGCAAACCGTTTGAAGATCGCCGCAGAAAGACAAGTAGAGCAGACCGTTGGGAGATCGCCGCAGAAAGACAAGTAGAGCAGACCGTTGGGAGGTCGCCGCAGAAAAACAAGTAGAGCAAACCGTTTGAAGATCGCCGCAGAAAAACAAGTAGAGCAAACCGTTTGAAGATCGCCGCAGAAAGACAAGTAGAGCAGACCGTTGGGAGATCGCCGCAGAAAGACAAGTAGAGCAGACCGTTGGGAGGTCGCCGCAGAAAAACAAGTAGAGCAAACCGTTTGAAGATCGCCGCAGAAAAACAAGTAGAGCAAACCGTTTGAAGATCGCCGCAGAAAGACAAGTAGAGCAGACCGTTGGGAGATCGCCGCAGAAAGACAAGTAGAGCAGACCGTTGGGAGATCGCCGCAGAAAGACCAGTAGAGAAGACCGTTGGGAGATCGCCGCAGAAAGACAAGTAGAGCAGACCGTTGGGAGGTCGCTGCAGAAAGACAAGTTGAGCAGACCGTTGGGAGATCGCCGCAGAAAGACCAGTAGAGAAGACCGTTGGGAGGTCGCCGCAGAAAGACAAGTTGAGCAAACCGTTTGTAAGATCGCCGAAGAATAACAAGTAGAGCAGACCGTTGGAAGGTCGCCGCAGAAAGACAAGTAGAGCAGACCGTCGGGAGGTCGCCGCAGAAAGACAAGTTGAGCAGACCGTTGGGAGATCGCCGCAGAAAAACAAGTAGAGCAAACCGTTTGAAGATCGCCGAAGAATAACAAGTAGAGCAGACCGTTGGGAGGTCGCCGCAGAAAGACAAGTAGAGCAGACCGTTGGGAGATCGCCGCAGAAAGACAAGTAGAGCAGACCGTTGGGAGGTCGCCGCAGAAAAACAAGTAGAGCAAACCGTTTGAAGATCGCCGCAGAAAAACAAGTAGAGCAAACCGTTTGAAGATCGCCGCAGAAAGACAAGTAGAGCAGACCGTTGGGAGATCGCCGCAGAAAGACAAGTAGAGCAGACCGTTGGGAGGTCGCCGCAGAAAAACAAGTAGAGCAAACCGTTTGAAGATCGCCGCAGAAAAACAAGTAGAGCAAACCGTTTGAAGATCGCCGCAGAAAGACAAGTAGAGCAGACCGTTGGGAGATCGCCGCAGAAAGACAAGTAGAGCAGACCGTTGGGAGATCGCCGCAGAAAGACAAGTAGAGCAGACCGTTGGGAGGTCGCCGCAGAAAGACAAGTAGAGCAGACCGTTGGGAGATCGCCGCAGAAAGACAAGTAGAGAAGACCGTTGGGAGGTCGCCGCAGAAAGACAAGTTGAGCAGACCGTTGGGAGGTCGCCGCAGAAAGACAAGTTGAGCAGACCGTTTGAAGATCGCCGAAGAATAACAAGTAGAGCAAACCGTTTGAAGATCGCCGCAGAAAGACAAGTAGAGCAGACCGTTGGGAGATCGCCGCAGAAAGACAAGTAGAGCAGACCGTTGGGAGGTCGCCGCAGAAAGACAAGTAGAGCAGACCGTTGGGAGGTCGCCGCAGAAAGACAAGTAGAGCAGACCGTTGGGAGATCGCCGCAGAAAGACAAGTAGAGCAGACCGTTGGGAGGTCGCCGCAGAAAGACAAGTAGAGCAGACCGTTGGGAGATCGCCGCAGAAAGACAAGTAGAGCAGACCGTTGGGATGTCGCCGCAGAAAGACAAGTTTAGCAGACCGTTGGGAGGTCGCCGCAGAAAGACAAGTTGAGCAGACCGTTTGAAGATCGCCGAAGAATAACAAGTAGAGCAGACCGTTGGGAGATCGCCGCAGAAAGACAAGTAGAGCAGACCGTTGGGAGGTCGCCGCAGAAAGACAAGTAGAGCAGACCGTTGGGAGGTCGCCGCAGAAAGACAAGTAGAGCAGACCGTTGGGAGATCGCCGCAGAAAGACAAGTAGAGCAGACCGTTGGGATGTCGCCGCAGAAAGACAAGTTTAGCAGACCGTTGGGAGGTCGCCGCAGAAAGACAAGTTGAACAAACCGTTTGAAGATCGCCGAAGAATAACAAGTAGAGCAGACCGTTGGGAGATCGCCGCAGAAAGACAAGTAGAGCAGACCGTTGGGAGGTCGCCGCAGAAAGACAAGTAGAGCAGACCGTTGGGAGGTCGCCGCAGAAAGACAAGTAGAGCAGACCGTTGGGAGATCGCCGCAGAAAGACAAGTAGAGCAGACCGTTGGGATGTCGCCGCAGAAAGACAAGTTTAGCAGACCGTTGGGAGATCGCCGCAGAAAGACAAGTAGAGCAGACCGTTGGGAGATCGCCGCAGAAAGACAAGTAGAGCAGACCGTTGGGAGGTCGCCGCAGAAAGACAAGTAGAGCAGACCGTTGGGAGATCGCCGCAGAAAGACAAGTAGAGCAGACCGTTGGGAGGTCGCCGCAGAAAGACAAGTAGAGCAGACCGTTGGGAGGTCGCCGCAGAAAGACAAGCTGAGCAGACCGTTGGGAGATCGCCGCAGAAAGACAAGTTGAGCAGACCGTTGGGAGATCGCCGCAGAAAGACAAGTAGAGCAGACCGTTGGGAGATCGCCGCAGAAAGACAAGTAGAGCAGACCGTTGGGAGATCGCCGCAGAAAGACAAGTAGAGCAGACCGTTGGGAGATCGCCGCAGAAAGACAAGTAGAGCAGACCGTTGGGAGGTCGCCGCAGAAAGACAAGTAGAGCAACCCGTTTGAAGATCGCCGCAGAAAGACAAGTAGAGCAGACCGTTGGGAGGTCGCCGCAGAAAGACAAGTTGAGCAGACCGTTGGGAGATCGCCGCAGAAAGACAAGTAGAGCAGACCGTTGGTGTAGCAGAAAAAATTAATCTTCCACCTCTTCTTTCTCTACTTCGTTATCTTCTTCTTTCTCTTCTTCTTCCTCTTTCTCTTCTTCTTTCTCTTCTTCTTCTTCTTCTTCTTCTTTCTATTCTTCTTTCTCTTCTTCTTTCTCTTCTTCTTTCTCTTCTTCTTTCCACGTCGTCCCTCGTAGACTACGCTCTCAGCCTTCTGCCGTCTTGCCTCCAGCGACCCGTTTTTATATCAAACTGAACTCTCGTCTCCGCGAGAGAACACGAGATTTCACGGGATTCCCTGGCGATATTAAGCCTAGGACGCCATCTTGCCGCTCTTTGGGCGGTCCAGCCCTGCAGAGCGCGCATCGAGACCGTTTGCCAGGTAATCCCATGTTTTCACAATTTATAACACACTCCCCCCTGATCTCATTATCACAGAAAGAGCAGGGAGGCCGTGTCTTTATTCTTCGAGTGCTTCTTCGAGGAGGGGGATTCGGGGCCTCATCGTCATCCGTGCTGTCTTCCGTGGCAGGAAGGTCAGCGAACCTGAGGCTGCGCATCGCAGCATCACTGTCCGGTCTTTCATCAGCAGTAGGAGGGTCAGTACATTCAAGGCTATCACTCTCAGTGTCGCTGCGCGATGAAGCCGTCATGAACCAGAATGATGGTTCGCTGGTCACGGATTCAATGTCATTATCCTCGTTAAATGGCAGCTGCGTTTGGAATACCGATCATAAGTCTTTAATGTGACGGGGTACTCCATCAACTCGCACCGCCTGCGGGCTGATCACTTCAGTGACACGACCGGTTCCGTAACGAGTCGTGCACTGGCCTCGGGGTTTTTTAACCCAAACGACATCTCCTTTTTTCATTTTCTCCTGTGGAGGTTCTGGTTCGGGCAGTAAGCTGCTCTCCAAACCTCTCGCCCTGACATGGTATGTATGTAGCGCATTAGCTGGCGCGGTGGAGGGTGAAGTATCGTCCTTAGGGGTGACGTTATACCAATAGACTGCTTCAGCCACCGTACACCCCTTCCGCGCTGCGATGGTCTTGATAGTCCTATGGTTGCGCTCAATAATTCCGTTCCCACTGGGCACATGGGCACACCGAAAACGCAGACGGACACCCCAGCATTCTACAAACTGTTTGAACGGTGCACTAACAAAAGCGGGGCCATTGTCGGTCAATATCTCAGAAGGAGGGCCACGCTCAAGGAACACACTTTCCAACTCATGGACAATGGCAGCCGTATCCTGCCGGCGAAGGGACCGCCACAATGCAAATCGGGACGGTCCGCAGTCAATAAGGGTCAAGAAATTCCCCCCGTTGTAGTGAGTTATGTCCATCGCAATCCTATCCCAGTTATACTTCACACCGAGTGTGCCCTTCTTCCACCGGACAGGTGCTGGGTCGATCGATTGGCAGGTGTTGCAACTTCTCACAACAGATTTCACAGCCCTCCGTGACACAGAGGGGTCAACCAACCTGGCGAAGTAAAAGGTTCGGTTTACACCAGGGTGCCCGCTTTGGCAATGGACATCAGCGATACGCTCTGGGCTGAGTCTACGTCCCACCGCAGCACAATTTACAGGTGCTGGTTCGTTCACTTCTTTCTGCAGGTCCAGCCAACGGCGAGGCACTCTGGTCAATCGATCTGCTCGATTCAAACAGGACTGCACCAGTGTCACATCTATGACCAAGTTGTATTCATTGATGGTTTCGGTTAGGGTAGCAAGCCGCCTCCGGATTAACATTTCGGCCGATGCCTTCGTTGTCAGCCGTGCTTTTCCGTTCAAGGCATCGGTCATCCACCGATGCACACACGTGGAATCCGTGATAACGTGGAGGACGCTAGCCTGCCACTGAAGCGCTAGATTGACTCCTTTCAGTGTAGCATCGAGTTCAGCTAGGTTTATGTGCTTAGCGTCATTCTCTGGCCGGAGCCAGCAGGCATCTTCTACTATACTTCCGTTGACTGCCAGAGCAACGCCAAGGGCAAGTGAGCTGGCGTCCACCCAAACTGTAAACTCACTCCCATCGACGCACCAGCTCCCTCGTACAGGGTCATCATTGGTCACTCTGGCCACAGCTTCCACCAGCATGCTTCGCAGGGAAGGATCACGCACCTCATCGTCCCATCCTGTTGACAAAGAAGTTGCCCGTCGCTTTATAGCCGCCACAGCCACTCGGAGCCACCCACACACAGGGAAGTGACCCACCAGTTTTCCACACACGGAAAACGTGCTCCGACGTGTGATGGTAGATGGGATTTCCGGGATTTCACCGCCCCTTCCCCATTGGAGGCCATCTGCACTTCCGCTCACCTGCAGCCCGAGCACTTTCGCCCCATCCTGCAGCCGCTCCGGTTCCTTGCACGACAACCCGAAGTGCTCAAAGTGTTCTTTGACCGCCTGGGCAGACAGCAGGCTCTCATTGACAAAAATGTCGTCTATATAAGACGATGTTGCCTGTTGCACAGCTTTATCCTGACGCCGGATCGCCCGCATGATCGCCGTCATGATGCCCGGGGCTACATTCAAGCCGAACCCCAGCCTGGTCAAGCAATAGCGAGTTCCTTTGATTACCACCGTCTGGAATGGCCACAGCGATTTCTCAACACGTATTTGTAGGTAAGCTCTTCGCCAGTCCAGTATGGCCGCTTCCGCACCCTGCCGTCGCCACTCTCGCAGTTTATGAGCACAAACGTCAGCCCCCGAAGTGTACGGGTCAACGTGTTCATTGAGTTCCCGGTAATCAAGAACAGGTCGAACTTTCTGCTTGTTCTCTTGTCTGATAGCCATCAGGGGAATTAGCCCCCGCGGGGGCCCGAGCTCATCCTCTGGGTATGGAATTAACCAGCCGTTATCCAGCCACACTTGAAGTTCTGCCTCGTACTGCCCCCTAAGCCATGCAGGAGGGGGATACTCTGTCAGCCGATTCCGCAAAGACACTGGTGGCTGGTCGCCTGCCCACTTCCAGGACGCTGTCCATGTGTTTGTGCCCTTGTCATATTCTGCGTGGAAATCGGGTTCGTCAAGAGTGATTGCTGCACACATTTGTTTGTCTGGTCGAGGGAATCTCACATCACCGACGCTGTTTACAGTAATTCCGCCTAGCTGTGTAATAGTGTCCATTCCAAGGAGAAGGTCATATCCGAGCAGCTCCCCATCGACCACCAACACCGTCACAGCCACCGGGGGGCCATTGTCAATGCTGATATGAACAACACTGGATCCACAACACACTAATGAGCCTTTGCCGACAGTCAGGACGGGGATCTGTCGTTTCTTCCATGTGGTGCAACATTCCTTTCGAAGGAGGGTTTGGGTACAGCCGGTGTCAACCAGCGCTGAACGTTTACACCCATCAACTTGAACTGTCACTGCAGGAAGCGCTTTGTTCAATGCCGCTTTGGGGAGGGTGCTAGCGCTGCGGCGTCCTCCCCTTGCCCGTTTCCCGGACAATTCCGTGCTATGTGGCCTGGCTTATTGCATTGGTAACACCGTATTACTTTTCGTGCTCCATAATTTGGGGTGCGCCTTGTGCCGCCTCTGCAGTCTCTGGAAAAGTGGTTGGGGCCACCACATGTATAGCATCGTAGGCCCTCTGCTGGCGAGTCCAAGGTGTCAACCGCTGCAGAGACCAGTTCTCGATCGTCCTTCAAGATGTTTCGTGCTCTCGCCAACAACTCCACCAATTCAATCTCTGTGAGTCTCAATGATGCTCGCAGCAGTCGGCTTGCATCGTCCGGAAGTCCAGACAAAAAGGCGCATGCCAATATGCGGTCACTCGCACCGCCGAAGGGAGCAGCAAGCTTTTTCAAGTCGGCCATGTAGACGTCCACTGTCTCCCCCGGCCCAAGCCGGCGTTCGGAAAATTGCCTCCAGGCAACAAAAGGATCTGCACCAAATGCCCCGTGCAGCGCCTGTGCAATCTGCTCCATGGTCGCATCATTACTGAGCTGCTGGTACACGGCGTAAGCCCCCTTAGTGAGTCTCAATGGAATGACCATAGCTGGGTCTTTAATTTTGCACAACCGGCAAACACGCTCGGCCTTCTCCAGCCATTCGACCACCGATGGACCAGCAGGAGAGCCGTCGAATTCCGGAATCAATCTGATGTCGAATTTTTCCATAACAATGCCGAAAATAGCTTGTAGCAGAAAAAATTAATCTTCCACCTCTTCTTTCTCTACTTCGTTATCTTCTTCTTTCTCTTCTTCTTCCTCTTTCTCTTCTTCTTTCTCTTCTTCTTCTTTCTTTTCTTCTTCTTCTTCTTCTTCTTTCTCTTCTTCTTTCTCTTCTTCTTTCTCTTCTTCTTTCTCTTCTTCTTTCCACGTCGTCCCTCGTAGACTACGCTCTCAGCCTTCTGCCGTCTTGCCTCCAGCGACCCGTTTTTATATCAAACTGGACTCTCGTCTCCGCGAGAGAACACGAGATTTCACGGGATTACCTGGCGATATTAAGCCTAGGACGCCATCTTGCCGCTCTTTGGGCGGCCCAGCCCTGCAGAGCGCGCATCGAGACCGTTTGCCAGGTAATCCCATGTTTTCACAATTTATAACACAGTTGGGAGGTCGCCGCAGAAAGACAAGTTGAGCAAACCGTTTGAAGATCGCCGAAGAATAACAAGTAGAGCAGACCGTTGGGAGATCGCCGCAGAAAGACAAGTAGAGCAGACCGTTGGGAGGTCGCCGCAGAAAGACAAGTTGAGCAGACCGTTAGGAGGTCGCCGCAGAAAGACAAGTTGAGCAGACCGTTGGTAGATCGCCGCAAAAAGACAAGTAGAGCAGACCGTTGGGAGGTCGCCGCAGAAAGACAAGTTGAGCAGACCGTTGGGAGGTTGCCGCAGAAGACAAGTTGAGCAGACCGTTGGGAGATCGCCGCAGAAAGACAAGTAGAGCAGACCGTTGGGAGATCGCCTCAGAAAGACAAGTAGAGCAGACCGTTGGGAGGTCGCCGCAGAAAAGCCAAGTTGAGCAGACCGTTGGGAAGTCGCCGCAGAAAGACAAGTAGAGCAGACAGTTGGGAGGTCGCCGCAGAAAGACAAGTAGAGCAGACAGTTGGGAGGTCGCCGCAGAAAGACAAGTAGAGCAGACCGTTGGGAGGTCGTCGCAGAAAGACCAGTAGAGCAGACCGTTGGGAGGTCGCCGCAGAAAGACAAGTAGAGCAGACCGTTGGGAGGTCGCCGCAGAAAGACAGTTGAGCAGACCGTTGGGAGGTCGCCGCAGAAAGACAAGTTGAGCAGACCGTTGGGAGGTCGCCGCAGAAAGACAAGTAGAGTAGACAGTTGGGAGGTCGCCGCAGGAAGACAAGTTGAGAAGACCGTTGGGAGATCGCCGCAGAAAGACAAGTTGAGCAGACCGTTGGGAGGTCGCTGCAGAAAGACAAGTTGAGCAGACCGTTGGGAGGTCGCCGCAAAAAGACAAGTAGAGCAGACACTTGGGAAGTCGCCGTTAAAAGACAAGTTGAGCAGACCGTTGGGAGGTCGCCGCAGAAAGACAAGTAGAGCAGACCGTAGGGAGGTCGCCGCAGACAGACAAGTTCAGCAGATCGTTGGGAGATCGCCGCAGAAAGACAAGTTGAGCAAACCGTATGGAGATTGCCGCAGAAAGACAAGTAGAGCAGACCGTTGGGAGATCGCCGCAGAAAGACAAGTAGAGCAGACCGTTAGGAGGTTGCGCAGAAAGACAAGTTGAGCAGACCGTTGGGAGATCGCCGCAGAAAGACAAGTAGAGCAGACAGTTGGGAGGTCGCCGCAGAAAGACAAGTAGAGCAGACCGTTGGGAGGTCGCCTCAGAAAGACAAGTAGAGCAGACCGTTGGGAGGTCGCTGCAGAAAGACAAGTAGAGCAGACAGTTGGGAGGTCGCCGCAGAAAGACAAGTAGAGCAGACAGTTGGGAGGTTGCCGCAGAAAGACAAGTAGAGCAGACCGTTGGGAGTTCGCCGCAGAAAGACAAGTTGAGCAGACCGTTGGGAGGTCGCCGCAGAAAGACAAGTAGAGCAGACAGTTGGAGGGTCGCCGCAGAAAGACAAGTAGAGCAGACCGTTGGGAGGTCGCCGCAGAAAGACAAGTAGAGCAGACCGTTGGGAGGTCGCCGCAGAAAGACAGTTGAGCAGACCGTTGGAAGATCGCCGCAGAAAGACAAGTTGAGCAGACCGTTGGGAGATCGCCGCAGAAAGACAAGTAGAGCAGACCGTAGGGAGGTCGTCGCAGAAAGACAAGTAGAGCAGACCGTTGGGAGGTCGCCGCAGACAGACAAGTGCAGCAGATCTTTGGGAGATCGCCGCAGAAAGACAAGTTGAGCAGACCGTTGGGAGGTCGCCGCAGAAAGACAAGTAGAGCAGACCGTTGGGAGATCGCCGCAGAAAGACAAGTAGAGCAGACCGTTGGGAGGTTGCGCAGAAAGACAAGTTGAGCAGACCGTTGGGAGATCGCGGCAGAAAGACAAGTAGAGCAGACCGTTGGGAGATCGCCGCAGATAGACAAGTAGAGAAGACCGTTGGGAGGTCGCCGCAGAAAGACAAGTTGAGCAGACCGTTGGGAGGTCGCCGCAGAAAGACAAGTTGAGCAGACCGTTGGTAGATCGCCGCAAAAAGACAAGTAGAGCAGACCGTTGGGAGGTCGCCGCAGAAAGACAAGTAGAGCAGACCGTTGGGAGGTCGCCGCAGAAAGACAAGTAGAGCAGACCGTTGGGAGGTCGCCGCAGAAAGACAAGTTGAGCAAACCGTTTGAAGATCGCCGCAGAAAGACAAGTAGAGCAGACCGTTGGGAGGTCGCCGCAAAAAGACAAGTAGAGCAGACCGTTGGGAGGTCGTCGCAGAAAGACAAGTAGAGCAGACCGTTGGGAGATCGCTGCAGACAGACAAGTTCAGCAGATCGTTGGGAGGTCGCCGCAGAAAGACAAGTAGAGCAGACCGTTGGGAGGTCGCCGCAGAAAGACAAGTTGAGCAGACCGTTAGGAGGTACCCGCAGAAAGACAAGTTGAGCAGACCGTTAAGAGGTCGCCGCAGAAAGACAAGTAGAGCAGACCGTTGGGAGGTCGCCGCAGAAAGACAAGTTGAGCAGACCGTTGGGAGGTCGCCACAGACAGACAAGTTGAGCAGACCATTGAGAGATCGCCGCAGAAAGACAAGTTGAGCAGACCGTTGGGAGATCGCCGCAGAAAGACAAGTTGAGCAGACCGTTGGGAGGTCGCCACAGACAGACAAGTTGAGCAGACCATTGAGAGATCGCCGCAGAAAGACAAGTTGAGCAGACCGTTGGGAGATCGCCGCAGAAAGACAAGTTTAGCAGACCGTTGGGAGATCGCCACAGAAAGACATGGTAACTCCATGAATATAAGAATAAATAAGATGTAACATTTACTAATAAATACGCATGGTAACTGCATGAATATAAAAATAAATAAGATGTAACATTTACTAATAAATACGCAAGGTAACTCCATGAATATAAGAATGAATAATATGTAACATTTACTAATAAATACGCAAAGGTAACTCCATGAATATAACAATAAATAAGATGCAACATTTACTAATAATCACGCATGGTAACTCCATGAATATAAAACTAAATAAAGATGTAACATTTACTAATAAATACGCAAGGTAACTCCATGAATATAAATATAAATAAGATGTAACATTTACTAATAAATACGCATGGTAACTCCATGAATATAAAAATAAATAAATATGCAACATTTACTAATAAATGCGCATGGTAACTCCATGAATATAAAAATAAATAAGATGTAATATTTACTAATAAATACGCATGGTAACTCCATGAATATAAAAATAAATAAGATGTAACATTTACTAATAAATACGTAAGGTAACTCCATGAATATCAAAATAAATAAGATGTAACATTTACTAATGAATACGCATGGAAACTCCATGAATATAAAAATAAATAAAGATGTAACATTTACTAATAAATACGCAAGGTCCCTCCATGAATATAAAAATAAATGAGATGTAACATTTACTAATAAATACGTAAGGTAACTCCATGAATATCAAAATAAATAAGATGTAACATTTACTAATGAATACGCATGGAAACTCCATGAATATAAAAATAAATAAAGATGTAACATTTACTAATAAATACGCATGGTAACTACATGAATATAAAAATAAATAACATGTAACATTTACTAATAAATACGCATGGTAACTCCATGAATATAAAAATAAATAAGATGTAACATTTACTAATAAATACGCATGGTAACTCCATGAATATCAAAATAAATAACATGTAACATTTACTAATAAATACGCATGGTAACTCCATGAATATCAAAATAAATAAGATGTAACATTTACTAATAAATACGCATGGTAACTCCATGAATATCAAAATAAATAAGATGTAACATTTACTAATAAATACGCATGGTAACTCCATGAATATCAAAATAAATAACATGTAACATTTACTAATAAATACGCATGGTAACTCCATGAATATCAAAATAAATAAGATGTAACATTTACTAATAAATACGCATGGTAACTCCATGAATATCAAAATAAATAAGATGTAACATTTACTAATAAATACGCATGGTAACTCCATGAATATCAAAATAAATAACATGTAACATTTACTAATAAATACGCATAGTAACTCCATGAATATCAAAATAAATAAGATGTAACATTTACTAATAAATACGCATGGTAACTCCATGAATATAAAAATAAATAACATGTAACATTTACTAATAAATACGCAAGGTAACTCCATGAATATAAAAATAAATAAGATGTAACATTTACTAATAAATACGCATAGTAACTCCATGAATATCAAAATAAATAACATGTAACATTTACTAATAAATACGCATGGTAACTCCATGAATATCAAAATAAATAACATGTAACATTTACTAATAAATACGCAGGGTAACTCCATGAATATCAAAATAAATAAGATGTAACATTTACTAATAAATACGCATGGTAACTCCATGAATATCAAAATAAATAAGATGTAACATTTACTAATAAATACGCATGGTAACTCCATGAATATCAAAATAAATAAGATGTAACATTTACTAATAAATACGCATGGTAACTCCATGAATATCAAAATAAATAACATGTAACATTTACTAATAAATACGCATGGTAACTCCATGAATATCAAAATAAATAAGATGTAACATTTACTAATAAATACGCAGGGTAACTCCATGAATATAAAAATAAATAACATGTAACATTTACTAATAAATACGCATGGTAACTCCATGAATATCAAAATAAATAAGATGTAACATTTACTAATAAATACGCATGGTAACTCCATGAATATCAAAATAAATAAGATGTAACATTTACTAATAAATACGCAGGGTAACTCCATGAATATCAAAATAAATAAGATGTAACATTTACTAATAAATACGCATGGTAACTCCATGAATATCAAAATAAATAACATGTAACATTTACTAATAAATACGCATGGTAACTCCATGAATATCAAAATAAATAAGATGTAACATTTACTAATATATACGCAAGGTAACTCTATGAATATAAAAATAAATAAGATGTAACATTTACTAATAAATACGCATGGTAACTCCATGAATATCAAAATAAATAAGATGTAACATTTACTAATAAATACGCATGGTAACTCCATGAATATCAAAATAAATAACATGTAACATTTACTAATAAATACGCAGGGTAACTCCATGAATATCAAAATAAATAAGATGTAACATTTACTAATAAATACGCATGGTAACTCCATGAATATCAAAATAAATAAGATGTAACATTTACTAATAAATACGCATGGTAACTCCATGAATATCAAAATAAATAAGATGTAACATTTACTAATAAATACGCATGGTAACTCCATGAATATCAAAATAAATAAGATGTAACATTTACTAATAGATACGCATGGTAACTCCATGAATATCAAAATAAATAAGATGTAACATTTACTAATAAATACGCATGGTAACTCCATGAATATCAAAATAAATAAGATGTAACATTTACTAATAAATACGCATGGTAACTCCATGAATATCAAAATAAATAACATGTAACATTTACTAATAATCACGCATGGTAACTCCATGAATATCAAAATAAATAAGATGTAACATTTACTAATAAATACGCAAGGTAACTCCATGAATATAAAAATAAATAAGATGTAACATTTACTAATAAATACGCATGGTAACTCCATGAATATAAAAATAAATAACATGTAACATTTACTAATAAATACGCATGGTAACTCCATGAATATCAAAATAAATAAGATGTAACATTTACTAATAAATACGCAAGATAACCCCATGAATATCAAAATAAATAAGATGTAACATTTACTAATAAATACGCATGGTAACTCCATGAATATCAAAATAAATAACATGTAACATTTACTAATAAATACGCAAGATAACCCCATGAATATCAAAATAAATAAGATGTAACATTTACTAATAAATACGCATAGTAACTCCATGAATATCAAAATAAATAAGATGTAACATTTACTAATAAATACGCATGGTAACTCCATGAATATCAAAATAAATAAGATGTAACATTTACTAATAAATACGCATGGTAACTCCATGAATATCAAAATAAATAAGATGTAACATTTACTAATAAATACGCATGGTAACTCCATGAATATCAAAATAAATAAGATGTAACATTTACTAATAAATACGCATGGTAACTCCATGAATATCAAAATAAATAACATGTAACATTTACTAATAAATACGCATGGTAACTCTATGAATATAAAAATAAATAAGATGTAACATTTACTAATAAATACGCATGGTAACTCCATGAATATCAAAATAAATAACATGTAACATTTACTAATAAATACGCAGGGTAACTCCATGAATATCAAAATAAATAAGATGTAACATTTACTAATAAATACGCATGGTAACTCCATGAATATCAAAATAAATAACATGTAACATTTACTAATAAATACGCAGGGTAACTCCATGAATATCAAAATAAATAAGATGTAACATTTACTAATAAATACGCATGGTAACTCCATGAATATCAAAATAAATAAGATGTAACATTTACTAATAAATACGCATGGTAACTCCATGAATATCAAAATAAATAAGATGTAACATTTACTAATAAATATGCAAGGTAACTCCATGAATATCAAAATAAATAAGATGTAACATTTACTAATAAATACGCAAGGTAACTCCATGAATATAAAAATAAATCAGATGTAACATTTACTAATAAATACGCAAGGTAACTCCATGAATATAAATATAAACAAGATGTAACATTTACTAATAAATACGCATGGAAACTCCATGAATATCAAAATAAATAAGATGTAACATTTACTAATAAATACGCATGGTAACTCCATGAATATCAAAATAAATAAGATGTAACATTTACTAATAAATACGCATGGTAACTCCATGAATATAAAAATAAATCAGATGTAACATTTACTAATAAATACGCAAGGTAACTCCATGAATATAAAAATAAATCAGATGTAACATTTACTAATAAATACGCAAGGTAACTCCATGAATATAAATATAAACAAGATGTAACATTTACTAAAAAATACGCATGGTAACTCCATGAATATAAAAATAAATAAGATGTAACATTTACTAATAAATACGAATGGTAACTTCATGAATATAAAAATAAATAAGATGTAACATTTACTAATAAATACGTAAGGTAACTCCATGAATATCAAAATAAATAAGATGTAACATTTACTAATCGATACGCATAGTAACTCCATGAATATAAAAATAAATAAAGATGTAACATTTACTAATAAATACGCAAGGCAACTCCATGAATATGAAATAAATAAGATGAAACATTTACTAATAAATAGGCATGGTAACTCCATGAATAAAAAAATAAATAAGATGTAACATTTACTAATAAATACGTAAGGGTACTCCATGAATATCAAAATAAATAAGATGTAACATTTACTAATAAATACGCATGGTAACTCCATGAATATCAAAATAAATAAGATGTAACATTTACTAATAAATACGCATGGTAACTCCATGAATATCAAAATAAATAACATGTAACATTTACTAATAAATACGCAAGGTAACTCCATGAATATCAAAATAAATAACATGTAACATTTACTAATAAATACGTAAGGTAACTCCATTAATATAAAAATAAATAACATGTAACATTTACTAATAAATACGCATGGTAACTCCATGAATATCAAAATAAATAAGATGTAACATTTACTAATAAATACGCATGGTAACTCCATGAATATAAAAATAAATAAGATGTAACATTTACTAATAAATACGCATGGTAACTCCATGAATATAAAAATAAATAAGATGTAACATTTACTAATAAATACGCAAGGTAACTCCATGAATATAAAAATAAATAAAATGTAACATTTACTAATAAATACGCAAGGTAACTCCATTAATATAAAAATAAATAAGGTGTAACATTTACTAATAAATACGCAAGGTAACTCCATGAATATAAAAATAAATAAGATGTAACATTTTCTAATAAATACGCAAGGTAACTCCATGAATATAAAAATAAATAAGATGTAACATTTACTAATAAATACGCAAGGTAACTCCATAAATATAAAAATAAATAAGATGTAACATTTACTAATAAATACGCAAGGTAACTCCATGAATATAAAAATAAATAAGATGTAACATTTACTAATAAATACGCAAGGTAACTCCATGAATATAAAAATAAATGAGATGTAACATTTACTAATAAATACGCAAGGTAACTCCATGAATATAAAAATAAACAAGATGTAACATTTACTAATAAATACGCAAGGTAACTCCATGAATATAAAAATAAATAAAATGTAACATTTACTAATAAATACGCAAGGTAACTCCATGAATATAAAAATAAATAAGATGTAACATTTACTAATAAATACGCAAGGTAACTCCATGAATATAAAAATGAATAAGATGTAACATTTATTAATAAATACGCAAGGTAACTCCATGAATATAAAAATAAATAAGATGTAACATTTTCTAATAAATACGCAAGGTAATTTCATGAATATAAAAATGAATAAGATGTAACATTTACTAATAAATACGTAAGGTAACTCAATGAATATGAAATAAATAAGATGTAACATTTACTAATAAATACGCATGGTAACTCCATGAATATAAAAATGAATAAGATGTAACATTTACTAATAAATACGTAAGGTAACTCAATGAATATGAAATAAATAAGATGTAACATTTATTAATAAATACGCAAGGTAACTCCATGAATATAAAAATAAATAAGATGTAACATTTTCTAATAAATACGCAAGGTAACTCCATGAATATAAAAATGAATAAGATGTAACATTTACTAATAAATACGCATGGTAACTCCATGAATATAAAATAAATCGGATGTAACATTTACTAATAAATACGCATGGTAACTCTATGAATATAAAAATAAATCAGGTGTAACATTTACTAATAAGTACGCAAGGTACCTCTATGAATATAAAAATAAATAAAATGTAACATTTACTAATAAATACGCAAGGTAACTCCATGAATATAAAAATAAATAAGATGTAACATTTACTAATATATACGCAAGGTAACTCTATGAATATAAAAATAAATTACATGTAACATTTACTAATAAATACGCAAGGTAACTCCATGAATATAAAAAAAAATAAAATGTAACATTTACTAATATATACGCAAGATAACTCCATGAATATAAAAATAAATAAGATGTAACATTTACTAATAAATACGCATGGTAACTCCATGAATATAAAAATAAATAAGATGTAACATTTACTAATAAATACGTAAGGTAACTCCATGAATATCAAAATAAATAAGATGTAACATTTACTAATCGATACGCATAGTAACACCATGAATATAAAAATAAATAAAGATGTAACATTTACTAATAAATACGCAAGGCAACTCCATGAATATGAAATAAATAAGATGAAACATTTACTAATAAATAGGCATGGTAACTCCATGAATATCAAAATAAATAAGATGTAACATTTACTAATAAATACGCATGGTAACTCCATGAATATCAAAATAAATAAGATGTAACATTTACTAATAAATATGCAAGGTAACTCCATGAATATCAAAATAAATAAGATGTAACATTTACTAATAAATACGCAAGGTAACTCCATGAATATAAAAATAAATAAGATGTAACATTTACTAATAAATACGCAAGGTAACTCCATGAATATAAAAATAAATCAGATGTAACATTTACTAATAAATACGCAAGGTAACTCCATGAATATAAAAATAAACAAGATGTAACATTTACTAATAAATACGCAAGGTAACTCCATGAATATAAAAATAAATAAAATGTAACATTTACTAATAAATACGCAAGGTAACTCCATGAATATAAAAATAAATAAGATGTAACATTTACTAATAAATACGCAAGGTAACTCCATGAATATAAAAATGAATAAGATGTAACATTTATTAATAAATACGCAAGGTAACTCCATGAATATAAAAATAAATAAGATGTAACATTTTCTAATAAATACGCAAGGTAACTCCATGAATATAAAAATGAATAAGATGTAACATTTACTAATAAATACGTAAGGTAACTCAATGAATATGAAATAAATAAGATGTAACATTTACTAATAAATACGTCTGGTAACTCCATGAATATAAAAATGAATAAGATGTAACATTTACTAATAAATACGTAAGTTAACTCAATGAATATGAAATAAATAAGATGTAACATTTATTAATAAATACGCAAGGTAACTCCATGAATATAAAAATGAATAAGATGTAACATTTTCTAATAAATACGCAAGGTAACTCCATGAATATAAAAATGAATAAGATGTAACATTTACTAATAAATACGCATGGTAACTCCATGAATATAAAAATAAATAAGATGTAACATTTTCTAATAAATACGCAAGGTAACTCCATGAATATAAAAATGAATAAGATGTAACATTTACTAATAAATACGTAAGGTAACTCAATGAATATGAAATAAATAAGATGTAACATTTACTAATAAATAGGCAAGGTAACTCCATGAATATAAACATAAATAACATGTAACATTTACTAATAAATACGCATGGAAACTCCATGAATATAAAAATAAATAAAATGTCACATTTACTAATAAATACGCAAGGTAACTCCA
Organism: Sepiola atlantica; assembly: GCA_963556195.1. Lineage (NCBI taxonomy): Eukaryota > Metazoa > Mollusca > Cephalopoda > Sepiida > Sepiolidae > Sepiola > Sepiola atlantica. The sequence goes on from OY744529.1 coordinate 108,430,080, forward strand.
TGAATATAAAATAAATCGGATGTAACATTTACTAATAAATACGCATGGTAACTCTATGAATATAAAAATAAATCAGGTGTAACATTTACTAATAAGTACGCAAGGTACCTCTATGAATATAAAAATAAATAAAATGTAACATTTACTAATAAATACGCAAGGTAACTCCATGAATATAAAAATAAATAAGATGTAACATTTACTAATATATACGCAAGGTAACTCTATGAATATAAAAATAAATTACATGTAACATTTACTAATAAATACGCAAGGTAACTCCATGAATATAAAAATAAATAAAATGTAACATTTACTAATATATACGCAAGATAACTCCATGAATATAAAAATAAATAAGATGTAACATTTACTAATAAATACGCATGGTAACTCCATGAATATAAAAATAAATAAGATGTAACATTTACTAATAAATACGTAAGGTAACTCCATGAATATCAAAATAAATAAGATGTAACATTTACTAATCGATACGCATAGTAACTCCATGAATATAAAAATAAATAAAGATGTAACATTTACTAATAAATACGCAAGGCAACTCCATGAATATGAAATAAATAAGATGAAACATTTACTAATAAATAGGCATGGTAACTCCATGAATATAAAAATAAATAAGATGTAACATTTACTAATAAATACGCATGGTAACTCCATGAATATCAAAATAAATAAGATGTAACATTTACTAATAAATATGCAAGGTAACTCCATGAATATCAAAATAAATAAGATGTAACATTTACTAATAAATACGCAAGGTAACTCCATGAATATAAAAATAAATAAGATGTAACATTTACTAATAAATACGCAAGGTAACTCCATGAATATAAAAATAAATCAGATGTAACATTTACTAATAAATACGCAAGGTAACTCCATGAATATCAAAATAAATCAGATGTAACATTTACTAATAAATACGTAAGGGTACTCCATGAATATCAAAATAAATAAGATGTAACATTTACTAATAAATACGCATGGTAACTCCATGAATATCAAAATAAATAAGATGTAACATTTACTAATAAATATGCAAGGTAACTCCATGAATATCAAAATAAATAAGATGTAACATTTACTAATAAATACGCAAGGTAACTCCATGAATATAAAAATAAATCAGATGTAACATTTACTAATAAATACGCAAGGTAACTCCATGAATATAAATATAAACAAGATGTAACATTTACTAATAAATACGCATGGAAACTCCATGAATATCAAAATAAATAAGATGTAACATTTACTAATAAATACGCATGGTAACTCCATGAATATCAAAATAAATAAGATGTAACATTTACTAATAAATACGCATGGTAACTCCATGAATATAAAAATAAATCAGATGTAACATTTACTAATAAATACGCAAGGTAACTCCATGAATATAAAAATTAATCAGATGTAACATTTACTAATAAATACGCAAGGTAACTCCATGAATATAAATATAAACAAGATGTAACATTTACTAATAAATACGCATGGTAACGCCATGAATATAAAAATAAATAAGATGTAACATTTACTAATAAATACGAATGGTAACTCCATGAATATAAAAATAAATAAGATGTAACATTTTCTAATAAATACGCAAGGTAACTCCATGAATATAAAAATGAATAAGATGTAACATTTACTAATAAATACGTAAGGTAACTCAATGAATATGAAATAAATAAGATGTAACATTTACTAATAAATACGCATGGTAACTCCATGAATATAAAAATGAATAAGATGTAACATTTACTAATAAATACGTAAGGTAACTCAATGAATATGAAATAAATAAGATGTAACATTTATTAATAAATACGCAAGGTAACTCCATGAATATAAAAATGAATAAGATGTAACATTTTCTAATAAATACGCAAGGTAACTCCATGAATATAAAAATGAATAAGATGTAACATTTACTAATAAATACGCATGGTAACTCCATGAATATAAAAATAAATAAGATGTAACATTTTCTAATAAATACGCAAGGTAACTCCATGAATATAAAAATGAATAAGATGTAACATTTACTAATAAATACGTAAGGTAACTCAATGAATATGAAATAAATAAGATGTAACATTTACTAATAAATACGCATGGTAACTCCATGAATATAAACAAAAATAACATGTAACATTTACTAATAAATACGCATGGAAACTCCATGAATATAAAAATAAATAAAATGTCACATTTACTAATAAATACGCAAGGTAACTCCATGAATATAAAATAAATCGGATGTAACATTTACTAATAAATACGCATGGTAACTCTATGAATATAAAAATAAATCAGGTGTAACATTTACTAATAAGTACGCAAGGTACCTCTATGAATATAAAAATAAATAAAATGTAACATTTACTAATAAATACGCAAGGTAACTCCATGAATATAAAAATAAATAAGATGTAACATTTACTAATATATACGCAAGGTAACTCTATGAATATAAAAATAAATTACATGTAACATTTACTAATAAATACGCAAGGTAACTCCATGAATATAAAAATAAATAAAATGTAACATTTACTAATATATACGCAAGATAACTCCATGAATATAAAAATAAATAAGATGTAACATTTACTAATAAATACGTAAGGTAACTCCATGAATATCAAAATAAATAAGATGTAACATTTACTAATCGATACGCATAGTAACTCCATGAATATAAAAATAAATAAAGATGTAACATTTACTAATAAATACGCAAGGCAACTCCATGAATATGAAATAAATAAGATGAAACATTTACTAATAAATAGGCATGGTAACTCCATGAATATCAAAATAAATAAGATGTAACATTTACTAATAAATACGCATGGTAACTCCATGAATATCAAAATAAATAAGATGTAACATTTACTAATAAATATGCAAGGTAACTCCATGAATATCAAAATAAATAAGATGTAACATTTACTAATAAATACGCAAGGTAACTCCATGAATATAAAAATAAATAAGATGTAACATTTACTAATAAATACGCAAGGTAACTCCATGAATATAAAAATAAATCAGATGTAACATTTACTAATAAATACGCAAGGTAACTCCATGAATATCAAAATAAATCAGATGTAACATTTACTAATAAATACGTAAGGGTACTCCATGAATATCAAAATAAATAAGATGTAACATTTACTAATAAATACGCATGGTAACTCCATGAATATCAAAATAAATAAGATGTAACATTTACTAATAAATATGCAAGGTAACTCCATGAATATCAAAATAAATAAGATGTAACATTTACTAATAAATACGCAAGGTAACTCCATGAATATAAAAATAAATCAGATGTAACATTTACTAATAAATACGCAAGGTAACTCCATGAATATAAATATAAACAAGATGTAACATTTACTAATAAATACGCATGGAAACTCCATGAATATCAAAATAAATAAGATGTAACATTTACTAATAAATACGCATGGTAACTCCATGAATATCAAAATAAATAAGATGTAACATTTACTAATAAATACGCATGGTAACTCCATGAATATAAAAATAAATCAGATGTAACATTTACTAATAAATACGCAAGGTAACTCCATGAATATAAAAATTAATCAGATGTAACATTTACTAATAAATACGCAAGGTAACTCCATGAATATAAATATAAACAAGATGTAACATTTACTAATAAATACGCATGGTAACTCCATGAATATAAAAATAAATAAGATGTAACATTTACTAATAAATACGAATGGTAACTCCATGAATATAAAAATAAATAAGATGTAACATTTACTAATAAATACGTAAGGTAACTCCATGAATATCAAAATAAATAAGATGTAACATTTACTAATCGATACGCATAGTAACTCCATGAATATAAAAATAAATAAAGATGTAACATTTACTAATAAATACGCAAGGCAACTCCATGAATATGAAATAAATAAGATGAAACATTTACTAATAAATAGGCATGGTAACTCCATGAATAAAAAAATAAATAAGATGTAACATTTACTAATAAATACGTAAGGGTACTCCATGAATATCAAAATAAATAAGATGTAACATTTACTAATAAATACGCATGGTAACTCCATGAATATCAAAATAAATAAGATGTAACATTTACTAATAAATACGCATGGTAACTCCATGAATATCAAAATAAATAACATGTAACATTTACTAATAAATACGCAAGGTAACTCCATAAATATAACAAAAAATAACATGTAACATTTACTAATAAATACGCAAGGTAACTCCATGAATATAAAAATAAATAAGATGTAACATTTACTAATAAACACGCATGGTAACTCCATGAATATAAAAATAAATAAGATGTAACATTTACTAATAAATACGCAAGGTAACTCCATGAATATAAAAATAAATAAAATGTAACATTTACTAATAAATACGCAAGGTAACTCCATGAATATAAAAATAAATAAGATGTAACATTTTCTAATAAATACACATGGTAACTCCATGAATATAAAAATAAATAAGATGTAACATTTACTAATAAATACGCAAGGTAACTCCATAAATATAAAAATAAATAAGATGTAACATTTACTAATAAATACGCAAGGTAACTCCATGAATATAAAAACAAATAAGATGTAACATTTATTAATAAATACGCAAGGTAACTCCATGAATATAAATAAATAAGATGTAACATTTACTAATAAATACGCAAGGTAACTCCATGAATATAAAAATAAACAAGATGTAACATTTACTAATAAATACGCAAGGTAACTCTATGAATATAAAAATAAATAAAATGTAACATTTACTAATAAATACGCAAGGTAACTCCATGAATATAAAAATAAATAAGATGTAACATTTACTAATAAATACGCAAGGTAACTCCATGAATATAAAAATAAATAAGATGTAACATTTATTAATAAATACGCAAGGTAACTCCATGAATATAAAATAAATCAGATGTAACATTTACTAATAAATACGCATGGTAACTCTATGAATATAAAAATAAATCAGGTGTAACATTTACTAATAAGTACGCAAGGTTCCTCCATGAATATAAAAATAAATAAAATGTAACATTTACTAATAAATACGCAAGGTAACTCCATGAATATAAAAATAAATAAGATGTAACATTTACTAATATATACGCAAGGTAACTCTATGAATATAAAAATAAATTACATGTAACATTTACTAATAAATACGCAAGGTAACTCCATGAATATAAAAATAAATAAAATGTAACATTTTCTAATATATACGCAAGATAACTCCATGAATATAAAAATAAATAAAATGTAACATTTACTAATAAATACGCAAGGTAACTCCATTAATATAAAAATAAATAAGGTGTAACATTTACTAATAAATACGCAGGGTAACTCCATGAATATAAAAATAAATAAAATGTAACATTTACTAATAAATACGCAAGGTAACTCCATTAATATAAAAATAAATAAGATGTAACATTTACTAATAAATACGCAAGGTAACTATATGAATATAAAAATAAATAAGATGTAACATTTACTAATAATTACGCAAGGTAACTCCATGAATATAAAAATAAATAAAATGTAACATTTACTAATAAATACGCAAGGTAACTCCATTAATATAAAAATAAATAAGATGTAACATTTACTAATAATTACGCAAGGTAACTCCATGAATATAAAAATAAATAAAATGTAACATTTACTAATAAATACGCAAGGTAACTCCATTAATATAAAAATAAATAAGGTGTAACATTTACTAATAAATAGGCAAGGTAACTCCATGAATATAAAAATGAATTAAATTTAACATTTACTAATAAATACGCCAGGTAACTCCATGAATATCAAAATAAATAAGATGTAAAATTTACTAATAAATACGCAAGGTAACTCCATGAATATAAAAATAAATAAGATGTAACATTTACTAATAAATACGCAAGGTAACTCCATGAATATAAAAATGAATAAGATGTAACATTTACTAATAAATACGCAAGGTAACTCCATGAATATAAAAATAAATAAGATGTAACATTTACTAATAAATACGCAAGGTAACTCCATGAATATAAAAATAAATCAGATGTAACATTTACTAATAAATACGCAGGGTAACTCCATGAATATAAAAATAAATAAGATGTAACATTTACTAATAAATACGCAAGGTAACTCCATGAATATAAAAATAAATAAGATGTAACATTTACTAATAAATACGCAAGGTAACTCCATGAATATAAAAATAAATAAAATGTAACATTTACTAATAAATACGCAAGGTAACTCCATTAATATAAAAATAAATAAGGTGTAACATTTACTAATAAATACGCAAGGTAACTCCATGAATATAAAAATGAATAAGATGTAACATTTACTAATAAATACGTAAGGTAACTCAATGAATATGAAATAAATAAGATGTAACATTTATTAATAAATACGCAAGGTAACTCCATGAATATAAAAATGAATAAGATGTAACATTTTCTAATAAATACGCAAGGTAACTCCATGAATATAAAAATGAATAAGATGTAACATTTACTAATAAATACGCATGGTAACTCCATGAATATAAAAATAAATAAGATGTAACATTTTCTAATAAATACGCAAGGTAACTCCATGAATATAAAAATGAATAAGATGTAACATTTACTAATAAATACGTAAGGTAACTCAATGAATATGAAATAAATAAGATGTAACATTTACTAATAAATACGCATGGTAACTCCATGAATATAAACAAAAATAACATGTAACATTTACTAATAAATACGCATGGAAACTCCATGAATATAAAAATAAATAAAATGTCACATTTACTAATAAATACGCAAGGTAACTCCATGAATATAAAATAAATCGGATGTAACACTTACTAATAAATACGCATGGTAACTCTATGAATATAAAAATAAATCAGGTGTAACATTTACTAATAAGTACGCAAGGTACCTCTATGAATATAAAAATAAATAAAATGTAACATTTACTAATAAATACGCAAGGTAACTCCATGAATATAAAAATAAATAAGATGTAACATTTACTAATATATACGCAAGGTAACTCTATGAATATAAAAATAAATTACATGTAACATTTACTAATAAATACGCAAGGTAACTCCATGAATATAAAAATAAATAAAATGTAACATTTACTAATATATACGCAAGATAACTCCATGAATATAAAAATAAATAAGATGTAACATTTACTAATAAATACGCATGGTAACTCCATGAATATAAAAATAAATAAGATGTAACATTTACTAATAAATACGTAAGGTAACTCCATGAATATCAAAATAAATAAGATGTAACATTTACTAATCGATACGCATAGTAACTCCATGAATATAAAAATAAATAAAGATGTAACATTTACTAATAAATACGCAAGGCAACTCCATGAATATGAAATAAATAAGATGAAACATTTACTAATAAATAGGCATGGTAACTCCATGAATATCAAAATAAATAAGATGTAACATTTACTAATAAATACGCATGGTAACTCCATGAATATCAAAATAAATAAGATGTAACATTTACTAATAAATATGCAAGGTAACTCCATGAATATCAAAATAAATAAGATGTAACATTTACTAATAAATACGCAAGGTAACTCCATGAATATAAAAATAAATAAGATGTAACATTTACTAATAAATACGCAAGGTAACTCCATGAATATAAAAATAAATCAGATGTAACATTTACTAATAAATACGCAAGGTAACTCCATGAATATCAAAATAAATCAGATGTAACATTTACTAATAAATACGTAAGGGTACTCCATGAATATCAAAATAAATAAGATGTAACATTTACTAATAAATACGCATGGTAACTCCATGAATATCAAAATAAATAAGATGTAACATTTACTAATAAATATGCAAGGTAACTCCATGAATATCAAAATAAATAAGATGTAACATTTACTAATAAATACGCAAGGTAACTCCATGAATATAAAAATAAATCAGATGTAACATTTACTAATAAATACGCAAGGTAACTCCATGAATATAAATATAAACAAGATGTAACATTTACTAATAAATACGCATGGAAACTCCATGAATATCAAAATAAATAAGATGTAACATTTACTAATAAATACGCATGGTAACTCCATGAATATCAAAATAAATAAGATGTAACATTTACTAATAAATACGCATGGTAACTCCATGAATATAAAAATAAATCAGATGTAACATTTACTAATAAATACGCAAGGTAACTCCATGAATATAAAAATTAATCAGATGTAACATTTACTAATAAATACGCAAGGTAACTCCATGAATATAAATATAAACAAGATGTAACATTTACTAATAAATACGCATGGTAACTCCATGAATATAAAAATAAATAAGATGTAACATTTACTAATAAATACGAATGGTAACTCCATGAATATAAAAATAAATAAGATGTAACATTTACTAATAAATACGTAAGGTAACTCCATGAATATCAAAATAAATAAGATGTAACATTTACTAATCGATACGCATAGTAACTCCATGAATATAAAAATAAATAAAGATGTAACATTTACTAATAAATACGCAAGGCAACTCCATGAATATGAAATAAATAAGATGAAACATTTACTAATAAATAGGCATGGTAACTCCATGAATAAAAAAATAAATAAGATGTAACATTTACTAATAAATACGTAAGGGTACTCCATGAATATCAAAATAAATAAGATGTAACATTTACTAATAAATACGCATGGTAACTCCATGAATATCAAAATAAATAAGATGTAACATTTACTAATAAATACGCATGGTAACTCCATGAATATCAAAATAAATAACATGTAACATTTACTAATAAATACGCAAGGTAACTCCATGAATATAAAAATAAATAAAATGTAACATTTACTAATAAATACGCAAGGTAACTCCATGAATATAAAAATAAATAAGATGTAACATTTTCTAATAAATACACATGGTAACTCCATGAATATAAAAATAAATAAGATGTAACATTTACTAATAAATACGCAAGGTAACTCCATAAATATAAAAATAAATAAGATGTAACATTTACTAATAAATACGCAAGGTAACTCCATGAATATAAAAATAAATAAGATGTAACATTTACTAATAAATACGCAAGGTAACTCCATGAATATAAAAATGAATAAGATGTAACATTTATTAATAAATACGCAAGGTAACTCCATGAATATAAAAATAAATAAGATGTAACATTTTCTAATAAACACGCAAGGTAACTCCATGAATATAAAAATGAATAAGATGTAACATTTACTAATAAATACGTAAGGTAACTCAATGAATATGAAATGAATAAGATGTAACATTTACTAATAAATACGCATGGTAACTCCATGAATATAAAAATGAATAAGATGTAACATTTACTAATAAATACGTAAGGTAACTCAATGAATATGAAATAAATAAGATGTAACATTTATTAATAAATACGCAAGGTAACTCCATGAATATAAAAATAAATAAGATGTAACATTTTCTAATAAATACGCAAGGTAACTCCATGAATATAAAAATGAATAAGATGTAACATTTACTAATAAATACGCATGGTAACTCCATGAATATAAAAATAAATAAGATGTAACATTTTCTAATAAATACGCAAGGTAACTCCATGAATATAAAAATGAATAAGATGTAACATTTACTAATAAATACGTAAGGTAACTCAATGAATATGAAATAAATAAGATGTAACATTTACTAATAAATACGCATGGTAACTCCATGAATATAAAAATAAATAACATGTAACATTTACTAATAAATACGCATGGAAACTCCATGAATATAAAAATAAATAAAATGTCACATTTACTAATAAATACGCAAGGTAACTCCATGAATATAAAATAAATCGGATGTAACATTTACTAATAAATACGCATGGTAACTCTATGAATATAAAAATAAATCAGGTGTAACATTTACTAATAAGTACGCAAGGTACCTCTATGAATATAAAAATAAATAAGATGTAACATTTACTAATAAATACGCAAGGTAACTCCATGAATATAAAAATAAATAAGATGTAACATTTACTAATATATACGCAAGGTAACTCTATGAATATAAAAATAAATTACATGTAACATTTACTAATAAATACGCAAGGTAACTCCATGAATATAAAAATAAATAAAATGTAACATTTACTAATATATACGCAAGATAACTCCATGAATATAAAAATAAATAAGATGTAACATTTACTAATAAATACGCATGGTAACTCCATGAATATAAAAATAAATAAGATGTAACATTTACTAATAAATACGTAAGGTAACTCCATGAATATCAAAATAAATAAGATGTAACATTTACTAATCGATACGCATAGTAACTCCATGAATATAAAAATAAATAAGATGTAACATTTTCTAATAAATACACATGGTAACTCCATGAATATAAAAATAAATAAGATGTAACATTTACTAATAAATACGCAAGGTAACTCCATAAATATAAAAATAAATAAGATGTAACATTTACTAATAAATACGCAAGGTAACTCCATGAATATAAAAATAAATAAGATGTAACATTTACTAATAAATACGCAAGGTAACTCCATGAATATAAAAATGAATAAGATGTAACATTTATTAATAAATACGCAAGGTAACTCCATGAATATAAAAATAAATAAGATGTAACATTTTCTAATAAACACGCAAGGTAACTCCATGAATATAAAAATGAATAAGATGTAACATTTACTAATAAATACGTAAGGTAACTCAATGAATATGAAATGAATAAGATGTAACATTTACTAATAAATACGCATGGTAACTCCATGAATATAAAAATGAATAAGATGTAACATTTACTAATAAATACGTAAGGTAACTCAATGAATATGAAATAAATAAGATGTAACATTTTCTAATAAATACGCAAGGTAACTCCATGAATATAAAAATGAATAAGATGTAACATTTACTAATAAATACGTAAGGTAACTCAATGAATATGAAATAAATAAGATGTAACATTTACTAATAAATACGCATGGTAACTCCATGAATATAAAAATAAATAACATGTAACATTTACTAATAAATACGCATGGAAACTCCATGAATATAAAAATAAATAAAATGTCACATTTACTAATAAATACGCAAGGTAACTCCATGAATATAAAATAAATCGGATGTAACATTTACTAATAAATACGCATGGTAACTCTATGAATATAAAAATAAATCAGGTGTAACATTTACTAATAAGTACGCAAGGTACCTCTATGAATATAAAAATAAATAAGATGTAACATTTACTAATAAATACGCAAGGTAACTCCATGAATATAAAAATAAATAAGATGTAACATTTACTAATATATACGCAAGGTAACTCTATGAATATAAAAATAAATTACATGTAACATTTACTAATAAATACGCAAGGTAACTCCATGAATATAAAAATAAATAAAATGTAACATTTACTAATATATACGCAAGATTACTCTATGAATATAAAAATAAATAAGATGTAACATTTACTAATAAATACGCATGGTAACTCCATGAATATAAAAATAAATAAGATGTAACATTTACTAATAAATACGTAAGGTAACTCCATGAATATCAAAATAAATAAGATGTAACATTTACTAATCGATACGCATAGTAACTCCATGAATATAAAAATAAATAAAGATGTAACATTTACTAATAAATACGCAAGGCAACTCCATGAATATGAAATAAATAAGATGAAACATTTACTAATAAATAGGCATGGTAACTCCATGAATATCAAAATAAATAAGATGTAACATTTACTAATAAATACGCATGGTAACTCCATGAATATCAAAATAAATAAGATGTAACATTTACTAATAAATATGCAAGGTAACTCCATGAATATCAAAATAAATAAGATGTAACATTTACTAATAAATACGCAAGGTAACTCCATGAATATAAAAATAAATAAGATGTAACATTTACTAATAAATACGCAAGGTAACTCCATGAATATAAAAATAAATCAGATGAAACATTTACTAATAAATACGCAAGGTAACTCCATGAATATCAAAATAAATCAGATGTAACATTTACTAATAAATACGCATGGTAACTCCATGAATATCAAAATAAATAAGATGTAACATTTACTAATAAATACGCATGGTAACTCCATGAATATAAAAATAAATCAGATGTAACATTTACTAATAAATACGCAAGGTAACTCCATGAATATAAATATAAACAAGATGTAACATTTACTAATAAATACGCATGGTAACTCCATGAATATAAAAATAAATAAGATGTAACATTTACTAATAAATACGAATGGTAACTCAATGAATATAAAAATAAATAAGATGTAACATTTACTAATAAATACGTGAGGTAACTCCATGAATATCAAAATAAATAAGATGTAACATTTACTAATCGATACGCATAGTAACTCCATGAATATAAAAATAAATAAAGATGTAACATTTACTAATAAATACGCAAGGCAACTCCATGAATATGAAATAAATAAGATGAAACATTTACTAATAAATAGGCATGGTAACTCCATGAATAAAAAAATAAATAAGATGTAACATTTACTAATAAATACGTAAGGGTACTCCATGAATATCAAAATAAATAAGATGTAACATTTACTAATAAATACGCAAGGTAACTCCATGAATATAACAATAAATAACATGTAACATTTACTAATAAATACGCAAGGTAACTCCATGAATATAAAAATAAATAAGATGTAACATTTACTAATAAATACGCATGGTAACTCCATGAATATAAAAATAAATAAGATGTAACATTTACTAATAAATACGCAAGGTAACTCCATGAATATAAAAATAAATAAAATGTAACATTTACTAATAAATACGCAAGGTAACTCCATGAATATAAAAATAAATAAGATGTAACATTTTCTAATAAATACACATGGTAACTCCATGAATATAAAAATAAATAAGATGTAACATTTACTAATAAATACGCAAGGTAACTCCATAAATATAAAAATAAATAAGATGTAACATTTACTAATAAATACGCAAGGTAACTCCATGAATATAAAAATAAATAAGATGTAACATGTATTAATAAATACGCAAGGTAACTCCATGAATATAAAAATAAATAAGATGTAACATTTACTAATAAATACGCAAGGTAACTCCATGAATATAAAAATAAACAAGATGTAACATTTACTAATAAATACGCAAGGTAACTCTATGAATATAAAAATAAATAAAATGTAACATTTACTAATAAATACGCAAGGTAACTCCATGAATATAAAAATAAATAAGATGTAACATTTACTAATAAATACGCAAGGTAACTCCATGAATATAAAAATAAATAAGATGTAACATTTATTAATAAATACGCAAGGTAACTCCATGAATATAAAAATAGTAAGATGTAACATTTTCTAATAAATACGCAAGGTAACTCCATGAATATAAAAATAAATAAGATGTAACATTTACTAATAAATACGCAAGGTAACTTAATGAATATGAAATAAATAAGATGTAACATTTACTAATAAATACGCATGGTAACTCCATGAATATAAAAATAAATAAGATGTAACATTTACTAATAAATACGCATGGAAACTCCATGAATATAAAAATAAATTAAATGTCACATTTACTAATAAATACGCAAGGTAACTCCATGAATATAAAATAAATCAGATGTAACATTTACTAATAAATACGCATGGTAACTCTATGAATATAAAAATAAATCAGGTGTAACATTTACTAATAAGTACGCAAGGTACCTCCATGAATATAAAAATAAATTAAATGTAACATTTACTAATAAATACGCAAGGTAACTCCATGAATATAAAAATAAATAAGATGTAACATTTACTAATATATACGCAAGGTAACTCTATGAATATAAAAATAAATTACATGTAACATTTACTAATAAATACGCAAGGTAACTCCATGAATATAAAAATAAATAAAATGTAACATTTACTAATATATACGCAAGATAACTCCATGAATATAAAAATAAATAAGATGTAACATTTACTAATAAATACGCATGGTAACTCCATGAATATAAAAATAAATAAGATGTAACATTTACTAATAAATACGCAAGGTACCTCTATGAATATAAAAATAAATAAAATGTAACATTTACTAATAAATACGCAAGGTAACTCCATGAATATAAAAATAAATAAGATGTAACATTTACTAATAAATACGCAAGGTAACTCCATGAATATAAAAATAAATCAGATGTAACATTTACTAATAAATACGCATGGTAACTCTATGAATATAAAAATAAATCAGATGTAACATTTACTAATAAGTACGCAAGGTACCTCTATGAATATAAAAATAAATAAAATGTAACATTTACTAATAAATACGCAAGGTAACTCCATGAATATAAAAATAAATAAGATGTAACATTTACTAATATATACGCAAGGTAACTCTATGAATATAAAAATAAATTACATGTAACATTTACTAATAAATACGCATGGTAACTCCATGAATATAAAAATAAATAACATGTAACATTTACTAATAAATACGCAAGGTAACTCCATGAATATAAAAATAAATAAGATGTAACATTTACTAATATATACGCAAGGTAACTCTATGAATATAAAAATAAATTACATGTAACATTTACTAATAAATACGCAAGGTAACTCCATGAATATAAAAATAAATAAGATGTAACATTTACTAATAAATACGCAAGGTAACTCCATGAATATAAAAATAAATAACATGTAACATTTACTAATATATACGCAAGGTAACTCCATGAATATAAAAATAAATAAGATGTAACATTTACTAATAAATACGCAAGGTAACTCCATGAATATAAAAATAAATAAGATGTAACATTTACTAATATATACGCAAGGTAACTCTATGAATATAAAAATAAATTACATGTAACATTTACTAATAAATACGCAAGGTAACTCCATGAATATAAAAATAAATAACATGTAACATTTACTAATAAATACGCAAGGTAACTCCATGAATATAAAAATAAATAACATGTAACATTTACTAATATATACGCAAGGTAACTCCATGAATATAAAAATAAATCAGATGTAACATTTACTAATAAATACGCATGGTAACTCTATGAATATAAAAATAAATCAGATGTAACATTTACTAATAAGTACGCAAGGTACCTCTATGAATATAAAAATAAATAAAATGTAACATTTACTAATAAATACGCAAGGTAACTCCATGAATATAAAAATAAATAAGATGTAACATTTACTAATATATACGCAAGGTAACTCTATGAATATAAAAATAAATTACATGTAACATTTACTAATAAATACGCAAGGTAACTCCATGAATATAAAAATAAATAAGATGTAACATTTACTAATAAATACGCATGGTAACTCCATGAATATAAAAATAAATAAGATGTAACATTTACTAATAAATACGCATGGTAACTCCATGAATATAAAAATAAATAAGATGTAACATTTACTAATAATTACGCAAGGTAACTCCATGAATATCAAAATAAATAAAATGTAACATTTACTAATAAATACGCAAGGTAACTCCATTAATATAAAAATAAATAAAGTGTAACATTTACTAATAAATACGCAAGGTAACTCCATGAATATAAAAATGAATAAAATTTAACATTTACTAATAAATACGCAAGGTAACTCCATGAATATAAAAATGAATAAAATTTAACATTTACTAATAAATACGCCAGGTAACTCCATGAATATGAAAATAAATAAGATGTAACATTTACTAATAAATACGCATGGTAACTCCATGAATATAAAAATAAATAAGATGTAACATTTACTAATAAATACGCATGGTAACTCCATGAATATAAAAATAAATAAGATGTAACATTTACTAATAAATACGCATGGTAACTCCATGAATATAAAAATAAATAAGATGTAACATTTACTAATAAATACGTAAGGTAACTCCATGAATATAAAAATAAAGACAAATGTAACATTTACTAATAAATACGCAAGGTAACTCCATTAATATAAAAATAAATAAGGTGTAACATTTACTAATAAATACGCAGGGTAACTCCATGAATATAAAAATAAATAAAATGTAACATTTACTAATAAATACGCAAGGTAACTCCATAAATATTAAAATAAATAAGGTGTAACATTTACTAATAAATACGCAGGGTAACTCCATGAATATAAAAATAAATAAAATGTAACATTTACTAATAAATACGCAAGGTAACTCCATTAATATAAAAATAAATAAGGTGTAACATTTACTAATAAATACGCAGGGTAACTCCATGAATATAAAAATAAATAAAATGTAACATTTACTAATAAATACGCAAGGTAACTCCATTAATATAAAAATAAATAAGATGTAACATTTACTAATAATTACGCAAGGTAACTCCATGAATATAAAAATAAATAAAATGTAACATTTACTAATAAATACGCAAGGTAACTCCATTAATATAAAAATAAATAAGGTGTAACATTTACTAATAAATAGGCAAGGTAACTCCATGAATATAAAAATGAATTAAATTTAACATTTACTAATAAATACGCCAGGTAACTCCATGAATATCAAAATAAATAAGATGTAAAATTTACTAATAAATACGCAAGGTAACTCCATGAATATAAAAATAAATAAGATGTAACATTTACTAATAAATACGCAAGGTAACTCCATGAATATAAAAATGAATAAGATGTAACATTTACTAATAAATACGCAAGGTAACTCCATGAATATAAAAATAAATAAGATGTAACATTTACTAATAAATAAAGCAAGGTAACTCCATGAATATAAAAATAAATAAAATGTAACATTTACTAATAAATACGCAAGGTAACTCCATGAATATAAAAATAAATAAGATGTAACATTTTCTAATAAATACACATGGTAACTCCATGAATATAAAAATAAATAAGATGTAACATTTACTAATAAATACGCAAGGTAACTCCATAAATATAAAAATAAATAAGATGTAACATTTACTAATAAATACGCAAGGTAACTCCATGAATATAAAAATAAATAAGATGTAACATGTATTAATAAATACGCAAGGTAACTCCATGAATATAAAAATAAATAAGATGTAACATTTACTAATAAATACGCAAGGTAACTCCATGAATATAAAAATAAACAAGATGTAACATTTACTAATAAATACGCAAGGTAACTCTATGAATATAAAAATAAATAAAATGTAACATTTACTAATAAATACGCAAGGTAACTCCATGAATATAAAAATAAATAAGATGTAACATTTACTAATAAATACGCAAGGTAACTCCATGAATATAAAAATAAATAAGATGTAACATTTATTAATAAATACGCAAGGTAACTCCATGAATATAAAAATAGTAAGATGTAACATTTTCTAATAAATACGCAAGGTAACTCCATGAATATAAAAATAAATAAGATGTAACATTTACTAATAAATACGCAAGGTAACTTAATGAATATGAAATAAATAAGATGTAACATTTACTAATAAATACGCATGGTAACTCCATGAATATAAAAATAAATAAGATGTAACATTTACTAATAAATACGCATGGAAACTCCATGAATATAAAAATAAATTAAATGTCACATTTACTAATAAATACGCAAGGTAACTCCATGAATATAAAATAAATCAGATGTAACATTTACTAATAAATACGCATGGTAACTCTATGAATATAAAAATAAATCAGGTGTAACATTTACTAATAAGTACGCAAGGTACCTCCATGAATATAAAAATAAATAAAATGTAACATTTACTAATAAATACGCAAGGTAACTCCATGAATATAAAAATAAATAAGATGTAACATTTACTAATATATACGCAAGGTAACTCTATGAATATAAAAATAAATTACATGTAACATTTACTAATAAATACGCAAGGTAACTCCATGAATATAAAAATAAATAAAATGTAACATTTACTAATATATACGCAAGATAACTCCATGAATATAAAAATAAATAAGATGTAACATTTACTAATAAATACGCATGGTAACTCCATGAATATAAAAATAAATAAGATGTAACATTTACTAATAAATACGCAAGGTACCTCTATGAATATAAAAATAAATAAAATGTAACATTTACTAATAAATACGCAAGGTAACTCCATGAATATAAAAATAAATAAGATGTAACATTTACTAATAAATACGCAAGGTAACTCCATGAATATAAAAATAAATCAGATGTAACATTTACTAATT
Organism: Sepiola atlantica; assembly: GCA_963556195.1. Lineage (NCBI taxonomy): Eukaryota > Metazoa > Mollusca > Cephalopoda > Sepiida > Sepiolidae > Sepiola > Sepiola atlantica. The sequence goes on from OY744529.1 coordinate 108,448,620, forward strand.
AATCCGCATGGTAACTCTATGAATATAAAAATAAATCAGATGTAACATTTACTAATAAGTACGCAAGGTACCTCTATGAATATAAAAATAAATAAAATGTAACATTTACTAATAAATACGCAAGGTAACTCCATGAATATAAAAATAAATAAGATGTAACATTTACTAATATATACGCAAGGTAACTCTATGAATATAAAAATAAATTACATGTAACATTTACTAATAAATACGCAAGGTAACTCCATGAATATAAAAATAAATAAAATGTAACATTTACTAATATATACGCAAGGTAACTCCATGAATATAAAAATAAATAAGATGTAACATTTACTAATAAATACGCATGGTAACTCCATGAATATAAAAATAAATAAGATGTAACATTTACTAATAATTACGCAAGGTAACTCCATGAATATAAAAATAAATAAAATGTAACATTTACTAATAAATACGCAAGGTAACTCCATTAATATAAAAATAAATAAGGTGTAACATTAACTAATATATACGCAAGGTAACTCCATGAATATAAAAATAAATTACATGTAACATTTACTAATAAATACGCAAGGTAACTCCATGAATATAAAAATAAATCAGATGTAACATTTACTAATAAATACGCAAGGTAACTCCATGAATATAAAAATAAATAAGATGTAACATTTACTAATAAATACGCAAGGTAACTCCATGAATATAAAAATAAATAAGATGTAACATTTACTAATAAATACGCAAGGTAACTCCATGAATATGAAAATAAATAAGATGTAAAATTCACTAATAAATACGCAAGGTAACTCCATGAATATAAAAATAAATAAGATGTAACATTTACTAATAAATACGCAAGGTAACTCCATGAATATAAAAATAAATCAGATGTAACATTTACTAATAAATACGCAAGGTAACTCCATGAATATAAAAATAAATAAGATGTAACATTTACTAATAAATACGCAAGGTAACTCCATGAATATAAAAATAAATAAGATGTAACATTTACTAATAAATACGCAAGGTAACTCCATGAATATAAAAATAAATAAGATGTAACATTTACTAATAAATACGCAAGGTAACTCCATGAATATAAAATAAATCAGATGTAACATTTACTAATTAATACGCATGGTAACTCCATGAATATAAAAATAAATAAGATGTAACATTTACTAATAAATACGCAAGGTAACTCCATGAATATAAAAATAAATAAGATGTAACATTTACTAATAAATACACAATGTTACTCCATGAATATAAAAATAAATCAGGTGTAACATTTACTAATTAATACGCAAGGTAACTCCATGAATATAAAAATAAATAAGATGTAACATTTACTAATAAATACACAATGTTACTCCATGAATATAAAACTAAATCAGATGTAACATTTACTAATAAATACGCAAGGTAACTCCATGAATATAAAAATAAATAAGATGTAACATTTACTAATAAATACGCAAGGTAACTCCATGAATATAAAAATAAATAAGATGTAACATGTATTAATAAATACGCAAGGTAACTCCATGAATATAAAAATAAATAAGATGTAACATTTACTAATAAATACGCAAGGTAACTCCATGAATATAAAAATAAACAAGATGTAACATTTACTAATAAATACGCAAGGTAACTCTATGAATATAAAAATAAATAAAATGTAACATTTACTAATAAATACGCAAGGTAACTCCATGAATATAAAAATAAATAAGATGTAACATTTACTAATAAATACGCAAGGTAACTCCATGAATATAAAAATAAATAAGATGTAACATTTATTAATAAATACGCAAGGTAACTCCATGAATATAAAAATAGTAAGATGTAACATTTTCTAATAAATACGCAAGGTAACTCCATGAATATAAAAATAAATAAGATGTAACATTTACTAATAAATACGCAAGGTAACTTAATGAATATGAAATAAATAAGATGTAACATTTACTAATAAATACGCATGGTAACTCCATGAATATAAAAATAAATAAGATGTAACATTTACTAATAAATACGCATGGAAACTCCATGAATATAAAAATAAATTAAATGTCACATTTACTAATAAATACGCAAGGTAACTCCATGAATATAAAATAAATCAGATGTAACATTTACTAATAAATACGCATGGTAACTCTATGAATATAAAAATAAATCAGGTGTAACATTTACTAATAAGTACGCAAGGTACCTCCATGAATATAAAAATAAATAAAATGTAACATTTACTAATAAATACGCAAGGTAACTCCATGAATATAAAAATAAATAAGATGTAACATTTACTAATATATACGCAAGGTAACTCTATGAATATAAAAATAAATTACATGTAACATTTACTAATAAATACGCAAGGTAACTCCATGAATATAAAAATAAATAAAATGTAACATTTACTAATATATACGCAAGATAACTCCATGAATATAAAAATAAATAAGATGTAACATTTACTAATAAATACGCATGGTAACTCCATGAATATAAAAATAAATAAGATGTAACATTTACTAATAAATACGCAAGGTACCTCTATGAATATAAAAATAAATAAAATGTAACATTTACTAATAAATACGCAAGGTAACTCCATGAATATAAAAATAAATAAGATGTAACATTTACTAATAAATACGCAAGGTAACTCCATGAATATAAAAATAAATCAGATGTAACATTTACTAATTAATCCGCATGGTAACTCTATGAATATAAAAATAAATCAGATGTAACATTTACTAATAAGTACGCAAGGTACCTCTATGAATATAAAAATAAATAAAATGTAACATTTACTAATAAATACGCAAGGTAACTCCATGAATATAAAAATAAATAAGATGTAACATTTACTAATATATACGCAAGGTAACTCTATGAATATAAAAATAAATTACATGTAACATTTACTAATAAATACGCAAGGTAACTCCATGAATATAAAAATAAATAAAATGTAACATTTACTAATATATACGCAAGGTAACTCCATGAATATAAAAATAAATAAGATGTAACATTTACTAATAAATACGCATGGTAACTCCATGAATATAAAAATAAATAAGATGTAACATTTACTAATAATTACGCAAGGTAACTCCATGAATATAAAAATAAATAAAATGTAACATTTACTAATAAATACGCAAGGTAACTCCATTAATATAAAAATAAATAAGGTGTAACATTAACTAATATATACGCAAGGTAACTCCATGAATATAAAAATAAATTACATGTAACATTTACTAATAAATACGCAAGGTAACTCCATGAATATAAAAATAAATCAGATGTAACATTTACTAATAAATACGCAAGGTAACTCCATGAATATAAAAATAAATAAGATGTAACATTTACTAATAAATACGCAAGGTAACTCCATGAATATAAAAATAAATAAGATGTAACATTTACTAATAAATACGCAAGGTAACTCCATGAATATGAAAATAAATAAGATGTAAAATTCACTAATAAATACGCAAGGTAACTCCATGAATATAAAAATAAATAAGATGTAACATTTACTAATAAATACGCAAGGTAACTCCATGAATATAAAAATAAATCAGATGTAACATTTACTAATAAATACGCAAGGTAACTCCATGAATATAAAAATAAATAAGATGTAACATTTACTAATAAATACGCAAGGTAACTCCATGAATATAAAAATAAATAAGATGTAACATTTACTAATAAATACGCAAGGTAACTCCATGAATATAAAAATAAATAAGATGTAACATTTACTAATAAATACGCAAGGTAACTCCATGAATATAAAATAAATCAGATGTAACATTTACTAATTAATACGCATGGTAACTCCATGAATATAAAAATAAATAAGATGTAACATTTACTAATAAATACGCAAGGTAACTCCATGAATATAAAAATAAATAAGATGTAACATTTACTAATAAATACACAATGTTACTCCATGAATATAAAAATAAATCAGGTGTAACATTTACTAATTAATACGCAAGGTAACTCCATGAATATAAAAATAAATAAGATGTAACATTTACTAATAAATACACAATGTTACTCCATGAATATAAAACTAAATCAGATGTAACATTTACTAATAAATACGCAAGGTAACTCCATGAATATAAAAATAAATAACATGTAACATTTACTAATAAATATGCAAGGTAACTCCATGAATATAAAAATAAATAAGATGTAACATTTACTAATAAATACACAATGTTACTCCATGAATATAAAAATAAATCAGGTGTAACATTTACTAATAAATACGCAAGGTAACTCCATGAATATTAAAATAAATAAGATGTAACATTTACTAATAAATACGCAAGGTAACTCCATGAATATAAAAATAAATAAGATGTAACATTTACTAATAAATACACAATGTTACTCCATGAATATAAAAATAAATCAGGTGTAACATTTACTAATAAATACGCAAGGTAACTCCATGAATATAAAAATGAATAAGATGTAACATTTACTAATAAATACGCAAGGTAACTCCATGAATATAAAAATAAATCAGATGTAACATTTACTAATAAATACGCAGGGTAACTCCATGAATATAAAAATAAATAAGATGTAACATTTACTAATAAATACGCAAGGTAACTCCATGAATATAAAAATAAATAAGATGTAACATTTACTAATAAATACACAAAGTTACTCCATGAATATAAAAATAAATCAGGTGTAACATTTACTAATAAATACGCAAGGTAACTCCATGAATATAAAAATGAATAAGATGTAACATTTACTAATAAATACGCAAGGTACCTCTATGAATATAAAAATAAATAAAATTTAACATTTACTAATAAATACGCAAGGTACCCAATAAATATAAAAATAAACAAGATGTAACGTTTACTAATAAATACGCAAGGTAACTCCATGAATATAAAAATAAATAAGATGTAACATTTACTAATAAATACGTATGGTATATGTAAACAAACCCAACTAAATGCAGTCAGTTTCAATTCAATACATTTGGCAAAAAATAAAACAAGCCTGCTTCAGTTACTATGTAAGGAAGGGGGTAGACATTTGTAAATAGGATGATACAGTGGTCCGTTCCTGTCTAATTTCACCCGTAAGTTGGGTAGTGACGGGGGTTAAGAGGATAACGACACGGACTGGATACCTGGGTGTTTAAAGTTCGAATGCAGTCGGTTCCACAGTACCAGTTTCACTTAGGGATTTTGGCAACCTTCTCGTGGTCCTTCCCGTGAGTACCCGATGTCTTTCCAGAAAGATTTCTAACTAGAAAAACATCGAGGAAACTAATACGAACACGAGAATCATCTGATTCACACGAAAGAAGAAGAAGACCTTGAATTATTATGTCGTTGGCCTATTTGCTACATCTCCTGGAAGCCCATTCCAAGGTCCTGATTGAGAAAGCGACAGTTTGTAGAGTGTGATGTTTGATTTTAACCCCGTTTAAGCAATAATAATTCTTGCTTAAACGGGGTTAAAATCAAACATCACACTCTACAAACTTTCTCCTTCCAGTGCAGAAGGCATTTTGGCTGTTAAAGCAACATTTCAAACACATTTTCTATTGAAATTATTTAATAAAAACAAATCAGAAATTAAAGGTGAAGGGCAATCGGCAGTTCAACAGAATCTAGCTTTGTTCGTGGTGGATCCGGGCTACGACAATGTGAGAGTTTGTAGAGCCAGTTAAAAAAAATCCCGCCTCTCTCTCTCCGTCCAACTACGGGTTAAATAGTAATATTACCACTCTTTTCTCGCTTTCTCTCTTCGTCAACCATTAAAGAAAGGGGAGGATTGATTACTTTGTTACTAAACAGAAAGAGGATGAGAGCGACGGAAGGGCGAATGATAGATACCGTTACGATAAGGGGGGGGGGGCAAAGTGGGTAACATACCGAACAGTGAGAGTGGGTGAAGTTGACATGTAATAAGAGATAGATCACTTGTTGAGTTCGTTTCAATTACGGTTAATTAGAACAATTAAAATGGAGGTTCTTTTTGCCAAACCCGACGCAATCCTCCAAAATAAGGAATATTTTGGCGCGTACTCTGTGATTAAACTATTTAGGGGGAAAAGCCTTAGGGAAACAAACGTTAATTAACTCAAATTTGATATAATAATAGAAGATAGATAGATAATTAGCTGGGCTTATCCGAAAATTAGCGTCCGTTTATCTAATTTGTTGTTCGTTTAATATTGTTCAGTTTTCTCGTTTTTTTTTTGTTTTTTTTTGCTACAGTTTATTTATTACGATTCAATTGTCGTTATGTTTCTAAGTTGCGATGTGATCTTTTTCTTCTTCATGGCATTTCATGTATTTTCTTTATAATAATTAGAGACTAGATTTTTTTTATTTCAGTATTTTTTGTACTACTTTATTATTTTTTCTTTCTTTTTTTTTTTAATGTTATATGGAGTTCTTTGTAATCTGATTGGGTATTCTTTTTTTTTTCTCATCGTTTTAGCTTCAACTCTGCACGCGTTTCTATTTTCCTAAACTCTTATTTCCCGCCTTTCTTCTTCGTACGCTTTAATGTATAGTTGGTGTCAGACTATTTTACATTTAAAGTTATGTTGTTATTCTTATTATATTATATTTTATGTACATAATAAAAAAAGTCAGTCAGATGTCCGAGTTTTGTCATCGATAGCTTTCGTCCTACACAATTAATATTTGATTCTGGTTCGGCAGTTTTTATTTTGTGCAACCCTAATGCATGTTCTTAGCAAGATAAACTGTAATTTTGTGCAACCCTAATGCATGTTCTTAGCAAGATAAACTGTAATTTTGTGCAACCCTAATGCATGTTCTTAGCAAGATAAACTGTAATTTTGTGCAACCCTAATGCAGACACAAAAGCCAGGGTTTGTTCCACTTTTTATTTTAAAAAAGTAATAACTCTGTATTGACGAATACCGAATTACTTCCCATTTGTTTGGTCCACTTATCACTTAAAAAAAAAGAGGACGCAATTTGTTTTAGTAATTGTCGGTCACAGAAATTATTAATTAACATAAAAATAATCCAACACCGGTAGGGAATATAGAGTAATAGATAAACGTTGATAATACACGGCTGAAAATGTAATTACTTGATTTAGTTGTGTGATATAAGGAGGGATTTGAAGTTAAGACAGTTGAAGTTTAAAACTTAGAATAGATGGGTTGCCATGTACACTCCAGATAGATAGGAGCGCCCAGCCAGACGAAACTCACAGTTAAGGAACATGGGTCCATCGAAAAGTTGAATATATATATATATATATATATATATATATATATATATATATATATATATATATATATATATATATATATATATATATACATATATACTAAGTTAAAATGGCTGCCGATCAACAAAGTTATAGCATGTTGATTCACACAAATGTATTTATTTTGAATTGCTGTTCAAAAATTGAATAAAATAAAAATCGACACGATTCTGTTTCGGTTTTTCTGTGGCGTTCAAAACGACGACGACGACGACGACGACGAGTGTATAATAATACACTCGTCGTCGTCGTCGTCATTGTGAACCCAGGAGCTTGATCGTCTGTAGAGAAAAGCACTCGGACGCTTATGTTCGTTTATAAGAAGGTTTATTCATGTAGATTATTTGGACCCTGTTCATGTATGAACATGTTCCAGCTACTTGCCCGATAGAAAAGCACCCAGAGAGTATCCCCCCTCTCCCGAGAAGCCAACAACATTTATTCATATTCCCCAATTTAGAACACTACCATCTTCTTTTTAGAATGTGAACATCATGCATGTATGTAGTATACCGTGAGACGTAGAAACACCGCTTGTTCTCCCCCCCCCCTCATCCCTCACTCTTGTTTCTCCCGGAAATCAGCCAGAATGTTGTTTTTTTTATAGATGAATCAGATTTTTTAAAAGTCTGCATAATTTTAAAATAATAAACCATATTATAAATGAATGCAGGAGGTGACGGTGGTCAAGTGGATAACGACACGGTGCGCCAACTTCGAATCCAGTCAGTTCCATAATATCACTTTCACTTAGGGATGTTGGCAACCATTACGTGATTCCCTGCAAGAATGCCAACACCAGACTCAAGCCGATCAACAAAGTTATAGCATGTTGATTCACACAAATTGATTTATTTTGAATTGCTGTTCAAAAATTGAATAAAATAAAAATCGACACGATTCTGTTTCGGTTTTTCTGTGGCGTTCAAAACGACGATGACGACGACGAGTGTATAATAATACACTCGTCGTCGTCGTCGTCGTCGTCGTCGTCGTCGCCGTCGTCGTCGTCGTCATTGTGAACCCAGGAGCTTGATCGTCTGTAGAGAAAAGCACTCGGACGCTTATGTTCGTTTATAAGAAGGTTTATTCATGTAGATTATTTGGACCATTCATAAACCCAGAGTGAAGGAGACACAAAAGCCAGGGTTTTTTTACCCCGCCCAATGAACCGGTATCGTCCTGGCCTTTGGGTCTGGACTTACGCCGGTCTATTGGGGGTTGTCTGGTCCTGTGCAGTTCTAGGAGGTGCACCCTCCCAGGCTTTGCCTCCCCTCATTGGGGAGGAGTAAGTTTATTGCTTACTGTCTGAGGCGCTCCTACCGGGGAATGCCGACGGGGCTGCCCAGGCAATTTTTGAATGGCCAGAGTGCTCTCCTCTCGAGCGCTGGCTTATCTAATCCCACTTTCCCGACCTTGTGTCACATCTTACCTTGTGGGAGGTAGATAAATAAAGTCAGGTATAAAGAAAGAGATAGAGGAGGTAAACAGACAGACAAATTGCCATGACAAATAACACCCTACCTGAGAGTCCAACGTTTAAACTCCTCAGCCTAACATAGCATGAATTGGAATAAATACATAGAAGACATTGCCAAGGCTGTTGCAAAGAAGGTGGTCTACCTCTACCGTGCTAGAAAACTTCTTACACCTGACAGTATCTTATATCTCTACAAAGCCACCATCTGCCCATGCATGGAGTATTGTTGCCACATCTTGGCTGGTGTATCATCCACTAGTCTCTGCCTCTTAAACAAGGTCCAAAAAAGAGTCTCTAATCTAATAGGTCCCTCACTATCCACCAAGCTCCAGTCCCTGTCCCATCGCCGCAATGTTGCATCATTGTACTTGTTTTACAAGTACTTCAATGAAATGTGCTCCGATGAACTTGCTGCTCTGGTGTCCCCCTCGACGTAAATACACTCGACAAACCCGATAATCAGCAACATCCCATCCATTCATTGTAGAGGTCCTCAGCTGCCGGTGAGCCTTCTACTTCAATAGTTTCTTTCCTTGAGCTGCCGGCATTTGGGACTCCCTCCCTGCTCACTGTTTCCCCGACTGTACCGACATGCAGAAATGTAAAACTAATGTGAACAAAAATCTTGCTGCACAACTTTCTCCTTAATTCTCAGTAGCTCCTTACGTCTACAGTGGCAGCTTGTTATATATAAAAAATAGATAACTTGGCTCGTTACAACTAGCTACATTGTGCACCAAACCCATCGGGGACGGTGCCTTTTACGCGTCCTGTTTGCTTGAAGTGTCGCAATAAAGAAACATAATCATCTCACCGGAAGTCACGTGATTTCGTCGGATTCCGTTAACTAAAGGTTAAATAATGACCTGCTATCCGTCAATCACTCATCAAATCAACTACGGTTTTCCTTATGTAACACTTGCAGCTGTGCAAATAACTATACTTTGATCGCATACATCAATCCGGACATAGTATAGAGAAATGAAAGACATAAAATCCTTGTAGGGGGTTGAAAAACAAACTGATAAAATCATCCAAACTAGAAAAACCGACACAATAATTGTTAACAAGAAGACAAATCTGTCAAATAGTTTTAATATCCTACAGCCTCTTTCCAGCTACTTAGTTTTTTTGTTTCCTTCAGCGTCATTCTGTGATTGATTGCGACGACGAAGTTCACTATTTTTGAAATAGTATTTTTTTTTCGCTGTCTCTCTTAAGTTTGAAAAAGCAATTTCCCCGCGCTGTTTCACTTAAGTTTTAAGTAGCATGTTCGTCACTCTCTTGTATAAGTTTAAAATAGAATTTTTGTAGCTGTGTAACTAATACCCCATTGCTTTAATGTATTTAGTTAGAGAAGTGGGTGTTTGTTTACTTTTTTATAGATAGCATGTGGTTGTTGTATCTTATATTAAATGTTGTTCACATAGACTCTTATATACAACGATTATTTATTAGCTTCAAGCGTATCACATTGGTATACCACCTCAGAGAAATTTCATGGTATGATACATTTTAAAAAAATCATATCATTCTATTTGTAGATAATTATTTCATGGTATGATATATTTTTAAAAAATCATACCATTCTATTTGTAAATAATTATTTCGTGGTATGATGCATTTTTAAAAAAATCATACCATTCTATTTGTAGATAATTATTTCATGGTATGATAAATTTAAAAAAAAAAAACATTTTAAAGAGCTCTTGAGTCTTGTGTAGACGATCCTCGTCACTCACGCGCAGTGTACGCACACGCTCTTGACATTCCTCTGTGAGTCCTTTCTAGACATCCGTCGGATTAGGATTGGAGTGGGTGTTTGTTTACTTTTTTATAGATGGCATGCGGTTGTTGTATCTTATATTAAATGTTGTTCACATAGACTCTTATATACAACGATTATTTATTAGCTTCAAGCGTATCACATTGGTATACCACCTCAGAGATAATACAGTTACGACCGAGCAGGAAGGTTGAACTGTTTCCATTGTTAGATTTGTTACTTTTATTTTCTCTTGATTGATTATCAAAGGTATTATTTTATTATACAATTCGACTAAGTTTAGAATTATTGGAACAAATAATGGTATTTTCTAGATTTTTCATAGTCGAATATATAACTTTATTGTATTTTTGTTAAGTATTTTGCTTAAAGTTTTATGTGTATTAAAGAGTTTCTCAATTATTCGAAACAATTCTCGAGGTACATTCGTTTTAATTTGTTCACTATACGGGGGACAAAACCATATAGTCTTTCTATGTCGCTTGTTATTATTATTACCCTTCAAAGTTGTGTTGATGGATATTTGTATTTTTAGATTTACCTTTTTCATCTATATTATTACTGTCCCTATTATTATTATTATTATTATTATTATTTACTCACTAGGAGTTATCACACTGGTCATCGTCAGTGGTCACCCACTGCCGACAACCTGTGGTATTCCCTGGAGTCTGAGTGACAACAAGTCTCCTCAGGCCTCCAGTATGCTCCACCTCTTTTCGTTCATCACCGCTGATGATCTTGCGGTAATCGCAACAGCCACCTACCAACGATTTCTCGCTGATAATGGCCATTGGTCTCCTCTGGGGCCCGAGTGGCAACAAGCCTTCCCAAGGTCCCAGAGCTGTCCGCGCTCTTCCAGTGGAGGTCTGGTTTTGCGCTTTCCCTCCTCGACCCTCTGTCCATAATTTTCGTGGCGTCAGCCTATGCTTGCGCCTCTCTCGTTCGGTTGTATTTTCTCCGGTTCTGTTGTTTTGTGCTTCCATGTGTTTGTTCTCCATTCGTTGCTTATGTGGGTTGGTTTCCGCATTCGAGGACATTTCTCAGGATTGTAGCTGTTTTGATCATTACTGTCCTTTGTATTGTCTCAGTTATCCCTTTGATTCCTATTTCTCCTAGTCTTTTCTCCATGTTTTTGGGGACTGTTCCTAGTGCTCCTATGATTATTGGTGTTATACTGACTTTCTTCATGTTCCATATTCCTTTCAATTCTCTGGCAAGTTCAGTATATTTGCTTCTCTTTTCCGTCTCTTTGATCTTCACTCTGTGGTCTGCTGGAACGGCAAAGTCCACGATTTTGCAGGATTTTTCTTTCTTGTTGATTATTATCATATCCGGTCTCCTTGCTGTTATGGGTTTGTCTGTTTGTACATTCATATCCCATATGATTTTGTGTTTTTCGTTTTCTAGTACAGTTTCTGGTTTGTGTTTGTACCGTTTTCTTGCATATTCGAAATTCAGTTGTTTGCACATTTCCCGGTGTACTTCTTTCCCCATCCTGTCATGTCTGTTCTTGTATTCCCTTTGTGCTAGCTTGCTGCATTCACTTATTATATGATTTATCGTTTCGTCTCTTTGTCCACACAATCTGCATTTGCTGTTTTCCTGGGTTTTATCTATCTTTGCTTTAATAAAGTTTGTCCTAATCGCATTGTTCTGTGCGGCCGTCAGCAGAGATTCCGTTTCTCTGTTCAGGTTTCCTTTTCTTAGCCATGCCCAGCTGTTTTCATTGGCTTCATCGCTTGTGAGTCTTATAAAGCGTCCATGTAGTTGTTTTTCTTCCCACTTTTCCTTTCTTGTCTTTTTGTTTCTGGGTTCAGTGCTTCCGGGGTTGTTTGTTGGGCTGGTGTCTCTTGCTGTGGTGATCAGTCTTTCCGTGTTCTGGGTTACATATTTCTCCAGCTCTTTTTTGGTGTCTTCCACACAGTCTTCTATACTTACCAGTCCTCTACCTCCTTCATTTCTTTTTACGTAGAGTCTGTCCGTGTCGTCTTTTGGGTGCAGTGCATTGTGCATAGTCATTAGTTTTCTAGTTCTTTGGTCAAGGTGCCTGAGTTCTTCTTTGGTCCAGCTTATGAATGGTCCAGAGTATCTTATTAGTGATACAGTCCATGTGTTTATCCCTTTTACTAGATTTCTGCTATATAGTTTAGTTTCTAAGAGTTTCCTTGTTCTTCGTAGATATTCTTTTCCAATCTTCTCTTTCATTTCTGTATATTTGATTGTGTCTGCTTCCAGAACTCCCAGGTATTTGTAACTATCTTGTTCTCCTAGCGCCCTCATCTCCTCTTGGTTGGGGAGTTCTATACCTTCTGTCTTTTCCAGTTTTCCTCTTTTGATCTCTAGCAGTGCACATTTTTCTATTCCAAACTCCATTTGGATATCCTGGCTGAATATCCTGGTTGTGTTTATCAGCTTTTCCAGTTCTGTTTTGTTTTTTGCAAACAGTTTAAGGTCATCCATGTACATCAGGTGGTTTATTCTTTGTTCTGTATCAGTAAACCTGTATCCGGCATCACACTTTCTGAGTATGTAGTTGAGTGGCATCATGGCTATTATAAACAGTAGTGGTGATAGAGAGTCTCCTTGAAAAATGCCTCTCTGTATTTTTATCTCAGACAGGTATTGTCCTCCGGCTGTCAGTTTTAGTCTCCATGTTTCCATTGCTTTCTGGATGAGATTAATAATCCTGTCTGGTATCTTGTATATTTTTAAGCATTCAATTATCCATGTTTGGGGGATTCTGTCGTAGGCTTTCTTGTAGTCAATCCATGCCATGGTTATGTTCTTTTGTCTGCTCTTCACCTCCTTCAGAGTCTTTTGATCAATGTATAGTAGATCATGTGCACCTCTTTGTCCTTTCCGGCATCCTTTTTGTTCCTCGGGGAGCAGTCCACGTTTGTCCAGGGATTGGTAGATTTGTTCTCTCAGTTGTGCTGTGAGAATTTTCCACATTATTGGTAGACATGTTATCGGTCTGTAGTTGCTGGGGGTCGTTCCCTTTTTGGGGTCTTTTTGTATTAGTGTTGTTCTTCCTTCCGTCATCCATTCTGGTATGTCTGTTTTGCGGATACATCCGCTCAGTTTCTGCGCTATTCTTTCATGCAGGGTCGTGAATTTTTTAAACCAGTATGCATGTATTCCATCGTGGCCTGGTGCTCTCCAGTTTGCCATTTTTCTTAGGGTTTTCTTGATCGTTTCTTTGTTGATTTCTGTTTCGGTTCCTTCTTCGATTTCTTGCAGTTCATCTTTCATGTTTTTCAACCATTGGGCATTCTTGTTGTGCTTTTTTGGTTCTTCCCATATCTTGCTCCAGAATTGTTTTGTTTCTGTTGGGTTCAGTTGCTCTGTCGTTGTTTTTTCTCCATTTACGTTTTTGTAAAACTGACTTTCATTGTTTTCAAAGGTCCTGTTCTGTTTGCTCTGTTCTGATTTGTACCTGTATCGTCTCAGTCTTCCTTCTATTGCTGCTATCCTTTGTTTTATTTCTTCATGTTTCTCATTTAGTTTTTCCTTGCGTTTCTGATTTTTGCTTCTTAATCGTTTCATGTCCTCCTTCCTTCTGTTCACGGTTTTAGCTTCTTTCCGAAGTTTGGTGATCTGGGTTTCCAGTCTGATTATTATTATTATTATTATTATTATTATTATTATTATTATTATTATTATTATTATTATTATTATTATTATTGTTATTAGTATATGGGTTATTAATGTTTATATTATTAGAGTGTTTGTAATGCCTATTGTTATTATGTTACCCTGTGGGTTATCATTAGTATTTTTACATTGTCTAAGAGCCATATTATATGAGATAACATTATTTTTACCCTTTTTGCATATGTTTATCTTGAGTCTCGTTCCTTTATAAAATGTATTTTCGCATTGTATTCTAAATGTTTTAGTGTTTCATTGTAACATTGCTAAGTCTTATTAAATATGTCATCATTTACCGATAGTCTGGAAATTCTTCTAGATATTAAAGCTTTTTAAAAAAATAGTTTCAGTGCAATTCGATATTCTATCTACATATTTGGTGTATGGCATGTTTTGAATGAGTTATCGTTTAAGTTTAATGTCAGATCTAGAAAGTTTGTAATTTTTACATTGTCATCTATAGTAATCTTAAAAAGATTATGAAGCTTTGTTTTTATTAGTGTTAAGATTCCGACATCGGAGATTTTATCCGTTACTCCATCAGGCACAATCTAAAAATAAAGGCAATATTTCAGTTTGTATAAACAATATCAGTCGCCGATAAGTGCTCTATTCGTTTACAAAGAACTTTACACTATCACAATTGTAGCTGTTTATTTCATTTATCGATCACAAAAGAAATGGGTACATACGAATGTGTGTGTGTGTGTGTAAGAGAGAGCGAGATCGGGGATATATATATATATATATATATATATATATATATATATTAAGGGAGAGAGAGAGAGAGAGAGAGAGAGAGAGAGAGAGAGAGAGAGAGAGAAATAAGCCTTCTAAACACGAGTTTTCTTACAGAGTTATAGTGTTTAGCGCAAATACAGACCCCCCTCCTACTACGATCGATTTTGATTCTATGTGGTCACTCATTTTTTAAGATCGAATTACATTTTTTCATATAATGTTTATTAGTAGTATTGGAGAGCCACTTTCACGGGAAATGACTTCGTTCAGCTGATTTCTTTGACATCTTTGACTGGAGTCAACTTCACATGGTCTATCTGCATACGATGTTTGGTTAGTTTTTGTGGCTTCAGAAGACCATTCTATTTGTAGATACTTATTTCATGGTATGATACATTTTAAAAAAATCATACCATTCTATTTGTAAATAATTATTTCATGGTATGATACATTTTTAAAAAATCATACCATTTTATTTGTAAATAATTATTTCATGGTATGATATATTTAAAAAATCATACCATTCTATTTGTAGATAATTATTTCATGGTATGATACATTTAAAAAAATCATACCATTCTATTTGTAGATAATTATTTCATGGTATCATACATTTTTAAAAAATCATACCATACTATTTGTAGATAATTATTTCATGGTATGATACATTTTTAAAAAATCATACCATTCTATTTGTAGATAATTATTTCATGGTATGATACATTTAAAAAAAATCATACCATTCTATTTGTAGATGAATTATTTCATGGTATGATACATTTTTAAAAAATCATATCATTCTATTTGTAAATAATTATTTCACGGTATGATACATTTAAAAAAAATCATACCATTCTATTTGCAGATAATTATTTCATGGTATGATATATTTTAAAAAATCATACCATTCTATTTGTAGATAATTATTTCATGGTATGATACATTTTTTTAAAAATCATACCATTCTATTTATAGGTAATTATTTCATGGTATGATACATTTAAATAAAATCATACCATTCTATTTATAGGTAATTATTTCATGGTATGATACATTTTTAAAAAATCATATCATTCTATTTGTAAATAATTATTTCACGGTATGATACATTTAAAAAAAAATCATACCATTCTATTTGCAGATAATTATTTCATGGTATGATATATTTTAAAAAATCATAC
>OY744529.1:108469817-108484817 GCA_963556195.1 Sepiola atlantica
TTATATATATATATATATATATATATATATATATATATATATATATATATATATATATATATATATTATGGCAAATTCATCAGCCAATTCCCCTCCGAAACTAAGATACTGATTCGGACTATTGAAAGTATCTACTAAAGCATGTCCATACATAAGGTATCTCTTATATTCAACAATACTTTTCTGCAACAGAAGATGCTGCCTATATATATATATATATATATATATATATATATATATATATATATATATATATATATATATATTCAGGACCGGCGGGACAGTTATAAAAGTGGGGGGCTCTCCTAAAAAGTGTGGGGGGGGCGATTAAACATATGCATATATAACTTCATTATTGATGACCGTAAAGTGGGGGGGGGGGCAAAGTTAAAAACGTAGTGGGGGGGCTTAAGCCCCCCTCTGCCCCCCGGTGCCGCCGTCCATGAATATATATATATATATATATATATATATATATATATATATCGGGGGTACCTAGCGAAAAGTTTGGGGGTTAGTCTGAACAACGTGGAGTTGTTGACAGTACCGTGTTCTAACTAAGAAAGAGGAAGTAAACACTGAGCCATACCTTTTATAATCTCCCGTCAAGTTCTTCAGCTGGCCTGAGAGATGACCTCTTATTTTGCAAACCAGAAAGGAAGTTAAATGCTTGCACAAATCAGCGCCGAGCTTAGAAATTAAGCATAGATTCAAACTCGTTATGGCGGCTCGTTGTAATTGTAGTGCGGCTGCTACAAATATAATTGTCTTTATTACGAATAATTCACACATAAAAATGGATACATTTCTTTAAAAAAAAGAAGCGTGACATTGATAGATGTGATGCTGAAAATGAGCAAACTTTAAACGTATAAAGTTGATTCTAGTAAGAAAGCAAAATCGCGACTGACTCGTGGATACAGTGAGAGTTATTTAAGCTTTGTTCTTCCTTGGACCGGACATGTTGATAATCCGCAGTCAGTATGTTAAGTTTGTGGAATAAAAATGTAAAAGGAATCAATGGTCCCTAGTAAACTTAGTAAACATTTAAAAAGTAAACACTCTGATTTATAAGACCAAACCCAGAGTTATTTTAAGAGAATGTCCGAACAGCAAGTAAAAGCAGCAGAGACTTTTGAAGGTTTAATGGCTGTTTCTGATAAAGTTTAATGGCTGTTTCTGATAAAGCTCAAATTTCTTCTTACCAAGTCTCATAACTGATCGCACAAAATATGAAAACCCATAACTTGGGTGAGTCACTTATTTTGCTCACTTGCCAAAAGATTGTCAGCACGATGTTTGAAAATGAAGCAGCTATTAAAATGAGAAATATACCCCTGTCCAATGATACTGTTAACAGGCATATTTTGGATATGTCTTCTGATATTGATAAAAATGTATGTTGTAATAAACCCCAGTGTTCTGATTTTGCACTGCAAATTGACGACTCAACCGACAATTCCAACAAGCCGCAACTGTTAGCATTCATTCGTTTCATTAACAAAAATGAAATAGCAAAGAATTCAGTCTGACTACGAAAAGACTGCAAAAAGAGATGACGTTTTTAACATCTTGAATAACTACCTTGAAATATGGCAGTTATCGTGGAAATCGTGTGTCGTCATTTGCACAGATGGCGTTCCTTCCATTATCGGCTGCAACAAAGGTTTTGTATATTTTATTTCTTTGTAAAACAAGAATATGATTGTAACGCATTGCTTCCTTCATAGAAAGGCCTTGATATCAAGGACATTAGAAGAGGATTTAAGAGAGGTATTAGATCAAGTTGTTAAAATGGTGAACTTTGTTTAAAAAAAAACCAAAAAAAAAACCAAGACCAGTTAAATCACGCATATTTGAACAGGTTTGCACCAATATGGAGTCTAAACACAGAAGGCTGATGTGAAGTGGCTGTTAAGAAGCAAAGTTCTTATGACTAGCATAATGCGTTTCAATTTTGCATTGTGCCACTCTTAGCTTTTCTATCGCTGCATTATTAAGTGCTCGTCGCTACCATATGTCATAACGGGTATGATGTATTCATTGATCACTTTTTGCTTAATGTTCATCGTGGACTTTCTACTCTTCATGATGTTGTCTACTTTCAGAAAGGCTGTCTATCCAAGCGCAATTCGTCGTTTGATTTCAGACATGATATCAGCGTCACTTCTCACCATCTTCCCTAGGTAGATGTAGTTGTCAACTTCCTCAACATTGTCACCTTTCACTGTGACTGCAGCTTCTGTGGCATATTTGCTGAACACGACCTTGGTTTTTTCAGTGAGCATTTTAAGACGAGCTATGTGGCTAGCATTGTGAATGTCGTTAAGAATCCCTTCTAATTCTTGAGGCGTGTGACTTGTGACAATGATATCGTCGGCAAATTGTAGATGAGCAAGGTATTCTCCGTTTATATTGAAACCTCTGCGTTTCCCAGTCAATTATTTTGCAGGCAGGATATACGCATACAGAGAAACTAATTACGAATTTATGCAAATGATTTTCAAAAAACCATCTCTCTATCTCTTTCTCTATACCTCTCTCTCTCACTCTCTCTCTTTCTCTCTCTCTCCCCCCCTCTCTCTCTCTCTCTCTCTCTCTCTCTCTCTATATATATATATATATATATATATATATATATATATATATGTATATATATATATATATATATATATATATATATATATATATATATATTCTGGTACAGAAAAATTAGTACAACATTCGTACCGTCGATTTCAAGCACGGAAGGTCTTACCCATCCGGCTCTCTTCAGCTTCTGTTGTCATCTGTATTGGAAATGTGAGGTCACATGACACTCTCGTTGGGACGCGTTATTTGCTCAGTGTGTTGTGTGTGTTTGTTTAAATTTAAATTTAGTGTAATAAGACCGTTGAGATTTAAAACACGAGGGAATTCAAGATTAAAGGGAATATATATATATATATATATATATATATATATATATATATATATATATATATATATATATATATATATATATATATGGAAAATGAAAAAAGAAAAAGAAAACTTCTTTATGTATTCATCAAAGTTTCGTCTTTATTTCAAGACTTCTTCGGGGTAATTGATTTGTCGAAATAAAGTACAAGTACAATATTTTAAAATATTTGGTGCGTATGTTTATGTGAAAAGAATGTTTTTTGTTCTTGTTTCAAATGAATCATAACCGTTAGAATTCGACATGCGTAATGCGTATATGACATAGTATGTTTTTTTGTTTTTTAGCAGATACCATCAAATCTACAGAAATTAAAGAGAAGATTGGAAAACGAATACCTGAGAAGAGCAAGGAAACTCTTAGAAACGAAATTATACAGCAGAAATCTAGCGAAAGGAATAAACACCTGGACAGTATCACTAATAATATACTTTGGACTATTCATAAGCTGGACTAAAGAAGAACGCATGCACCTTGACCAGAAGACTAGAAAATTAATGACCATACACAACGCATTACACCCAAAAGACGATACGAACAGACTCTACGTGAAAAGAAACGAAGGGGGAAGAGGACTGGTAAGTATTGAAGACTGCGTGGAAGACACAAAAAAGGAACGTGAGGAATACAAACCCCACAACACAAAAAGGCTGATCACCGCAGCAAGAGACACCATCCCAATGAACAACTCGGGAAACATCGAAACCAGAAACAAAAAGACAAGAAAATAAAAGTGGGAAGTAAAAACAGCTACATGGACGTTTAATAAGACTGATAAGAGAAGAGACCCACCAACAATCTTGGGCATGACTAAGAAAACGACTCTTGAACAGAGAAACGGAATTTCTACTGACAGTGGCACAGAACAATGCGATTAAGAATAACTACATTAAAGCTAAAATCGATAAAACCCAGGAAAACAGTAAATGTAGATTGTGTGGACAAAGAGACGAAACAATAAATAAATCATATAAGTGAATACAAGAACAGACACAACTGCGTGCGGAAAGCAATACACTGAAAACTCTGCAAACAGCTGCATTTCGAACAGGCGGTACAAACAAAAACCAGAGACAGTACTAGAAAACGAAAATCGCAAAATTCCCTGGGATATGAAGGTGCAATGTCATAACAGTCAACGAGAAAGAAAAATCCTGCCAAGTTGTAGATTTTTCCGTCCCAGGGAGAAGATCATGGAGACGTAAAAACGAAGCAAATACACGGAACTTGACAGAGAATTGAAAGAGATATGGAGCATGAAGAAAGTCAATATAATACCAATAATCGTAGGAGCACTAGGAAGAGTCATACACAACTGGAAAAAAGACTGGGAGAATTTAGAATCAACTGGATCACTGAGGCCATACAAAGGACGGCAATGATCAGCTGCAATCTTAAGGAGAATCCTCGAATGCGGCAACCAACCCGCATAAGCTACGAATGGTAACCAGTCACATGGATGTTACAACAGAAAAAAAAACAAAATCACAGGCAGAATACTACCACATTAATCCAAGGAACAGAGATTGCAAGAAAATTCATAAACTGACTGTCCCCCCCCCCACCAAAAAAAAGTGATGGCACCCGCCGCAGATGATACAACACAAAATAGTCATGAAGGGTCAAAGAGAATAAGAAGACCGAGGAAAGAGAGAACTAACCGGACCTTCACTGGAAGAGTGCGAAGAGTGCTGGGACCTTACGGGAGGCTTATTGCCACTCGGATCTCAGAAAATACAAACGGGAAATCAATGGTAAGCAGCTGCTGCGATACTGCAAAGTCATTTGCGATGGTTACTGAAAAGAGGTTGAGAGTATTCGAAATCTGGCGGACTTGTTGTCACTCATACTCCAGGGAACACCATCGGTTATTATCAGTGAGCAATCACTGGCGATGAATTGTGTGAGAACTCCTAGTGAGTGCAAATAATAATAATAATAATAATAATAATAATAATAATAATAATAATAATAATAATAATAATAATAATAATAATAATAATAATAATAATAATAATAATAATAATAATAATAATAATAATAATAATAATAATAATAATAATAATAATAATAATAATAATAATAATAATAATAATAATAATAATAATAATAATAATAATAATAATAATAATAATAATAATAATAATAATAATAATAATAATAATAATAATAATAATAATAATAATAATAATAATAATAATAATAATAATAATAATAATAATAATAATAATAATAATAATAATAATAATAATAATAATAATAATAATAATAATAATAATAATAATAATAATAATAATAATAATAATAATAATAATAATAATAATAATAATAATAATAATAATAATAATAATAATAATAATAATAATAATAATAATAATAATAATAATAATAATAATAATAATAATAATATAATAATAATAATAATAATAATAATAATAATAATAATAATAATAATAATAATAATAATAATAATAATAATAATAATAATAATAATAATAATAATAATAATAATAATAATAATAATAATAATAATAATAATAATAATAATAATAATAATAATATAATAATAATAATAATAATAATAATAATAATAATAATAATAATAATAATAATAATAATAATAATAATAATAATAATAATAATAATAATAATAATAATAATAATAATAATAATAATAATAATAATAATAATAATAATAATAATAATAATAATAATAATAATAATAATAATAATAATAATAATAATAATAATAATAATAATAATAATAATAATAATAATAATAATAATAATAATAATAATAATATAATAATAATAATAATAATAATAATAATAATAATAATAATAATAATAATAATTAATAATAATAATAATAATTAATAATAATAATAATAATAATAATAATAATAATAATAATAATAATAATAATAATAATAATAATAATAATAATAATAATAATAATAATAATAATAATAATAATAATAATAATAATAATAATAATAATAATAATAATAATAATAATAATAATAATAATAATAATAATAATAATAATAATAATAATAATAATATATAATAATAATAATAATAATAATAATAATAATAATAATAATAATAATAATAATAATAATAATAATAATAATAATAATAATAATAATAATAATAATAATAATAATAATAATAATAATAATAATAATAATAATAATAATAATAATATAATAATAATAATAATAATAATAATAATAATAATAATAATAATAATAATAATAATAATAATAATAATAATAATAATAATAATAATAATAATAATAATAATAATAATAATAATAATATAATAATAATAATAATAATAATAATAATAATAATAATAATAATAATAATAATAATAATAATAATAATAATAATAATAATAATAATAATAATAATAATAATAATAATAATAATAATAATAATAATAATAATAATAATAATAATAATAATAATAATAATAATAATAATAATAATAATAATAATAATAATAATAATAATAATAATAATAATAATAATAATAATAATAATAATAATAATAATAATAATAATAATAATAATAATAATAATAATAATAATAATAATAATAATAATAATAATAATAATAATAATAATAATAATAATAATAATAATAATAATAATAATAATAATAATAATAATAATAATAATAAT
This sequence comes from Sepiola atlantica, assembly GCA_963556195.1. NCBI lineage: Eukaryota > Metazoa > Mollusca > Cephalopoda > Sepiida > Sepiolidae > Sepiola > Sepiola atlantica. The sequence continues at coordinate 108,476,473 of OY744529.1, forward strand.
AATAATAATAATAATAATAATAATAATAATAATAATAATAATAATAATAATAATAATAATAATAATAATAATAATAATAATAATAATAATAATAATAATAATAATAATAATAATAATAATAATAATAATAATAATAATAATAATAATAATAATAATAATAATAATAATAATAATAATAATAATAATAATAATAATAATAATAATAATAATAATAATAATAATAATAATATAATAATAATAATAATAATAATAATAATAATAATAATAATAATAATAATAATAATAATAATAATAATAATAATAATAATAATAATAATAATAATAATAATAATAATAATAATAATAATAATAATAATAATAATAATAATAATAATAATAATAATAATAATAATAATAATAATAATAATAATAATAATAATAATAATAATAATAATAATAATAATAATAATAATAATAATAATAATAATAATAATAATAATAATAATAATAATAATAATAATAATAATAATAATAATAATAATAATAATAATAATAATAATAATAATAATAATAATAATAATAATAATAATAATAATAATAATAATAATAATAATAATAATAATAATAATAATAATAATAATAATAATAATAATAATAATAATAATAATAATAATAATAATAATAATAATAATAATAATAATAATAATAATAATAATAATAATAATAATAATAATAATAATAATAATAATAATAATAATAATAATAATAATAATAATAATAATAATAATAATAATAATAATAATAATAATAATAATAATAATAATAATAATAATAATAATAATAATAATAATAATAATAATAATAATAATAATAATAATAATAATAATAATAATAATAATAATAATAATAATAATAATAATAATAATAATAATAATAATAATAATAATAATAATAATAATAATAATAATAATAATAATAATAATAATAATAATAATAATAATAATAATAATAATAATAATAATAATAATAATAATAATAATAATAATAATAATAATAATAATAATAATAATAATAATAATAATAATAATAATAATAATAATAATAATAATAATAATAATAATAATAATAATAATAATAATAATAATAATAATAATAATAATAATAATAATAATAATAATAATAATAATAATAATAATAATAATAATAATAATAATAATAATAATAATAATAATAATAATAATAATAATAATAATAATAATAATAATAATAATAATAATAATAATAATAATAATAATAATAATAATAATAATAATAATAATAATAATAATAATAATAATAATAATAATAATAATAATAATAATAATAATAATAATAATAATAATAATAATAATAATAATAATAATAATAATAATAATAATAATAATAATAATAATAATAATAATAATAATAATAATAATAATAATAATAATAATAATAATAATAATAATAATAATAATAATAATAATAATAATAATAATAATAATAATAATAATAATAATAATAATAATAATAATAATAATAATAATAATAATAATAATAATAATAATAATAATAATAATAATAATAATAATAATAATAATAATAATAATAATAATAATAATAATAATAATAATAATAATAATAATAATAATAATAATAATAATAATAATAATAATAATAATAATAATAATAATAATAATAATAATAATAATAATAATAATAATAATAATAATAATAATAATAATAATAATAATAATAATAATAATAATAATAATAATAATAATAATAATAATAATAATAATAATAATAATAATAATAATAATAATAATAATAATAATAATAATAATAATAATAATAATAATAATAATAATAATAATAATAATAATAATAATAATAATAATAATAATAATAATAATAATAATAATAATAATAATAATAATAATAATAATAATAATAATAATAATAATAATAATAATAATAATAATAATAATAATAATAATAATAATAATAATAATAATAATAATAATAATAATAATAATAATAATAATAATAATAATAATAATAATAATAATAATAATAATAATAATAATAATAATAATAATAATAATAATAATAATAATAATAATAATAATAATAATAATAATAATAATAATAATAATAATAATAATAATAATAATAATAATAATAATAATAATAATAATAATAATAATAATAATAATAATAATAATAATAATAATAATAATAATAATAATAATAATAATAATAATAATAATAATAATAATAATAATAATAATAATAATAATAATAATAATAATAATAATAATAATAATAATAATAATAATAATAATAATAATAATAATAATAATAATAATAATAATAATAATAATAATAATAATAATAATAATAATAATAATAATAATAATAATAATAATAATAATAATAATAATAATAATAATAATAATAATAATAATAATAATAATAATAATAATAATAATAATAATAATAATAATAATAATAATAATAATAATAATAATAATAATAATAATAATAATAATAATAATAATAATAATAATAATAATAATAATAATAATAATAATAATAATAATAATAATAATAATAATAATAATAATAATAATAATAATAATAATAATAATAATAATAATAATAATAATAATAATAATAATAATAATAATAATAATAATAATAATAATAATAATAATAATAATAATAATAATAATAATAATAATAATAATAATAATAATAATAATAATAATAATAATAATAATAATAATAATAATAATAATAATAATAATAATAATAATAATAATAATAATAATAATAATAATAATAATAATAATAATAATAATAATAATAATAATAATAATAATAATAATAATAATAATAATAATAATAATAATAATAATAATAATAATAATAATAATAATAATAATAATAATAATAATAATAATAATAATAATAATAATAATAATAATAATAATAATAATAATAATAATAATAATAATAATAATAATAATAATAATAATAATAATAATAATAATAATAATAATAATAATAATAATAATAATAATAATAATAATAATAATAATAATAATAATAATAATAATAATAATAATAATAATAATAATAATAATAATAATAATAATAATAATAATAATAATAATAATAATAATAATAATAATAATAATAATAATAATAATAATAATAATAATAATAATAATAATAATAATAATAATAATAATAATAATAATAATAATAATAATAATAATAATAATAATAATAATAATAATAATAATAATAATAATAATAATAATAATAATAATAATAATAATAATAATAATAATAATAATAATAATAATAATAATAATAATAATAATAATAATAATAATAATAATAATAATAATAATAATAATAATAATAATAATAATAATAATAATAATAATAATAATAATAATAATAATAATAATAATAATAATAATAATAATAATAATAATAATAATAATAATAATAATAATAATAATAATAATAATAATAATAATAATAATAATAATAATAATAATAATAATAATAATAATAATAATAATAATAATAATAATAATAATAATAATAATAATAATAATAATAATAATAATAATAATAATAATAATAATAATAATAATAATAATAATAATAATAATAATAATAATAATAATAATAATAATAATAATAATAATAATAATAATAATAATAATAATAATAATAATAATAATAATAATAATAATAATAATAATAATAATAATAATAATAATAATAATAATAATAATAATAATAATAATAATAATAATAATAATAATAATAATAATAATAATAATAATAATAATAATAATAATAATAATAATAATAATAATAATAATAATAATAATAATAATAATAATAATAATAATAATAATAATAATAATAATAATAATAATAATAATAATAATAATAATAATAATAATAATAATAATAATAATAATAATAATAATAATAATAATAATAATAATAATAATAATAATAATAATAATAATAATAATAATAATAATAATAATAATAATAATAATAATAATAATAATAATAATAATAATAATAATAATAATAATAATAATAATAATAATAATAATAATAATAATAATAATAATAATAATAATAATAATAATAATAATAATAATAATAATAATAATAATAATAATAATAATAATAATAATAATAATAATAATAATAATAATAATAATAATAATAATAATAATAATAATAATAATAATAATAATAATAATAATAATAATAATAATAATAATAATAATAATAATAATAATAATAATAATAATAATAATAATAATAATAATAATAATAATAATAATAATAATAATAATAATAATAATAATAATAATAATAATAATAATAATAATAATAATAATAATAATAATAATAATAATAATAATAATAATAATAATAATAATAATAATAATAATAATAATAATAATAATAATAATAATAATAATAATAATAATAATAATAATAATAATAATAATAATAATAATAATAATAATAATAATAATAATAATAATAATAATAATAATAATAATAATAATAATAATAATAATAATAATAATAATAATAATAATAATAATAATAATAATAATAATAATAATAATAATAATAATAATAATAATAATAATAATAATAATAATAATAATAATAATAATAATAATAATAATAATAATAATAATAATAATAATAATAATAATAATAATAATAATAATAATAATAATAATAATAATAATAATAATAATAATAATAATAATAATAATAATAATAATAATAATAATAATAATAATAATAATAATAATAATAATAATAATAATAATAATAATAATAATAATAATAATAATAATAATAATAATAATAATAATAATAATAATAATAATAATAATAATAATAATAATAATAATAATAATAATAATAATAATAATAATAATAATAATAATAATAATAATAATAATAATAATAATAATAATAATAATAATAATAATAATAATAATAATAATAATAATAATAATAATAATAATAATAATAATAATAATAATAATAATAATAATAATAATAATAATAATAATAATAATAATAATAATAATAATAATAATAATAATAATAATAATAATAATAATAATAATAATAATAATAATAATAATAATAATAATAATAATAATAATAATAATAATAATAATAATAATAATAATAATAATAATAATAATAATAATAATAATAATAATAATAATAATAATATGAAAGTCAAAATAGGAACAAAGATTGACTAAAAGAATGAACGACAAAGCCTGGATAGGAAATCAAACTGGAAACCCAGATCACGAAAGTTCGAAAAGAAGCTAAAACAGTAAATAAGGTGAAAGATATCCGCAAACAATGGAAGAGGGTAAATCTGACTCACAAGGAAAGACTAAATAAGAAATATGAAGAACTAAAACAAAAGAGGGAAGATTGCGATGATAGAGATACAAATCGGAACAGTAGAAACAAAACAGAAACTTTGAAAACAATGAAAGCCAGTTGTATCAAAATGTAAACGGAGGTAGAACAAGGACAGAACAACCGGACCCGACAGAAATAAAAACACTTCTGGAACAAGATCTGGGGAGAACCACAAGACCACAACATAAATGTCAAATGGCTGAAAAAAACGAAAGAAAAACTTTAGGAACTTGAAGAAGAAACATAAATGGAAATTGATAAAGAAACGATTAAGAAAACCCGAAAAAAAAACAATGGAAACTGGAATTATCAGGCCAGTATGAAATACACTGGTTGTAAAAATTCACGATCCTACATAAAAGGCTAACACAAAATCTAAAAAGATGTATTTACAAAACAAACGTAACAGAACTGATGAGCAAAGGAAGAACTACCTTAATACAACACAATTCCGAAAAGGGAATGATCCCAAGCAACTACAGACCAATAACTTGTTTACCAACCATGTGAAAAATCCTAAGGGCACAACTGAGAGAACAGATCTACTACTCCCTTAGCGACCGTGGACTTCTTCTCGATAAACATAAATTATGCCGGAAAGGGGAAAAAGGTACGCATGACCTGCTATATATAGATCAAACGATCATGAAGAAGGTTACAAGTAGAAAAATAACATAGCCGTGGCATGGATTGTCTACAAGAAAACCTACAACAGAATCCCCTAATCATTAATAATGAAATGCTTAAGAATGTATAAGAGATCAACAAGATTATTAATTCTATTTAGAAAGTAATGGGAACATCAAGACTGGAACTGACAGTTGGATGACAACACCTGACTAAAATAAGAATACAGAGAGGCATTTTCCAAGGAGACTCTTTATCACCATTACTGTTCATCATAGCCATGATGCCACTCAACTACATATTCAGAAAATGTGATGCTGTGTATAAGTTTACAGACACAGAAGAAATAATACACGACTCGCATGGACGACCTGAAGTTATTCGCAAAAAGCAAAAAATGAACTGGAAAAACTGATAAACGCAACCAGAATCTTCAGATGAAATTTGGAATGGAAAGTGTGCTCTGCTAGAAATAAAAGGGGCACAACTGAAGACAGCGTGGAACTGCCCAACCAAGAGGAGATGGGGTCATTTAGCGAACAGTATACCGACAAATATTTAGGAACACTAGAAGCAGAACCCATCAAATCTACAAAAATCAAAGAGAAGATTGGAAAAGAATACATGCGAAGAACAAGAAAACTCTTAGAAATGAAATTATATAGTAGAAATCTAATAAAAGGAATACACACCTGGGCAGTATTACTAATAAGATACTCATAGGTTGGACAAACGAAGAACTTAGCAACCTTGACCATAAAACTAGGAAACTAATGAGCATGTACAATGCACTGCATCCGAAAGATGACACTGACTGACTTCTACATAAAAAGGAGCGAAGAGTGACGAGGACTGGAAAGTATAGAAGATTGCGTGTATGGCACACACAAAAATAAAGGATTGGAAAAGTACAGAACCCAGAACACAGAAATGCCGATCACTGCAGCAAGAGACACCGTCAAAATTAACAAATTCAGTAAGCAACGAAACCAGAAACAAAAAGACAAGAAAAGAAAAGTGGGGGGAGAAGCAGCTCCATGAATGATTCATAAGAATGACAAGAGAAGAGACTTGCGAAAACACTTGAACATGGCTAAGAAAATACACTTAAACTGAGAAACTCTATCGCTACTGACAGCCGCACAGAACAATGCGATTAGAACTAACTACATAAAAGCTAAAGTAAATAAACTAAGGAAAACAGTAAATGTAGACTCTGTGGACAAAGAGACGAAACGGTAAATCACATAATGAGTGAATGCAGCAAACTAGTCCCAAATGAATACCAGAACAGACACGACTGCATATAGAAAGCAGTACACTGAGAACTATGCAAGCGATTACATTTTGAACATGCCGACAAATTGTACAGACGCCAACCGGAGAAAACGAAAATGACAAAATCCTCTTAGACATGTAGATAAAATCAGATAAACTCACCCAAACAAAGGGACCGGACGTCGTGATAGTAAACACAAAGGAAAAACAACTGTCAACTTGTAGATTTTGCCGCCGCCGCAGTGGTAAAGATCAAGCAGACAGAAACACGAAGCAAATACACGGAAATATCCACAGAACTGAAAGGAATATAGGACGTGAAGAGAGTCGATATAGTACCAATAATCGTAGGAGCACTAGGAACAGTTAAAAAAAAAACTGAAAAAAAGGCTGGGAGAAATTGGAATAAAAGGAAAGAGTGAGACTATACAACGAACGGCAATGACGAAAACAGCTTAAAATTTAAGGAAAATCCTTGAATGCAGAAACTAATTGACGAACACGAATCTACTATAGACAAGGTTTCATAGAAAAAAAAAACTATAGAAAGAACAGCACACGAACCAAAGGGAAGTAACAATCGCTAGAAATTCATTAAATTGCTCCCTAAATTCGATTACTCAAGAGAACGACTCGACAAGTATTTGTTGACATTAGACTTGAAGACGACCGTGTTACAGTCAGCAGGGAAGCATTTCCGTAGTAATGTGTTCTTGGAAAGAAACTCTGTTCATGGAAATTCCGTTTGTGCTTTAGGTACACATAGGAATAAAAGAAGATTATTTGCAGTGTTAGTAGCAAGACGAGTTCTTGCTGTAAATGTTTTAGTGGGAGGAACCAGAGATTAGAGCTCAGTCGAGCACGTTTTATTGGAAGTAACGATAGAGTGGAAGGAGTCGAGACGTCTCTTATGTGAGAAC
>OY744529.1:108487317-108589817 GCA_963556195.1 Sepiola atlantica
GGAAAAAAATGGCACTGGAAAAAAATGGCACTGGAAAAAATAGCACTGGAAAAAAATTGCACTGGAAAAAATAGCACTGGAAAAAAATTGCACTGGAAACAATAGCACTGGAAAAAATGGCACTGGAAAAAATGGCACTGGAAAAAAATAACACTGGAAAAAAATGGCACTGGAAACAATGGCACTGGAAAAAATGGCACTGAAAAAAATGGCACTGGAAAAAATAGCACTGGAAAAAATAGCACTGGAAAAAATGGCACTGGAAAAAATAGCACTGGAAAAAAATTCACTGGAAAAAATGGCACTGAAAAAAATGGCACTGGAAAAAATAGCACTAGAAAAAATAGCACTGGAAAAAATGTCACTGAAAAAAATGCCACAAGTGAATGAATAGGAAATGATAGCATAAGCGACAAATATAGATGAAAATCTAATGAGTTTATCAAAATCTTGTGTACAATACATAAAAGGGGAAGAATTAAAACATTTGTCGAATAAAAATAAAATTATATCTACATTTAAAAGTAGATGTGGACTCTGCGCTAAATAACGACCCCTTCCACCCATCACTCACAAAAGCAATTCTACTATTTTAGTCAATTAGGCGATTTTAAAATCGGAATCGCTAATTGTATCGGAATCGGGAAAAAATATTTGAATCGTCCCATCACTAGTTATTAGTGAACGTGACACAACAGCTACGCCGAGTCGATAATCCGCGATCTTACCGCTGCACCATAATTTACATAAAACAAATCAGTAACCACTACTCTACCGCCATTTGATAACAATATCCGATTGATAATATTATACTTCATTATATCAAACGGCTTCAACTTCTGGGGTTTGCGTCGTGTTCTGTTTACTAAGAAGCCCCCCCCCCCTCCCTCTACGGTCTACCCCCGTTCGTTGTGGATGCGTGGGTTTGTGTGTAAAATGCTTATCCTGGTGGTAGGAGGAAGATGAGACGAGAAGATAAGGAAGAGAGTGGGGGGAGGAGGGAAAACAGGAAAAGAGAAATAGTAGTTGGCGGAGAAGAGGGATGATGGGGGGGTAGGGGTAGGTCGGTGGCCATCTTTGTGCTGGAAGTAAAACGCAATTATAATTACAGATAAAAAGACGTCGAAAAGCTTATGATTGTCTTCAAATCGTCGGCTCTTGTTCGAAAAACTTAAAACGTTCGCGACTCCCTCCTCCCTCCCTCCCTCTGCTCCTCCCAAAAGAAGCGAAAACAAAAACAAGACAGAAGATATAATTGCTCAAATTAAAAGCTTTAACCCTGTATCCGCACCTCACACACACACACACACACACACACACACACACACACACACACACACACACACACACACACACACACACACACACACCACCTGTGCGTAAAACACACGGCGGTTTGTTTAGATACTAACTTCTTCAAAGGAGATCTAAGGATTTCTTTTAGCGGTTCGGAAATAACGAGGGGAAAGGTCCGCGGCTCAGTCTGTAACAATCAGCGGCGGTTCGTCCTAACTGTAACCGGAGTCGCCGCTACCTACCTTCGACGGGTAGTTTATAAAGTTCTCTAGGGCCTCCGTAATTTGTTTGTTTGTTTGTGTTTGTTTTCTGTCCTCTTAAAAAAAAAGGATCATTATATTTAATACATCCAATGAAGATAAATCCTCACCTTCATTAGGAACTGTATAAACACAAGATAATAATTCTACTGCTTTTCATTTATGTCGTTACGAAAATCTAATTATTCACCAAAAAAAGAAAAGGGGTCAAACACCTATAATTTTATATTTTTAACCATAATCAAATTTAAGGTATACTATAACCATTCTAATGCATAAGTTGATTTTATATTCCATAACAAGTCAAAGTTTTAAATATTATTATACAATATATGATTAATAGGGTCTGGCCATAAATATATTACCTGTAAACACAATATATGATACATAGGGTCTAGGCATAAGTATATTACCTGTGAATACAATATATGATAAATAGGGTCTAGGCATAAGTATATTACCTGTAAATACAATATATGATTAATAGGGTCTAGGAATAAGTATATTACCTGTAAATACCATATATGATAAATAGGGTCTAGGTATAAGTATATTACCTGTAAATACAATATATGATACAGAGGAGCTAGGCATAAGTATATTACCTGTAAATACAATATATGATAAATAGGGTCTTGGCATAAGTATATTACCTGTAAATACAATATATGATACATAGGATCTAGGCATAAATATATTACCTGTAAATACAATATATGATAAATAGGGTCTAGGCATGAATATATTACCTGTAAATACAATATATGATAAATAGGGTCTAGCCATAAGTATATTACCTGTAAATACAATATATTGTAAATAGGGTCTAGGCATAAGTATATTACCTGTAAATACAATATATGATACATAGGGTCTAAGCATAAATATATTACCTGTAAATGCAATATATGATAAATAGGGTCTAGGCATAGGTATATTACCTGTAAATACAATATATGATACATAGGGTCTAGGCATAAGTATATTGCCTGTAAATACAATATATGATAAATAGGGTCTAGGCATAAATATATTACTTGTAAATACAATATAGTATAAATACGGTCTAGGCATAAGTATATTACATGTAAATACAATATATGATACATAGGGTCTAGGCATAAATATATTACCTGTAAATACAGTATATGATAAATAGGGTCTAGGCATAAGTATATTACCTGTAAATACAATATATGATAAATAGGGGCTAGGCATAAGTATATTACCTGTAAATACAATATATGATAAATAGGGGCTAGGCATAAGTATATTACCTGTAAATACTATATATGATAAATAGGGTCTAGGCATAAGTATATTACCTGTAAATACAATATATGATAAATAGGGTCTAGGCATAAGTATATTACCTGTAAATACAATATATGATTAATAGGGTCTAGGCATAAGTATGTTACCTGTAAATACAATATATGATAAATAGGGTCTAGGCATAAGTATATTACCTGTAAATACAATATATGATTAATAGGGTCTAGGCATAAGTATATTACCTGTAAATACAATATATGATAAATAGGGTCTAGGCATAAGTATATTACCTGTAAATACAATATATGATAAATAGGGTCTAGGCATAAGTATATTACCTGTAAATACAATATATGATTAATAGGGTCTAGGCATAAGTATATTACCTGTAAATACAATATATGATAAATAGGGTCTAGGCATAAGTATATTACCTGTAAATACAATATATGATATATAGGGTCTAGGCATAAGTATATTACCTGTAAATACAATATATGATACATAGGCTCTAGGCATAAGTATATTACCTGTAACTACAATATATGATAAATAGGGTTTAGGCATAAGTATATTACCTGTAAATACAATATATGATACATAGGGTCTAGGCATAACACCAATTACCTCTAAATACAATATATGATAAAGAGTATATAGGCATAACTATATTACCCGTAATACAATATATTATACATTGAGTCTAGGCATAAATATATTATCTGTAAAAACAATATATGATTCATAGGGTCTAAGCATAACAGTATAAACTGTAAATACAATATATGATACATAGTGTATATGCATAACTACATTTGATTTAAATACAGTAAATGATACATAGAGTCTAAGCATAACTATATTACCTGTAAATACAATATATGATACATAGAGAGTAGGCATGATCCCAACTACCTGTAAATACAATATATGATACACAGCGCCTAAGCATAACCCCAATTACCTGTAAATACAATATATGATACATCGGGTCAAGGATGAACTATATTACCTGTAAGTACAATATATGATACATCGAGTCTAGGCATAACTATACTACCTGTTAATACAATACATGATACATAGGGTCTGGGTATATCTATATTACCTGAAAATACAATATATGATACATAGGGTTTAGGCATAACTCTATTACCTGTAATTACAATATATGATACATATAGTCTAGGCATAAGTATATTACCTGTAAATACAATATGTGATACATAAGTGTTGTGGTGGCAACCACTCATTTGCATATACGAATAACGTTACACTATAAATGGCAAGCCTAGGTTGGCCTTAGTGTGTGTTACCTAAATGCCACCGGAAGTGACGCCGAAGAGCGTACATGTCCTTCCCACCAAGACTCTCTGACTCGACACCTTCATTTGTACATACTGTAACTATACCTTTTCTTTAATACACTTATTATTGCATTCTCCTTGTTTTTTGCGTCTTCATTGTATTCCTCACTAATTATTGTTCAACCTTGCAACCACAACAGTTGGCGACGAGATATGAAGCGTCAAATATAACAGTTTGACGAAGAACTATTTAAAAAAAAAGTACAATGCAAAGTGTTGACGAGCAAACGGATTTTACGCTAAAGAAAAGTTTCAACTTAAGTGAAAAAAAAACAAAAAAAACTCGAACGTGGCAACGACAATTTACGCCGTTTTCTGGGAATCCGGCTTGCAAACGAATGTAAAAGTGAATTTTTGTTTTGTCGCTAAACGACAAACATGTTTTGTATTACTAAAGGACCAACTTGCAAACGAAAAGCGGATTTTGTTCTGTCGCAAAACGACAGGTCAGACTCGTATTACGAAAAGCAAGGAAGTAACCTACGAAAAAAAAAGTTCACCAGTGGATTCTAATTACTGCTCCCCGTTAGCAAAACAACAACTAAAGGAATCTTTTAATTAATAATTTGTTTGGCAGCGGTACTAAAAGGAAATACCATAGCTAGAAATTAAAGCTCAAGGAAAGGATTTTTATTTTTAAGTTGTCACTGGATAACGGATAATACAGTAAAACGTCACGAAAAAAAAAAAAAAAAAATGGAAGACTTATCAAAAATGTTCATGCAATTTTTACAGGCACAAGCTGACCGCGAGGAAAGACAAAATCAGGCACAAGCTGACCGCGAGGAAAGACAAAATGAACGTTTTGCTAAAACACTGGAACTACTAAAGATTAATCGAGAAAATGTCGACAGTGTTAATTTCTCCCATACAACTATCTTTAATAGTATGGACACATTTAATTATGTGCCGGAGGAAGGAAAGACTTTTGAAGCATACTATACAAGATACGAGGATGTCTTTCAACTGGACTGCAAAAATTGGCCAAATAGCCAGAAAGTGAGCCTCTTACTCAGCAGGAAATTGGGTACATCAGAACACGGCAAATTCATAGATTACATATTACCTAAAAAAAACTGCGGAATTAGAGTTCATGGAAGCTGTGAAATTACTAAAAGAATTATTTAATCCAAATATATCTCTTTTTCATAAAAGATGGCTGTGCATGAATCTAAGAAAGATGGACAACCAAGATTATTTGACATACGCATCAGTTGTCAATAAAAACTGCGATAATTTTAAGCTTGCGGAACTAACGGTAGAAGATTTTAAATGTCTAATCTTCGCACAAGGGTTAGTTTCCACGAAAAATGCAGAAATACGCAGACGAGTGTTGTCTAAGCTGGAATCTGAGCAAGATTTAACCCTCCAGAAACTAGCAGAGGACTGTGAAAGGGCCATTACACTAAAAAAGGATTCAAAAAATATAGAAGAATCCGGAGTGGCATATGTAAGAAAAGTTAGAAAACCATACACACCAACCAAGAACTTTACAAAGAAAAGCAATCGAAATGGACGGGATATTACAATCCTAATAACCATAAATATAGGACAGAATATAACAAGCCTCTTCCTAGATATAACTGTAAGAGATGTGCAGAAAAGCATTGGGAATCAGATTGTCCTTATAAGAAGAAAAAATGCTACATTTGTAAGAAGGTGGGACACAAAAGCGATTGCTGCAGATATAAAGATTACACCAGAAAGAGAGTACAGCAAACAAAATCAAATACAAAATTAGACAAAGATCGGCGAAAATACGTAAAAGTGGAAATATTTAAAACACCAATAAAGTTACAACTCGACTCCGGCTCCGATATTTCTATTATAAACCTGAATACATGGAAAAAGTTGGGTAAAAAACCAACCATGATGAAAACGAGTAAATCAGCCCGGACGGTAACTGGTGGTGGTATAAAATTTGAAGGAGAAGTTGTCCTTCCGATAAAATTAAAAGGGATTACGAAGAAATTAAAAATATTCGTACTGAAAAATAATGAAAATCTGTTTGGAATAGATTTAATTGAGAAATTTGGACTATGGGATAAGCCAATCAATACATTCTGTAAAAAAATAGAATGTTCTTCTCCAACAACAGTAAATATAAAAGACGATTTAAAAGAATTATTTCCTGAAGCATTCACGACTAACTTAGGTCGCTGTAATAAATTCAAGGCCTCGTTTGAACTTAAAGAAAACGCCAGCCCAATTTTTAGAAAAAAGCGAAACGTTCCGTTCGCTGGGTTGGAAAAGATTAATAAAGAATTAGATAGATTGGAACAGACAGGAATTCTATCAAAAATAGAACACAGCGAGTGGGCAGCCCCCACCGTATACGTAAAGAAAAAGAATGACGAAGTTAGAGTGTGCGCAGATTTTTCGACCGGGGTCAACTCCCTATTAAAAGATCACCATTACCCTCTACCAAGCCCAGAGGAAATATTCACGAAGTTAAATGGTGGTAATATCTTCTCTAAGATAGACTTGAGCGACGCATATTTGCAAATACCGGTCGAGGAAAATTGCTCAAAAATACTATGCATCAATACGCATAAGGGATTATACAAATACAACCGATTGCCCTTTGGCATCAAAGTAACGCCTGCCATTTTTCAGCAAGCGATGGCCACCATGCTAAGTGGTATTGAGTGCGCATGTGCATACCTGGACGACATTGTTGTCAGGAGCAAATCCCTACAAGAACATAAGGAACATTTGAAACAAGTATTTACTCGAATACAAGAATTCGGCTTTAAAGTAAAAGACAGTAAATGTGACTTTTGTATGAGCGAGATTAAGTATCTTGGACACATAATAAACAAACATGGACGACGTCCAGACCCAGACAGATCTGCGGCAATAAAAAATATGCCAGCACCTGATAACGTAACAACCTTGCAGAGTTTCTTAGGACTCGCAGATTATTATCAATCTTTTATTGAAGGAATGCATAACTTGCGAGCCCCCTTAAATAATCTGCTTAAAAAGGATACACCTTGGAACTGGACGCAAGAATGTCAAACCGCTTTTGACAAAATAAAGAGCGCACTAACATCCGAATTATTCTTAACGCATTTTGACACAAAATTAAAATTAGTCGTCGCTAGTGACGCTAGTTCCTACGGCTTAGGAGCATGCATTCAACATATTATGCCGGATGGGTCTAGAAAACCAATAGCGCACGCTTCGAGAACGCTGATACCAGCCGAGAGGGCATATTCACAAATCGAAAAAGAAGCATTGAGCATAATCTTTTCCGTGACTAAATTTCACCGATATTTATATGGTAGACAATTCTTACTTGAAACCGACCATAAACCGTTAGTCACGATCTATGGATCAAAAAAGGATTGCCGGTATACACCGCAAATAGATTGCTGCGCTGGGGTACAATCTTACTTAATTACGATTTCCAGCTACAACATCTAGCATCAAAAAAGATTTGCCATGCGGATGGACTGTCAAGACTGATACCACAGAAACACAATCTGGAAGAATCAGTCATTGCAGCAATTCGGACAAATGTTGAAGTAAAAAATATGGTAGCAAACATCATTAAGGAACTACCCGTAACTTTGTCGGACATTAAAAGGGAAGCCGAGAAAGACGAATACATAAAGGACATAAAAGAGAAAATTATAACGGACACAAAGGTGCAGGAAGTTTTCTCCATATGTAACGATGTGTTACTGTACAGTGAGAGAGTGGTAATACCCAAAACATTGCAGTATAGGATGTTAAGAGATTTCCATACGGGACATCCGGGGATAAATCGAATGAAGTCGTTAATGAGAAGCTACGTGTACTGGCGTAACATGGACACTGACATAGCAGCAACAATAAATAAATGTAAAGGATGCCAGTTAGCAGCAAAATCCCCACCTATAGTACACAAACCTTGGCCGAAAACCGACCAACCATGGTCGAGAATCCACATGGACTTCGCTGGTCCAGTAGGAGAAAACTATTATTTAATTGTAGTGGATAGTTACACAAAATGGCCGGAGGTAATGCGTTGCAGGAATCCAACAACGAACAACTCAATAGGGTTCCTACACGAGTTGTTTGCAAGATTCGGTGTACCAGACACACTGGTCACTGACAACGGAACGCAGTTCACATCCGCAGAGTTTAAGGAATTTTGCGACACGTTCCGAGTGAAGCACATCACGACTCCGCCGTATCATCCAAGGTCGAACGGCCTTGCGGAAAGGTTCGTGGACACGCTAAAACGAGCGTTAAAGAAATCCATTGGAACACCAACAGAAAAAGCTTTGCAACAATTCTTGAAAGTTTATAGGATCACACCACATCCTAGTACACCATCAAACATATCACCAGCTGATCTAATGTTTGCCAGAAAGGTAAAATCAGCGTTTGATAAACTGTTGCCAAGACAGGCAATTATCCGAAACACTACACACACGAGAAGAAAGAAATATAACTCGGGAGATCGAGTATATTTTAAGTGCTACAAGAATAACACATCTTACTGGGAATGTGGAGTAGTGGATAAACGCATTGGTGATTGTACATATATGATTAAAGGTCCACAGAGTATACATAAAAGGCACCTAAATCAGATTAAAAAAAACGTCATATCCAAGATGATGATTATACGACAACAGTCGAAGAGGAGGAAACCATAGATGTCATATACGAATCCTTTAATTTGGAACCGCCTCAATATACACCTGAACCCCGAAGATCAGGTAGGAAAAGAAAATTTAATGAACCATTGATGGTAAACCCAAAAAGAAAAAGATATTGAAATCTGTGTGACTTCAAATCTTGGGAGGGGGTGTTGTGGTGGCAACCACTCATTTGCATATACGAATAACGTTACACTATAAATGGCAAGCCTAGGTTGGCCTTAGTGTGTGTTACCTAAATGCCACCGGAAGTGACGCCGAAGAGCGTACATGTCCTCCCACCAAGACTCTCTGACTCGACACCTTCATTTGTACATACTGTAACTATACCTTTTCTTTAATACACTTATTATTGAATTCTCCTTGTTGTTTGCGTCTTCATTGTATTCCTCACTAATTATTGTTCAACCTTGCAACCACAACAATAAGGTCTATACATAACGAGATCACTTGTTAATACAATATATGATACATAGGGTCTAGGATTAGCCCTTATTACCTGTAAATACAATATAAAATATATAGGGTCTAAGCATAACAATATTACCTGGAAATACAGTATATTATACATAGGGTATAGGTATAACTATATTACATGTAATTACAATATATGATACATAGAGTATAGGTATAACTATATTACATTTAAATACTATAAATGATACAGCGGGTCTATGCATAACACTAATTACCTGTAAATACAATATGTGATACATTGGATCTAGGCATAAGTATATTACCTGTAAATACAATATATGATACATAGGGTCTAGGCATAAGTATATTACCTGTAAATACAATATATGATACATAGGGTCTAAGCATAAATATTTTATTTTTAAATAAAATATATGATACATAAGGTCTAGGCATAACAATTTTATCTTTAAAATCAATAAATGATACATAGGGTCTAGGCATAACTATTTTATCTTTAAATACAATATATGATACATAGGATCTAGGCATAACTATACTACCTGTTAATACAATACATGATACAGAGGATCAGGGTATATCTATATTACCTGAAAATACAATATATGATACATAGGGTCAAGGCATAACTCTATTACCTGTAAATACAATATATGATACATATAGTCTAGGCATAAGTATATGACCTGTAAATACAATATGTAATACATAAGGTCTATACATAACGAGATCACTTGTTAATACAATATATGATACATAGGGTCTAGGATTAGCCCTTATTACCTGTAAATACAATATATAATATATAGGGTCTAAGCATAACAATATTACCTGGAAATAAAGTATATTATACATAGGGTATAGGTATAACTATATTACATGTAAATACAATATATGATACATAGAGTATAGGCATAACTATATTACATTTAAATACTATAAATGATACAGCGGGTCTATGCATAACACTAATTACCTGTAGATACAATATGTATTACATAGGGTCTAGGCATAACTATTTTATCTTTAAATACAATATATTATACATAGGGACGAGGCATAACTATTTTATCTTTAAATACAATATATGATACATAGGGTCTAGGCATAACTATTTTATCTTTAAATACAATATATGATACATAGGGTCTAGGCATAACTATTTTATCTTTAAATACAATATATGATACATAGGGTCTAGGCATAACTATTTTATCTTTAAATACAATATATGATACATAGGGTCTAGGCATAACTATTTTATCTTTAAATACAATATATGATACATAAGGTTTAGGCATAACTATTTTATATGTAAATACAATATATGATACATAGGGTCTAGGCATAACTAATTTATCTTTAAATACAAAATATGATACATAGGGTCTAGGCATAACTATTTTATCTTTAAATACAATATATGATACATAGGATCTAGGCATAACTATTTTATCTTTAAATACAATATATGATACATTGGATTTAGGCCTAACTATATTACCTTTTAATACAATATATGATACATAGGGTCTAGGCATAACTATTTTATAATTAAATACAATATAGGATACATAGGGTCTAGGCATAACTATTTTATCTTTAAATACAATATATGATACATAGGGTCTAGGCATAACTATTTTATCTGTAAATACAATATATGATACATAGGATCTAGGCATAACTATTTTATCTTTAAATACAATATATGATACATAGGGTCTAGGCATAACTAGTTTATCTTTAAATACAATATATGATACATAGGGTCTAGGCATAACTATTTTATCTTTAAATACAATATATGATACATAGGGTCTAGGCATAACTATTTTATCTTTAAATACAATATATGATACATAGGGTCTAGGCATAACTATTTTATCTTTAAATACAATATATGATACATATAGTCTAGGCATAAGTATATGACCTGTAAATACAATATGTAATACATAAGGTCTATACATAACGAGATCACTTGTTAATACAATATATGATACATAGGGTCTAGGATTAGCCCTTATTACCTGTAAATACAATATATAATATATAGAGTCTAAGCATAACAATATTACCTGGAAATAAAGTATATTATACATAGGGTATAGGTATAACTATATTACATGTAAATACAATATATGATACATAGAGTATAGGCATAACTATATTACATTTAAATACTATAAATGATACAGCGGGTCTATGCATAACACTAATTACCTGTAAATACAATATGTATTACATAGGGTCTAGGAATAACTATTTTATCTTTAAATACAATATATTATACATAGGGACGAGGCATAACTATTTTATCTTTAAATACAATATATGATACATAGGGTCTAGGCATAACTATTTATCTTTAAATACAATATATGATACATAGGGTCTAGGCATAACTATTTTATCTTTAAATACAATATATGATACATAGGGTCTAGGCATAACTATTTTATCTTTAAATACAATATATGATACATAGGGTCTAGGCATAACTATTTTATCTTTAAATACAATATATGATACATAGGGTCTAGGCATAACTATTTTATCTGTAAATACAATATATGATACATAGGGTCTAGGCATAACTATTTTATCTTTAAATACAATATATGATACATAAGGTTTAGGCATAACTATTTTATATGTAAATACAATATATGATACATAGGGTCTAGGCATAACTAATTTATCTTTAAATACAAAATATGATACATAGGGTCTAGGCATAACTATTTTATCTTTAAATACAATATATGATACATAAGATCTAGGCATAACTATTTTATCTTTAAATACAATATATGATACATTGGATTTAGGCCTAACTATATTACCTTTTAATACAATATATGATACATAGGGTCTAGGCATAACTATTTTATAATTAAATACAATATAGGATACATAGGGTCTAGGCATAACTATTTTATCTTTAAATACAATATATGATACATAGGGTCTAGGCATAACTATTTTATCTGTAAATACAATATATGATACATAGGATCTAGGCATAACTATTTTATCTTTAAATACAATATATGATACATAGGGTCTAGGCATAACTAGTTTATCTTTAAATACAATATATGATACATAGGGTCTAGGCATAACTATTTTATCTTTAAATACAATATATGATACATAGGGTCTAGGCATAACTATTTTATCTTTAAATACAATATATGATACATAGGGTCTAGGCATAACTATTTTATCTTTAAATACAATATATGATACATAGGGTCTAGGCATAACTATTTTATCTTTAAATACAATATATGATACATAGGGTCTAGGCATAACTATTTTATCTTTAAATACAATATATGATACATAGGGTCTAGGCATAACTATTTTATCTTTAAATACAATATATGATACATAGGGTCTAGGCATAACTATTTTATCTTTAAATACAATATATGATACATAGGGTCTAGGCATAACTATTTTATCTTTAAATACAATATATGATACATAGGGTCTAGGCATAACTATTTTATCTTTAAATACAATATATGATACATAGGGTCTAGGCATAACTATTTTATCTTTAAATACAATATATGATACATAGGGTCTAGGCATAACTATTTTATCTTTAAATACAATATATGATACATTGGATTTAGGCCTAACTATATTACCTTTTAATACAATATATGATACATAGGGTCTAGGCATAACTATTTTATAAATAAATACAATATAGGATACATAGGGTCTAGGCATAACTATTTTATCTTTAAATACAATATATGATACATAAGGTCTAGGCATAACTATTTTATCTTTAAATACAATATATGATACATTGGATTTAGGCCTAACTATATTAACTTTTTAATACAATATATGATACATAGGGTCTAGGCATAACTATTTTATCTTTAAATACAATATATGATACATAGGGTCTAGGCATAACTATTTTATCTTTAAATACAATATATGATACATAGGGCCTAGGCATAATTATTTTATCTTTAAATACAATATATGATACATAGGGCCTAGGCATAACTATTTTATCTTTAAATACAATATATGATACATAGGGTCTAGGCATAACTATTTTATCTTTAAATACAATATATGATACATAGGGTCTAGGCATAACTATTTTATCTTTAAATACAATATATGATACATAGGGTCTAGGCATAACTATTTTATCTTTAAATACAATATATGATACATAGGGTCTAGGCATTACTATTTTATCTGTAAATACAATATATGATACATAAGGTTTAGGCATTACTATTTTATCTGTAAATACAATATATGATACATAGGGTCTAGGCATAACTATATCACCTTTTAATACAATATATAATACATAGGGTCTAGGCATAACTATTTTATCTTTAAATACAATATATGATACATAGGGTCTAAGCATAACTATTTTATCTTTAAATACAATATATGATACATAGGGTCTAGGCATTACTATTTTATCTGTAAATACAATATATGATACATAGGGTCTAGGCATAAATATTTTATCTTTAAATACAATATATGATACATAGGGCCTAGGCATAACTATTTTATCTTTAAATACAATATATGATATATAGGGTCTAGGCATAACTATTTTATCTTTAAATACAATATATGATACATACGGTCTAGGCATAACTATTTTATCTTTAAATACAATATATGATACATAGGGTCAAGGCATAACTATTTTATCTTTAAATACAATATATGATACATAGGGTCTAGGCATAACTATTTTATCTTTACATACAATATATGTGACATAGGGTCTAGGCATAACTATTTTATCTTTAAATACAATATATGATACATAGGGTCTAGGCATAACTATTTTATTATTAAATACAATATATGATACATAGGGTCTAGGCATAACTATTTTATCTTTAAATACAATATATGATACATAGGGTCTAGGCATAACTATTTTATCTTTAAATACAATATATGATACATAGGGTCTAGGCATAACTATTTTATCTTTAAATACAATATATGATACATAGGGTCTAGGCATAACTATTTTATCTTTAAATACAATATATGATACATAGGGTCTAGGCATAACTATTTTATCTTTAAATACAATATATGATACATAGGGTCTAGGCATAACTATTTTATCTTTAAATACAATATATGATACATAGGGTCTAGGCATAACTATTTTATCTTTAAATACAATATATGATACATAGGGTCTAGGCATAACTATTTTATCTTTAAATACAATATATGATACATAGGGTCTAGGCATAACTATTTTATCTTTAAATACAATATATGATACATAGGGTCTAGGCATAACTATTTTATCTTTAAATACAATATATGATACATAGGGTCTAGGCATAACTATTTTATCTTTAAATACAATATATGATACATTGGATTTAGGCCTAACTATATTACCTTCTAATACAATATATGATACATAGGGTCATGGCATAACTATTTTATAAATAAATACAATATAGGATACATAGAGTCTAGGCATAACTATTTTATCTTTAAATACAATATATGATACATAAGGTCTAGGCATAACTATTTTATCTTTAAATACAATATATGATACATTGGATTTAGGCCTAACTATATTAACTTTTTAATACAATATATGATACATAGGGTCTAGGCATAACTATTTTATCTTTAAATACAATATATGATACATAGGCTCTAGGCATAACTATTTTATCTTTAAATACAATATATGATACATAGGGCCTAGGCATAACTATTTTATCTTTAAATACAATATATGATACATAGGGCCTAGGCATAACTATTTTATCTTTAAATACAATATATGATACATAGGGTCTAGGCATAACTATTTTATCTTTAAATACAATATATGATACATAGGGTCTAGGCATAACTATTTTATCTTTAAATACAATATATGATACATAGGGTCTAGGCATAACTATTTTATCTTTAAATACAATATATGATACATAGGGTCTAGGCATTACTATTTTATCTGTAAATACAATATATGATACATAGGGTCTAGGCATTACTATTTTATCTTTAAATACAATATATGATACATAGGGTCTAGGCATAACTATTTTATCTTTAAATACAATATATGATACATAGGGTCTAGGCATAACTATATCACCTTTTAATACAATATATAATACATAGGGTCTAGGCATAACTATTTTATCGTTAAATACAATATATGATACATAGGGTCTAAGCATAACTATTTTATCTTTAAATACAATATATGATACATAGGGTCTAGGCATTACTATTTTATCTGTAAATACAATATATGATACATAGGGTCTAGGCATAAATATTTTATCTTTAAATACAATATATGATACATAGGGCCTAGGCATAACTATTTTATCTTTCAATACAATATATGATATATAGGGTCTAGGCATAACTATTTTATCTTTAAATACAATATATGATACATACGGTCTAGGCATAACTATTTTATCTTTAAATACAATATATGATACATACGGTCTAGGCATAACTATTTTATCTTTAAATACAATATATGATACATAAGGTCTAGGCCTAACTATATCACCTTTTAATAAAATAGATAACACATAGGGTCTAGGCATAACTATTTTATCTTTAAATACAATATATGATACATAGGGTCAAGGCATAACTATTTTATCTTTAAATACAATATATGATACATAGGGTCTAGGCATAACTATTGTATCTTTAAATACAATATATGATACATAGGGTCTAGGCATAAGTATTTTATCTTTAAATACAATATATGATACATAGGGTCTAGGCATAACTATTTTATCTTTCAATACAATATATGATACATAGGGTCTAGGCATAACTATTTTATCTTTAAATACAATATATGATACATAGGGTCTAGGCATAACTATTTTATCTTTAAATACAATATATGATACATTAGATTTAGGCCTAACTATTTTATCTTTGAATACAATATATGATACATAGGGTCTAGGCATAACTATTTTATCTTTAAATACAATATATGATACATAGGGTCTAGGCCTAACTATATCACCTTTTAATACAATATATAATACATAGGGTCTAGGCATAACTATTTTATCTTTAAATACAATATATGATACATTGGGTCAAGGCATAACTATTTTATCTTTAAATACAATATATGATACATAGGGTCTAGGCATTACTATTTTATCTGTAAATACAATATATGATACATAGGGTCGAGACATAACTATTTTATCTTTAAATACAATATATGATACATAGGGTCTAGGCATAACTATTTTATCTTTAAATACAATATATGATACATAGGTTCTAGGCATAACTATTATATCTTTGAATACAATATATTATACATAGGGTCTACGCATAACTATTTTATCTTTAAATACAATATATGATACATAGGGTCCAGGCATAACTATTTTATCTTTAAATACAATATATGATACATAGGGCCTAGGCATAACTATTTTATCTTTAAATACAATATATGATATATAGGGTCTAGGCATAACTATTTTATCTTTAAATACAATATATGATACATACCGTCTAGGCATAACTATTTTATCTTTAAATACAATATATGATACATACGGTCTAGGCATAACTATTTTATCTTTAAATACAATATATGATACATAAGGTCTAGGCCTAACTATATCACCTTTTAATACAATAGATAACACATAGGGTCTAGGCATAACTATTTTATCTTTAAATACAATATATGATACATAGGGTCAAGGCATAACTATTTTATCTTTAAATACAATATATGATACATAGGGTCTAGGCATAACTATTGTATCTTTAAATACAATATATGATACATAGGGTCTAGGCATAAGTATTTTATCTTTAAATACAATATATGATACATAGGGTCTAG
Source organism: Sepiola atlantica (assembly GCA_963556195.1). Lineage (NCBI taxonomy): Eukaryota > Metazoa > Mollusca > Cephalopoda > Sepiida > Sepiolidae > Sepiola > Sepiola atlantica. Next base: position 108,504,530 of record OY744529.1, read on the forward strand.
GCATAACTATTTTATCTTTCAATACAATATATGATACATAGGGTCTAGGCATAACTATTTTATCTTTAAATACAATATATGATACATAGGGTCTAGGCATAACTATTTTATCTTTAAATACAATATATGATACATTAGATTTAGGCCTAACTATTTTATCTTTGAATACAATATATGATACATAGGGTCTAGGCATAACTATTTTATCTTTAAATAAAATATATGATACATAGGGTCTAGGCCTAACTATATCACCTTTTAATACAATATATAATACATAGGGTCTAGGCATAACTATTTTATCTTTAAATACAATATATGATACATTGGGTCAAGGCATAACTATTTTATCTTTAAATACAATATATGATACATAGGGTCTAGGCATTACTATTTTATCTGTAAATACAATATATGATACATAGGGTCGAGACATAACTATTTTATCTTTAAATACAATATATGATACATAGGGTCTAGGCATAACTATTTTATCTTTAAATACAATATATGATACATAGGTTCTAGGCATAACTATTATATCTTTGAATACAATATATTATACATAGGGTCTAGGCATAACTATTTTATCTTTAAATACAATATATGATACATAGGGTCCAGGCATAACTATTTTATCTTTAAATACAATATATGATACATAGGGTCTAGGCCTAACTATATCACCTTTTAATACAATATATAATACATAGGGTCTAGGCATAACTATTTTATCTTTAAATACAATATATGATACATAGGGTCTAGGCATAACTATTTTATCTTTAAATACAATATATGATACATAGGGTCCAGGCATAACTATTTTATCTTTAAATACAATATATGATACATAGGGTCTATGCATAACTATTTTATCTTTAAATACAATATATGATACATAGGGTCTAGGCATAACTATTTTATCTTTAAATACAATATATGATACATAGGGTCTAGGCATAACTATTGTATCTTTAAATACAATATATGATACATAGGGTCTAGGCATAACTATTTTATCTTTAAATACAATATATGATACATAGGGTCTAGGCATAACTATTTTATCTTTAAATACAATATATGATACATAGGGTCTAGACATAACTATTTTATCTTTAAATACAATATATAATACATTAGATTTAGGCCTAACTATATTACCTTTTAATACAATATATAATACATAGGGTCTAGGCATAACTATTTTATCTTTAAATACAATATATGATACATAGGGTCTAGGCATAACTATTTTATCTTTAAATACAATATATGATACATAGGGTCTAGGCATAACTATCTTATCTTTAAATACCATATATGATACATTAGATTTAGCCTAACTATATTACCTTTTAATAAAATATATAATACATATGGTCTAGGCATAACTATTGTATCTTTAAATACAATATATGATACATAGGGTCTAGGCCTAACTATATTACCTTTTAATACAATATAAAATACATACGGTCCAGGCATAACTATTTTATCTTTAAATACAATATATGATACATAGGGTCTAGGCATAACTATTTTATCTTTAAATACAATATATGATACATAGGGTCTAGGCATAACTATTTCATCTTTAAATACAATATATGATACATAGGGTCTAGGCATAACTATTTTATCTTTAAATACAATATATGATACATAGGGTCTAGGCATAACTATTTTATCTTTAAATACAATATATGATACATAGGGTCTAGGCATAACTATTTTATCTTTAAATACAATATATGATACATAGGGTCTAGGCATAACTATTGTATCTTTAAATACAATATATGATACATAGGGTCTAGGCATAACTATTTTATCTTTAAATACAATATATGATACATAGGGTCTAGGCATATCTATTTTATCTTTAAATACAATATATGATACATAGGGTCTAAGCGTAACTATTTTATCTTTAAATACAATATATAATACATTAGATTTAGGCCTAATTATTTTACCTTTTAATACAATATATAATACATAGGGTCTAGGCATAACTATTTTATCTTTAAATACAATATATGATACATAGGGTCTAGGCATAACTATCTTATCTTTAAATACCATATATGATACATTAGATTTAGCCTAACTATATTACCTTGTAATAAAATATATAATACATATGGTCTAGGCATAACTATTTTATCTTTAAATACAATATATGATACATAGGGTCTAGGCATAACTATTTTATCTTTTAATACAATATATGATACATAGGGTCTAGGCATAACTATTTTATCTACTAATACAATATATAATATATAGGGTCTAGGCATAACTATTTTATCTTTAAATACAATATATGATACATGGGGTCTAGGCATAACTATTTTATCTTTTAATACAATATATGATATATTAGATTTAGGCCTAACTATATAACCTTTTAATACAATATATAATACATAGGGTCTAGGAAAAACTATTTTATCTTTAAATACAATATATGATACATAGGGTCTAGGCATAACTATTTTATCTTTAAATACAATATATGATACATAGGGTCTAGGCATAACTATTTCATCATTAAATACAATATATGATATATAGGGTCTAGGCATAACTATTGTATCTTTAAATACAATATATGATACATAGAGTCTAGGCATAACTAGTTTATCTTTAAATACAATATATGATATATTAGATTTAGGCCTAACTATATAACCTTTTAATACAATATATAATACATAGGGTTTAGGCATAACTATTTTATCTTTAAATACAATATATGATACATAGGGTCAAGGCATACCTATTTTGTCTTTAAATACAATATATGATACATAGGGTCTAGGCATTACTATTTTATCTGTAAATACAATATATGATACATAGGGTCTAGGCATAACTATTTTATCTTTAAATACAATATATGATACATAGGATCTAGGCATAACTATTTTATCTTTAAATACAATATATTATACATAGGGTCTAGGCATAACTATTTTATCTGTTAATACAATAAATAATATATAGGGTCTAGGCATAACTATTTTATCTTTAAATACAATATATGATACATGGGGTCTAGGCATAACTATTTTATCTTTAAATACAATATATGATACATAGGGTCTAGGCATAACTATTTTATCTTTAAATACAATATATGATACATAGGGTCTAGGCATAACTATTTTATCTTTAAATACAATATATGATACATAGGGTCTAGGCATAACTATTTTATCTTTAAATACAATATATGATATATAGGGTCAAGGCATAGCTATTTTGTCTTTAAATACAATATATGTTACATAGGGTCTAGGCATAACTATTTTATCTTTAAATGCAATACATGATACATAGGGTCTAGGCATAACTATTTTATCTTTAAATACAATATATGATACATAGGTTTTAGGCATAACTATTTTATCTTTAAATACAATATATTATACATAGGGTCTAGGCATAACTATTTTATCTTTAAATACAATATATGATACATAGGGTCTAGGCCTAACTATATCACCTTTTAATACAATATATAATACATAGGGTCTAGGCATAACTATTTTATCTTTAAATACAATATATGATACATAGGGTCTAAGCATAACTATTTTATCTTTAAATACAATATATGATACATAGGGTCTAGGCATTACTATTTTATCTGTAAATACAATATATGATACATAGGGTCTAGGCATAAATATTTTATCTTTAAATACAATATATGATACATAGGGCCTAGGCATAACTATTTTATCTTTAAATACAATATATGATATATAGGGTCTAGGCATAACTATTTTATCTTTAAATACAATATATGATACATACGGTCTAGGCATAACTATTTTATCTTTAAATACAATATATGATACATACGGTCTAGGCATAACTATTTTATCTTTAAATACAATATATGATACATAAGGTCTAGGCATAACTATATCACCTTTTAATACAATAGATAACACATAGGGTCTAGGCATAACTATTTTATCTTTAAATACAATATATGATACATAGGGTCTAGGCATAACTATTTTATCTTTAAATACAATATATGATACATAGGGTCTAGGCATAACTATTGTATCTTTAAATACAATATATGATACATAGGGTCTAGGCATAAGTATTTTATCTTTAAATACAATATATGATACATAGGGTCTAGGCATAACTATTTTATCTTTCAATACAATATATGATACATAGGGTCTAGGCATAACTATTTTATCTTTAAATACAATATATGATACATAGGGTCTAGGCATAACTATTTTATCTTTAAATACAATATATGATACATTAGATTTAGGCCTAACTATTTTATCTTTGAATACAATATATGATACATAGGGTCTAGGCATAACTATTTTATCTTTAAATACAATATATGATACATAGGGTCTAGGCCTAACTATATCACCTTTTAATACAATATATAATACATAGGGTCTAGGCATAACTATTTTATTGTTAAATACAATATATGATACATTGGGTCTAGGCATAACTATTTTATCTTTAAATACAATATATGATACATAGGGTCTAGGCATTACTATTTTGATCTGTAAATACAATATATGATACATAGGGTCGAGACATAACTATTTTATCTTTAAATACAATATATGATACATAGGGTCTAGGCATAACTATTTTATCTTTAAATACAATATATGATACATAGGGTCTAGACATAACTATTGTATCTTTAAATACAATATATGATACATAGGGTCTAGGCATAACTATTTTATCTTTAAATACAATATATGATATATAGGGTCAAGGCATAGCTATTTTGTTTTAAATACAATATATGTTACATAGGGTCTAGGCATAACTATTTTATCTTTAAATGCAATACATGATACATAGGGTCTAGGCATAACTATTTCATCTTTAAATACAATATATGATGCATAGGATCTAGGTATAACTATTTCATCTTTAAATACAATATATGATGCATAGGATCTAGGTATAACTATTTCATCTTTAAATACAATATATGATGCATAGGATCTAGGTATAACTATTTCATCTTTAAATACAATATATGATGCATAGGATCTAGGTATAACTATTTCATCTTTAAATACAATATATGATGCATAGGATCTAGGTATAACTATTTCATCTTTAAATACAATATATGATGCATAGGATCTAGGTATAACCATTTCATCTTTAAATACAATATATGATGCATAGGATCTAGGTATAACTATTTCATCTTTAAATACAATATATGATGCATAGGATCTAGGTATAACTATTTCATCTTTAAATACAATATATGATGCATAGGATCTAGGTATAACTATTTTATCTTTAAATACAATATATGATGCATAGGATCTAGGTATAACTATTTCATCTTTAAATACAATATATGATGCATAGGATCTAGGTATAACTATTTCATCTTTAAATACAATATATGATGCATAGGATCTAGGTATAACTATTTCATCTTTAAATACAATATATGATGCATAGGATCTAGGTATAACTATTTCATCTTTAAATACAATATATGATGCATAGGATCTAGGTATAACTATTTCATCTTTAAATACAATATATGATGCATAGGATCTAGGTATAACTATTTCATCTTTAAATACAATATATGATGCATAGGATCTAGGTATAACTATTTCATCTTTAAATACAATATATGATGCATAGGATCTAGGTATAACTATTTCATCTTTAAATACAATATATGATGCATAGGATCTAGGTATAACTATTTCATCTTTAAATACAATATATGATGCATAGGATCTAGGTATAACTATTTCATCTTTAAATACAATATATGATGCATAGGATCTAGGTATAACTATTTCATCTTTAAATACAATATATGATGCATAGGATCTAGGTATAACTATTTCATCTTTAAATACAATATATGATGCATAGGATCTAGGTATAACTATTTCATCTTTAAATACAATATATGATGCATAGGATCTAGGTATAACTATTTCATCTTTAAATACAATATATGATGCATAGGATCTAGGTATAACTATTTCATCTTTAAATACAATATATGATGCATAGGATCTAGGTATAACTATTTCATCTTTAAATACAATATATGATGCATAGGATCTAGGTATAACTATTTCATCTTTAAATACAATATATGATGCATAGGATCTAGGTATAACTATTTCATCTTTAAATACAATATATGATGCATAGGATCTAGGTATAACTATTTCATCTTTAAATACAATATATGATGCATAGGATCTAGGTATAACTATTTCATCTTTAAATACAATATATGATGCATAGGATCTAGGTATAACTATTTCATCTTTAAATACAATATATGATGCATAGGATCTAGGTATAACTATTTCATCTTTAAATACAATATATGATGCATAGGATCTAGGTATAACTATTTCATCTTTAAATACAATATATGATGCATAGGATCTAGGTATAACTATTTCATCTTTAAATACAATATATGATGCATAGGATCTAGGTATAACTATTTTATCTTTAAATACAATATATGATGCATAGGATCTAGGCATAACTATTTCATCTTTAAATACAATATATGATGCATAAGGTCTAGCCATAACTATTTCATCTTTAAATACAATATATGATGCATAGGATCTAGGTATAACTATTTCATCTTTAAATACAATATATGATGCATAGGATCTAGGTATAACTATTTCATCTTTAAATACAATATATGATGCATAGGATCTAGGTATAACTATTTCATCTTTAAATACAATATATGATGCATAGGATCTAGGTATAACTATTTCATCTTTAAATACAATATATGATGCATAGGATCTAGGTATAACTATTTCATCTTTAAATACAATATATGATGCATAGGATCTAGGTATAACTATTTCATCTTTAAATACAATATATGATGCATAGGATCTAGGTATAACTATTTCATCTTTAAATACAATATATGATGCATAGGATCTAGGTATAACTATTTCATCTTTAAATACAATATATGATGCATAGGATCTAGGTATAACTATTTTATCTTTAAATACAATATATGATGCATAGGATCTAGGCATAACTATTTCATCTTTAAATACAATATATGATACATAAGGTCTAGCCATAACTATTTCATCTTTAAATACAATATATGATGCATAGGATCTAGGTATAACTATTTCATCTTTAAATACAATATATGATGCATAGGATCTAGGTATAACTATTTCATCTTTAAATACAATATATGTTACATAGGATCTAGGTATAACTATTTCATCTTTAAATACAATATATGATGCATAGGATCTAGGTATAACTATATTACCTTTAAATGCAAACAACTCTATTATAATTTAGCATAAATATATATTTTTTAATTACATCCCAGTCTTTGTTGTGAACAATTGAAGTTAATCGTATAGCAACTTAAGGGCTTATCCCATTAATAAGATTGATACATAATGCTTTCTATGTAAGTGGTATATTTGTATGTTGTAGGTTTAACATGTGCTGTATGTGTAGATGTTCGTATGTTTTTATATGTGTCTATGTATGTATATATATATATATATATATATATATATATATATATATATATATAGTACATATATATATGTACGTGTATATATATGTGTGTGTTCGTGCGTATATAAATGTATGTATATATATATATATATATATATATATATATATATATACATATATACATATATATATATATATATGTATACATATACTTTTATATATATACACACATTTATATTTGTAGGTGTTCATATATGTATATTTATGTGTTTATATATATATGTGTGTGTGCGTGGGTGCGTTCGTATATATATATATATATATATATATATATATATATATATATATATATATATATATATATATATGGATCTGCACAGACCATTGGTGTAAGATTCTTTTCCGTCTATGCCTTAAAATTACTTGTTCCTTTATTGAGCTCTCTAACATAATATAATCCAGTTAAAGACAATACACCCAACTCGGATCGGAGTTTGGTGTATTAATAGTAGGGTTTCGGTGGCACCCCTTCAATGGTTAAGTTTACATAAAAATAAAATAAAAAATGTGCCAACGTTACTCAACCTGTTGCTTGGAATACATACCAAACACATACATATTATTGACGCTTACGCGGGCACACCAGTCCTTTTAAAATGTATTACTTTATTTGACTCGAAATTTGATGTAGAACCTTTTTTTATGGAGGAGGGGATGCGAGTTTGCCTGGGCACACGCTCTAAATGGCAAAGTTTACAAAAAGAAATATTTGTCCCTATTACCCATATTACTCACCGTATTGCTTAAAATATATATTCCAAAATGTATAATGATCCGTTCATTAGGAGATTATATATATACATATTTCTATGTACAGCATAATCTCCTCATGAACAGATCATTATAGTTGAAAATGGATGCTGTAATAAAGGATTACTGGTAATTTTTAAAAGAAGTGTGACGTCATAAAATTGATGGTAGTTGCTGTAACTCATGGCAGCAGCTGTTTTATCAACAAATGTGAAGTTAAGAAATTATAAATTTAATATTTTGAAAAGTCACGCATTGGAAACGTTGGCGGAATGGCAATAATAAAGAGAATATTTTTTACAAAATATTTCGAAAACCTTCACAACGCAAATTATTTGTTTTCAAAATAAATTATTTATTTACCTTAAAAACTTGAATCAAGACGAACTTGAACCTGACTGCGATAAGTTTGTCCCAGTCAGGAAGAGAAAAAAAAATGAAGAAAAAGAAGAAAAAAAATATGCTTATTCTTCTGAAGATGGTATATATTACCGAAAGTACAAGTTCAAGAAAAAGAAGTTTTTAAGGTAAATAAATAATTTATTTTGAAAGCAAATAATTTGCGTTGTGAAGGTTTTCTAAAAAATTTGTAAAGAATATTCTCTTTATTATATATTTAATAATGTGTATATATAGATATTATATGTACATATATATACATATATATACTATATACATATATATAGTATATATATACATATATATAGTATATACATATAGATAGTATATATGCATATATATAGTATATACATACACACACATATATATAGTATATATATATACATATATATATTATATATAATCATACATATATATTTTTTCTTCTTAAATCATTTCAACTGAGTCAGACCCCTGTGGGGTATTGTCAGTTGTTGAGGTCAATATCTTAGGTTTGTATCTCCCCTTATGAACTGCCTAGAAAAATGCTTGCTAGGTAGCGAAACACGTGTAGGGAACTATAGCTTTACAAAATAAATAAATAAATAATAAAATAAAATAACTTGGTAAGCCCTCCAAATATACGTATAAATGCTCTGTCTTCTATAATCAGCTTGATTTTATTGGTCTTATTCCGGACTTTACTGAATTTTCTCAGTGAAACATCTAAATCGTTATATTTTTTTATTATTTTTTTTAACATAGTTCACTCCAAATAAGGCAGGCCGCCACTATAGACGTAAGGGGCTACTGAGAAAAGAAAAGGGGAGAAGGAAGGGGGGTCAACCTAACTTGGGATCTGCGCAGCGAGATGTCTGTTTACATTAGTTTTAAATTTCTGCATGTCTGTTCTGTCGGGGAAACAGGGGATAGGGAGAGAGTTCCAGAGGCCAGCACTACGAGGAAAGAAGCTATTTGAGTAGAAGGCTCTCCGACATCTGGGGGCCTCCACAGTGAATGAATGAGATTTAGTTGATTGTCGAGTTAGTCTAGTTAATTTACGTCGAGGGGGCACCAGAGTAGCCAATTCATCGAGGCATAATCCATTGAAGTATTTGTAAAACAAGCACAAGGATGCTACATTGCGGCGATGGGACAGAGGCTGAAGCTTGGTTGACAGTGAGGGTCCTATTAGGTTGCCGATTCTTTTTTGGACCTTGTCAAGGAGGGAGAGACTAGTAGATGATGCACCATACATTGCTTAAGGAGTCTAGGTTGATTCTGTGGCAGCAGTTCGAACCATGCGACCGTCCGAGATTATTATCCCTGCACTGATTAGAGCGAAAGCTGGAAACGCTAACGTACGTAGGAAAAATAATTTAATATTATTTATTCAAAATTAATATTGTTATAAGCCCCTTTGAATATGATTAAAGTTGAGCCCTGTTAGGGGAAGTTAAAAAATAGCTACAAAACGTAGCTATAAGGCAAATTCCGGCAACGTTCGTTGAATACTCTACTCAGTTTTTCTTGATATGCCGCCCTTCGCATAAATAGAACTTAAATTCCCTTCTTAGAAGGTGATAATGTCCCGTGGCTTAATGATTGACTCTGTGCGATCGTCCGGGATTATCATCCCTGCACTGATGAGAGCGAAAGCTCGAAACGCTAGCTTATGTAGGTCAAAATAATTTAATATTATTTATTTAAAATTAATATATATATATATATATATATATATATATATATATATATATATATATATATATATATATATATATATATAATACGAACACAGCGGACCACAGGTGGTCTAATATACTACTGACTTGCTTGCCTGTTATCTTTCTTTCCTGTCACTGTTAACACTCCATGACAATATCACAATAGGCCAGGACATGCAGGCATTTAGACGACCCGTGTATATAATGCTTTGCCGACAAACTAGAAATTAAAAATGTTAAAGATGCCAATAAAATTACTAAATCGAAGAAACGAAATAGCACTTAACTGTAGACACAAAATAAATTTCACTTTAAGACAAATATATATATATATATATATATATATATATATATATATATATATATATATATATATATATATATATAAATACCGTAACTAAAAAATAAATCTAAAATTGAAATATGTAATAAAAAATAGAACGGATGAATTACTTTAGTTTCCATGAGTCAGAGTAAGGTTATTATTATTTTTTTGTAAAATTTACCATTTATGGGATGAACCCCCTTCACACCGAACTCCTCCCAATCTTTTTAATAGATACAGAAATATTTATTTTTTAAAGTGTTATTAAGTAATACATATTTAAATAATTTATGTACGCGCGTGAGCGTCAATAATATGTATGGGCGAGGCAAAATCCAAAACTATTGAACCATACCATACCGTAAAAAAAACTTTAAAATTTGAAACTAATGCTATATTTATTGCTTATACCTATCCTGGGATGGCCATTCTACTAGTATATATCTCACTAAACTTAAAATCAATCCTAGAATACTTAAAAAGTAATTCTTAATATGCACAACCGAAGTCCCCTTCTACAATCATAAGGGAAACATTTATACCGAAATTGATGGCGTCTCCATGGTTCCCGTAATTGGTCCAACATTCAGCAAAATATTCGATACAATCACTAAACCCTCCATTTACGTCAGGTACGTGGACGATTTCCTTATTCTAGCAGATAATAATTATGAAATAAAAAAAACTCCAAAACATCTTTTAAACTAACTATGTACTTACATTCACCTATATACTAAACGTTAATAATAAAATTCCGTTTCTAGACGTACTTATCTAACAATGATGAATTCATCACCTCTTCCTATAAAAAAAACTACCTCCATTAACTCTTGCTTCTTGAATTACAAAAGTGAATGTTTATCCGATATAAAATCGCAATTATAAAATTGTGAATAAACAGGGCAAAATTGATCTCCTCAACCAGAAAATTATTCCTCAATTAATTTTAAAAAAAAAACATTAAACAAGTCTTAATTAATAAGAAATTCCACAATTACCTTGCAAATGAACAGATCAAATTAACCATTAGAAACTTAGATAACATTAATAACAACCAGATAAATAATTCCGACTACATCAACATATTCCATCGTAACCCTAACCCTAACCCTAACCATAACTTTAAATTAGGTGAACATTTTCTTAAAAACATAATACACAGATATATATCTCATAGCAATAGTAATACTAAAATCAGATTTGTTATTTATTATAAAAAATTCAAAACTTCTAACAACATAATCAACAATAACACCTCTCATGCAAAAAAACTTAGTAGAATGAACTGATGTAATATATCAGTTTCGATGCCCCCTGGGAGAATGTATCTCTAACAATACTAAAATTGTTACATTGGTTACACCACTACTACACTTTCCCGAAGGCTCGAATTAAATCTTACTGAATCCAGTTCAATCTGCCAACACCTGAAAGAACATAACTGTCCTCATTCACAATTTAGATACCTCTTAATCAACAACACAAAAATTGTACATCAGGACCCCAATGCAAAAAGACTAAAAATTCTTGAAGCACTTTATATATAAAGACTAGGCAGCCGACAATCAGCAATATGAATTAAGAGTCTAGCCACAATATTTTAAAGTGCCTAACTTAGTAATTGACTTCAACAAGTCTTTAGCTGACAAAAAATTACTTTTAACCGTTTTAAATATTGTAATTTTTCATTAGTCACGCGTTTTGCACGTGATCATGTTCCGCATACGACAGCTCATCACCCATGCGCACATAAAAGAAAATCCATAAAAGCCGCACCGTTTGACAAACTAAGCAGATATGAAGAAGCCAGACCAATACGCCGCCCGAAGACGATTGGATGAATCAATCGAAAGTACTCGCGAAAAATGGAACATAAAACCTTCGGATTCTATATACGATAATTTGACAGAAATACTCGATGGGCCATCCGAAAAATCGAAAAAAAATCACAAAATAACTTATTAAGCGGAAACATTCCGTGTTATTTAATAACGTTTGTCCTAATTAAAATATGCTGCCTAAATACACACACATACAATATATATATATATATATATATATATATATATATATATATATATATATATATATATATATATATATATATATATATAACTATATATATATAACTATATATATATATATATAACTATATATATATAAATATATATATATATATATATATATATATATATATATAACTATATATATATATATAACTATATATAACTATATATAACTATATATATATATATATATATATATATATATATATATATATATAATAAAATAAAACGGAATCACATAATCACCGGTGCAATAATTTATTTCGACCCCCTACGGCCTCTTCAAGCATCTAAGCGAAGTGATTACATTTTTTAAATACATGCAAATATTACTACAATTTGGAAAAGTTAAAACATAGAAGTTAGAACAAAATGGTGCTGACAATTAGAGAGAGTTAACTATTATAAAAAGTTGAATGTAAGTCAATTATGTCAAAGTTTGGTTTAATTTTATTTTTAATTAAAATTTTTAAAAAAATACACGTGCTTTGCATGTTAACACAAAAAAATCAAAATTTTCCTGACCTGTACAGTATGGAGGCATTGTTAAATACAGGCAGATCCATAACTGAGAAGAGTCAGCCACAGAATCCACTCCACTCGAGGTAATGTCGTAAAGAGCAATCGCTCATGGATTCTTCACATTTTTGAATGATGCTTTAAGCAAATTATAACTTTATTTAATGAATCACATAATTCATTATTGTTTAGTATTTTCTTTACATTGCTAATTTTACTCTGCATTCAAATCTTCAAATCTCAATTCAAGCTTCAATATTTTAAGAGTTAATTCCACATGTTTTGTACTTTTCCAGGTTTATATTTAGGAATATTAATACACATGCGTCCGAATTTTTCAGTCTGGTCTACTTTTTTAAAGGCATTGCAGTTTGAGAATGTGCAATGTATGTTTTATTATAATTTAAAAAAGGAACAAAAAAAGACCTCAAAGCAACAATGACCAGGTTCACCTTGAGTCACCTAGACTTTGAGTTAGTAAAAATATTAGTAACAATTGCTAATTGGTTAAAACAATAATCATTATGACATCACAATAATGACATCGTCTGATTCACTAGTGAACTAGCCTTGCATGTATTACTTTATATCCGCTGAAAAAAAAATTAATTCAAACTTACCTTTGTAATCTGCCTAAATGCAATAAGAAATTCTAACTTCATTATTATAATTCAGAAAATTAAATGAGTATATTAAGTATAATCATTTAAAACATTTCCATTGTCACCTGCTTACTCTATAACAATTCACAATTTTTTTTTGGGGGGGGTGCCACCTGGACTTAAGGTTAGTGATAGAGTTAAGGGGGTTTGTTTAGGGGTCTGTTTGCATCCAGACTTAAGGTTAGTGGTAGGATTAATTTAGTTTTAATCCACCCCACAAAAACACAATTTATCTCCCTTGGCAAAAAATGCGAATATATGCTCTTAAAACGCTAATCAGCAGCGATCGTCCAGAAATGGGTGATAAGTTTACGGTAAATTTGTATGCAAAATTCTAAATTCTGAAATAATTGTTATTCCTTCCCAACATGCAATCGCCTAAAAAAGGATAATCTCATTTTTTACGAGATGGGGGGGGGGGGGGGGGGCTGATGGTACTAATTTACAAATTTATCAAGAATTATTTAAATATAACATTTTCAAATATTCTTTTAAAGTCCTCCAGTACGATATAAAAAATTAATATGTATACTGTAGAAAGTATTACTTATTTACCGTAAGAATTATTTTTAAAATATTCCCCCCCCCCCAAAAAAAAAACATATATAAAAAGCACACAGTATCAATTTTATAGAGAACATGTTTGCTTCATCACCGCTAAGAAAACAATACGAAACTAATAGAAAAAAAGACACACATATTTCGAAGTTAACATCTTCAACATACCCAAGAGTTAATATAGCAAATTGTTCTTCATTTTCTTCATTAATAAAGAGAATTTTCAATTTAGCATTTTTTTTCTTTTTTGCTTTCTCTTATCTAAAAGTGTGAATTCAGTTTTCAATTCGGTTTTTGGGGGCCTTTTTTTCCTGAAATATTTGGCTTCAAAGGTCAAGCATCACTTTTTTTACTACTAAAAATCACACAGCTCGGTTTCTATGGCCCCAATTTTTTTAATACTAACATATTTCGAATCAACTCATCGAGTTCTATCTTTTTTATTTTGTTTATCATTAAATTATATTTTTAATTTAAAAACTTATGTTGAGTTAAAAGGTATTTTTGTCAGTTTTGCCATATCTTAAACTCCTTTCGAGATATCTATAATTTTAGATTCCTATTTGTTACATTTTTGGTATAAAAATATTTATTTTAAATAAATAAAAAAAGGTTATAATGATTCAAAGTCAATGGAAGGGGACGTTATCCTACACATTGATGACCACAAATATTTTGAATAACTTTTTTCCTATTGGACAAAATTTTAAGGGCAATTTGTATGGAGATCCTGAGCTGCCCCGACATCAGGATTCCCTCTCAGCATCGCTGATGTGATTCAAAGGAGAGGTGAGCAATACATTTGGCACGCGTTTAGCTGCAGAAGCTGCCGGAAGAATTAATTGTGATATCCAACCGCTTTAAGGGCTCCACTTCGGATTTAGTTTCTAGATTTATTCTAATAGCCTTTTCTCCGCCCGGGGATACCCACAAGGAAGTGGGGCCATAATCCAATGGCTGGGTTTCACGTTGCCATTAAAGTTCTTCTTGGAACTCTTCTGCCATATCCGGTGATTTGCGTCGAGGATATTCATACGCCCAGTGCTACTGTCTAAACACACCACACCCTCACATGGTTTAGCCCGCTAGCTGAAGCTGTTTCCAGAGGCATGATGCTTGGAACCAACATATAAGAGATTTAGATGAGTGAAGACCAGTGATGCCGTCCACCCTACCAGGTAGGATGCAGCTTGCCCAACTTGAAACGTACTACCTCTACCCAGAGGCCTCGATCTGCGTTTATAGTCATAGAATTTCCTGCAAAATTACGTGCAACACAAATGAAGCGATTTTGAAAGAAATCAAAACACAAACGGATAATGATGGAAACATAAATTCTTTCCGATTAACTTCGAGGATGAATAAAAGATGTAAAGAAAGAGCACTGAAATATAAAGGTGACAAATGGAAGCCTATACACCCAAGAATACCATGCTATTTGTTCACAAACCTAAATGTGGTTCAGTTGTGAGAACGGCGGCCATCTTTAAAGATGGCCGCCAATTTTAAAATAAAATATGATAGCTTACTTAAACTTTCCTGGTAGTAATACGAATAGGCATAAGAACATATAAATTAGCTAATTTTATTCCTAGTTAAATTCTGCTTTTTATGATATGAGCTATATTACACTTTTTATCTAAAATCTGCTTAATGATTGAGAAAGTGTGATGGGAAAAGCACATTTTACGACCATATTTTTAAATATATATACAATAGTTTCTTACCAAAATAAATATACAGATTTTTAGCATTTTTTTAATATTTATCATGTAGATACACTTATATCCTTACAAAAAATAAATTACATCAGTTTATTATTGCATTGTTATCACCAGGCAAGTAATTTTCCACTGTGGTGTCTGTGCGATTTTATATTCTTTAGAAGTTTAGTTCATCACAGCAAACGTGTAAAATGTGTTAAATAAACAACACAGAATTTAAAATTCTTGGTTACTCTTTGAAAGTAGATATCAGGTCGCTAACAGGATAATTCATACATTTGTATTTGTCAGAAATGACAACTTAAACCCCAAAATATCGTGATAGATACTCAAAAAATGTAATTCAGTCAATTTTCCACAGTGATTTTATGCCACAGTTGATTGTTAAAATAAAATGTCTTAGAAGAAATAAATAAAACAAACCTGTATGCACAAAAATATCAGTTTATTAAGAAAAAATAAATTAGTGTTTGGGTATAAAATATATGCATATGTAACTAGATTTCACCTTCGCAATCAGTGTCATCATCACTATCATCTACAATTCTATATGCACCGATTTCAGAACAGTTGCTTTTGGCACATTTGCATATATCTGTACATGGTACATTGTTTTGCAGACATGTAAATATGTTTAGATCATGACACTGGCTTTTTTTGCATTTGCAGTTTGACAATTCCAGGAGACTTTCTGGAGCAGGAGGAAGATTCATCCAGTTAACAACTAGCTCCCCATCTTCTATCTTCCATCCATGACCATCAGGAACTGATATATCTGGATATGGTTGGAGACTCCTTTTATATATACCTGAAAATATATAAAGGAAAAAAATAAATTAAAATAAACCCTTAAGGAACGCTGAATATCCTCTATGAAATGCAGTCATTAATTTTTTAGCATCGTCATATATTTTTTAAGGTTTCATCATTTATGTTTAAATGAGATTTACATTTATCATAAAAGAAAATTTTTAACTTTCCTAATTAATAATTAAACATTAAGAATAACAAAGAGTTTACTAAAATTCTTTATCATTTTCTTGGAAATCTCAAAAACAAATCAACATTATTTACAACTTACTTGCTTGGTAGTTAGCTCGCTTAATATGTTCCTTCAGGGCATCTTCGTTTGGAGGCATCGTTATTTCTAATTTTGTTTGCAGTCTGAACAAGTTGCACCTCGATTCATTAACACACATGATTGGTTGTCCATACAACCTACAAACAAACGCTTCAAGAGCTGCTGTTGTATCTGGTTGCACATCAAATTGCTCCCCAAGACTTCTGAAGGCATGGCAAAACTCCTTCTCATTCAAAAGGAAATTAAGAGCTTTTTTGTTTCCTTTTCCATAGAAGACCCTGACACTATCACATCCAGTGAAGCAATGTAAACCGATCAACGCTTGGCTGATATCATATCCAATGCAAACTTCTATTGCTCTTAAGTCTATCGTCCTCAAATTTGTTGTTTTTCCTGTATGGAAATATAACCGTGCATGGATAAGGGATTGCAGAGCAATTCCATTGATAAAGACGTCAGTATCTGGACTTACGATGATGATGTTAGCACTGTTACTGGCTGCAAAAGAAGCATGTAAGAATATGCGTGTATCTGCTTCTTCTTGTGAAGAGCAAAGTCTTGTCTCTTCTACTGTGGTGACCTTATGATTAGCATGCTTCCCAGGTGAGAATGAACGGCATTTGCTGTTGTGTGCTAAGAACACCTTCACTCCTATTAATGCTGATGTTAAAACATTGGACGAGGTTTCAAAAAGGTATTCTACCAGTGACTCTTTGTTCTCTCTGCTGGGGAAGGGATTAGCCATGAATTCGCATCACCTGAGAACCACCAGCTGCTCTTTTGGCCCGTTCAAAATTTTTGATGGAGATCTGCTGGTATGTGCCAGTCAGAAAGTGGATTTCTTGTGAACTATTGTATTTTGCCCAGTTTACAAGTCGCTTCAACCTATCTCTTGTAAGAGATAGGTTGAAAAATGTTCTCTCTCCAGGTAGTTTGTTGACAATTAGTTGATGCAGCAATGCCATGCCGTCCACTACATATATGCCACCTATAATTGGAGTCTTGGATAGGGAGTTTTCAGGTAGACATTCAAGCGCATGAAGTAAGTTCACCTTGTTGATCTTAACTAAGAATCCGTGAGAATCTGCGAGTGACAGTCGCAATGGACCCAATGAATAGGACAGTAGCTCTTGTAAATTGATGTTCCTATATTTGCCCATCATAAGGAAATTTCAACCTTTTCTGGTGTTTTTTCTTACATGCAACCTGCATGCATTAAAAGACACCATTCGACACAACAGACCTGAATCTCGATCTACATTCATTGTTATAAGTTTAAGACCGCCTTGTAATAATTATAACCGATTTTGATTACAATAACCGACTTTGATTACAATAACCGACTTTGATAACAATAACCGACTTCGATTACAATAATCGATTTTTATTACAATAACCGACTTTTATTACAATAACCGATTTTGATTACTATAACCGACTTTGATTACAATAATCGATTTTGATTACAAAAACCGACTTTGATTACTATAACCGACTTTGATTAATATAACGGATTTTGATTACAATAACCGATTTTGATTGCTATAGCCGATTTTGATTACAATAACTGATTTTGATTACAATAACCGATTTAGATTACAATAACCGACTTTGATAACAATAACCGACTTTGATTACAATAACCGACTTGTATTTTTTTTGTAACGTAGTTCACCCCAAACAAGGCAGGCCGCCACTGTAGACGTAAGGGGCTACTGAGGAGAAAGAAAAGGGGAGAAGGTTGGGTGAGGGGTCAACCTAAATTGGGATCTGGGCAGCGAGATGTCTGTTTACATTAATTTTAAATTTCTGCATGTCAGTATTGTCGGGGAAACAGGGGACAGGGAGTGAGTCCCAGAGGCCAGCAGCACGAGGAAAGAAGCTATTTGAGTAGAAAGCTCCCCGGCATCTAGGGACCTCCACAGTGAATGGATGGGATTTAGTTGATTGCTCTAGTGAATTTACGTCGAGGGGGCACCAGAGTAGCCAATTCATCAGAGCATAATACATTGAAGTATTTGTAAAACAAGCACAAGGATTCTACATTGCGGCGATGGGACAGGGGCTGGAGCTTGGTTGACAGTGAGGGACCTATTAGGTTGGCGACTCTTTTTTGGACCTTGTCAAGGAGGGAGAGACTAGTGGGTGATGCACCAGCCCAGATGTGGCAACGATACTCCATGCATGGGCGGATGGTGGCTTTGTAGAGATACAGGATAATGTCAGGTGTGAGGAGTTTACTAGCACGGTAGAGGGAGCAACCTTCTTTGCAGCAGCCTTGGCAATGTCTTCAATGTATTTGTTCCAATTCATGTTACCTGTGAAGGTTAGGCGAAGGAGTTTGAATGTTGAACTCTGAGATAGGGTGTTATTTGCCATGACAATCGGTGGTTGAAGAGGTTTGTTGTAGTTATTGAAGGAAAGGAGCTTTGTCTTTGCGGCATTACAAGTTACCAACCATTTATGACCCTAATCCACTACCGCCTGGAGGTCATTTTCTAAGTATTCAGCCATTGCCTCGGATATGATCGCGTCTGTTTTGCCAACATGGCGAGAGTAAAGCGTGGTGTCGTCAGCAAATAAACCAATCTCAAACTCTATGTCACCAGGGAGATCGTTTATATAGATCAGGAACAACAAAGGTCCAAGGATAGATCCATGGAGCACACCAGCATTTATGTCATGTTGCTTAGATGAACGACAACCTGGATTTTTCTTTTGGTTAAGAAGGATCTAATAAAATTAAGTAGTTGCCCAGTAATACCGTATGAGCGTATTTTCAGGAGAAGCCCTTCATGCCATACCTTGTCAAAGGCTTTGGATATATCAAGCGCTACTGCCCTAGCTTCACCTGCCTTGTCGAGTGTATGATACATGCGTTCAGAGATGACCGTTAGGATGTCTGCAGTAGATCGTGCTTGTCTAAATCCACACTGGCGGTCAGAAAGAAGTTTAGCATTAACTAAGTGCCGTACTATCGCTAGATTGATTAAGGATTCAAAGATTTTAGCAAAGATTGGCAGTAGACTGATTGGGCGGTAGTTCTGAGGGTAGGTTCTATTCCCAGAATTATTGTAGACTGGTACCACAGAGGCAATTTTCCAGCTATCGGGGAAGCAAGATTCAGCTAGGCATTTATTGTAGAGTTTGGATAGGACAGGGGCCAGTTCAGCAGAGCATTTCTTTATTACTATTACAGGTATAAGATCAGGCCCACAAGCTTTGGGTGTGTCAAGGTTTTTTATGATGTCTCTGACCTGGGATGGAGTGATGACCAGGTTATCAAGTGTGGCTTCGGTCCGCAATGGGAATTTGTGGAGGTGGTGGTTCTTTGAGTCCAAAGTGGAGTTAGAAGCAAAACGCTGGGCAAGTAGTTCAGCCTTATCAGTGGCCGTGCAAACTACATCATTGTGGTTTGATAGTGGGGAATCGTTGATTGACCATTATTCACTACACTATTGTAGATCTTCCAGAAATCACGAGTACCTAGTTTCTGTGACTGAATGCGTTTTTTTGTTAACTCATTATACCTTCTCTTTGCTTCGCCTATCACGGCCTTGCAATTCTTTTTTGACTCTATAAATGTATGCCTATTAGTAGCTGATTTATGGCGGCCGAATTTACGGAATGGTTGTTGCCTCTCAGCAATGGCAGCTGCACATTCCTAGGTGAACCATTGAGAAGAGTGGGGATTGCTAAAGAATTTTCGCATGGCGACATAGGCTTCAATGCCTGCTTTGACCCATTCAGTTAATTCATTTGCACACTGGTCGGCAGAGAGTGAGACGGTTTCCCTCCATGGGGCGTCGCTGATGTGATCTCTGATTGACTCAAAATCAGCCTGCTTGTAGTATCCCGTTGTTTTGAGCAACGGTTCATCAGCTTTTGGACGACTTTTTAGGGTTATATGTATTATTAGCACAATGTGATCAGCATTCCCATGTTGGCTATGAGCTTTCGTCACAAAGCCTCGGACATTGAGGTCAAGAAAAGGTCTAGAAGTGAGGCTTGTTGGTCTACTCGATCGGGGATGCGGGTCGGAAAATCGACAGTCTGAGAGAGGGAGTGAGCTAAGGAGAAATTATCCGTAGAGTTGACGGCTGCGACAGTAAGGCTGGAGAATCCCAACCAGTCACGGTGGTGGGCATTAAAATCCCCAAATACATGTATCTGGGCATTCGAGTCAATTAAGAGTGCTCTATCTATGCTTTCAGAGACAGAGTTTAGCAGAGTACAGTCCTGGGTCGACGGGGAATGGTATAAGAAATATAAGTAACTGACGCTGTGATGTAAAGTCAATCTAAAGCACATGTAGTCTTGGTCATCTGATTCTAGCCTATGTTCTCTAGTCAGGGAGAGGGTGTTGCGAACATAAATTCCTAGCCCGTGCATATGTTTGTCAGAGTCTTTACGGTAGAGTGGGAGGTTGTCAGTCATGTCAAAGTTGTGAGAGGAGATTGAGGATTGAAGGTTAGTTTCACTTAGAGCTAGGATATCCGGGGAGTTTGTCAGGAGAAAGGTTTCTATGTCGTTGATGTTGGTTCTAAGTCCCCGGATATTTGTGAATATATAGAGTGGGTTGGCCAAGTTAGCGCTTTTCTGCCTTGATATTTCGATGAAGACACTAACTTTAAAAAAAATTCAAAGTCTTTAAGATTAATAAATATATTTTATTTTTTATCGCTTTTTATATTGATAAAAAATAAATTTATACTATTTTTTAAATATAATATTGATGAAAACAAAAAGCAATAATAAAAATCAAGTAGCAGCCGCTCTCATACATCCTAAATACAATCCATCCTAACCATTTGGTTGTACAGGCTGTGGCAGCGAGGTAGTGTCAGCGCTATGCTGTCATAACTCCGGTTCCTGGCAAGGTCACCCATCGCGAACAGGGCTGGACCCCAGCAGTATTAAGTCATCAACCCATCTAACAGAGCCCTGGTCGTCTCTGCCTCTGAATCTGTGGCAAACGAAGAGGTGTCAGAATCGGAACTGCAAATACATGGAGCGAGGACAACAACTTCTGCGCATATGCAGTCGCCAGTGCTATGTGTGCTCTGGGCCGAACCTGCCCCGACTTCGTATGAAACCGCTTAGTCAACTTGATCTAGGTGTCGGGGATATAACAAATAGCTACGGCTAACAAGGGAAACTTCATGCGGACCAGACAACTCTAAAAAAATTCAAATTTCAGTGTGACAGATAAAAGAAAATGCTATTTCATACCTGAGTGTGACAGACTTACGAAGATACTATTTCTAATTTCAGTGTGACAGATAAAAAAAATGCTATTTTGATAACTAAGTGTGACAGACTGGCAAAAATACTATTTCAAATTTAAGTGTGACAGATAAAAAAAATGCTATTTTGATAACTAAGTGTGACAGACTGGCAAAAATACTATTTCAAATTTAAGTGTGACAGATAAAAAAAATGCTCTTTTGATAACTAAGTGTGACAGACTGGCAAAAATACTATTTCTAATTTCAGTGTGACAGATAACAAAAATGCTCTTTTGATAACTAAGTGTGACAGACTGGCAAAAATACTATTTCTAATTTCAGTGTGACAGATAAAAAAAATGCTATTTTGATAACTAAGTGTGACAAACTGGCAAAAATACTATTTCAAATTTAAGTGTGACAGATAAAAAAAATGCTATTTTGATAACTAAGTGTGACAAACTGGCAAAAATACTATTTCAAATTTAAGTGTGACAGATAAAAAAAATGCTATTTTGATAACTAAGTGTGACAGACTGGTAAAAATACTATTTCTAATTTCAGTGTGACAGATAAAAAAAATGCTATTTTGATAACTAAGTGTGACAGACTGGCAAAAATACTATTTCAAATTTAAGTGTGACAGATAAAAAAAAATGCTATTTTGATAACTAAGTGTGACAGACTGGCAAAAATACTATTTCTAATTTAAGTGTGACAGATAAAAAAAATGCTATTTTGATAACTAAGTGTGACAGACTGGCAAAAATACTATTTCAAATTTAAGTGTGACAGATAAAAAAAATGCTATTTTGATAACTAAGTGTGACAGACTGGCAAAAATACTATTTCAAATTTAAGTGTGACAGATAAAAAAAATGCTATTTTGATAACTAAGTGTGACAGACTGGTAAAAATACTATTTCTAATTTAAGTGTGACAGATAAAAAAAATGCTATTTTGATAACTAAGTGTGACAGACTGGCAAAAATACTATTTCAAATTTAAGTGTGACAGATAAAAAAAATGCTCTTTTGATAACTAAGTGTGACAGACTGGCAAAAATACTATTTCTAATTTCAGTGTGACAGATAACAAAAATGCTCTTTTGATAACTAAGTGTGACAGACTGGCAAAAATACTATTTCTAATTTCAGTGTGACAGATAAAAAAAATGCTATTTTGATAACTAAGTGTGACAAACTGGCAAAAATACTATTTCAAATTTAAGTGTGACAGATAAAAAAAATGCTATTTTGATAACTAAGTGTGACAAACTGGCAAAAATACTATTTCAAATTTAAGTGTGACAGATAAAAAAAATGCTATTTTGATAACTAAGTGTGACAGACTGGTAAAAATACTATTTCTAATTTCAGTGTGACAGATAAAAAAAATGCTATTTTGATAACTAAGTGTGACAGACTGGCAAAAATACTATTTCAAATTTAAGTGTGACAGATAAAAAAAAATGCTATTTTGATAACTAAGTGTGACAGACTGGCAAAAATACTATTTCTAATTTAAGTGTGACAGATAAAAAAAATGCTATTTTGATAACTAAGTGTGACAGACTGGCAAAAATACTATTTCAAATTTAAGTGTGACAGATAAAAAAAATGCTATTTTGATAACTAAGTGTGACAGACTGGCAAAAATACTATTTCAAATTTAAGTGTGACAGATAAAAAAAATGCTATTTTGATAACTAAGTGTGACAGACTGGTAAAAATACTATTTCTAATTTAAGTGTGACAGATAAAAAAAATGCTATTTTGATAACTAAGTGTGACAGACTGGCAAAAATACTATTTCAAATTTAAGTGTGACAGATAAAAAAAATGCTATTTTGATAACTAAGTGTGACAGACTGGCAAAAATACTATTTCTAATTTAAGTGTGACAGATAAAAAAAATGCTATTTTGATAACTAAGTGTGACAGACTGGCAAAAATACTATTTCAAATTTAAGTGTGACAGATAAAAAAAATGCTATTTTGATAACTAAGTGTGACAGACTGGCAAAAATACTATTTCTAATTTAAGTGTGACAGATAAAAAAAATGCTATTTTGATAACTAAGTGTGACAGACTGGCAAAAATACTATTTCAAATTTAAGTGTGACAGATAAAAAAAATGCTATTTTGATAACTAAGTGTGACAGACTGGCAAAAATACTATTTCAAATTTAAGTGTGACAGATAAAAAAAATGCTATTTTGATAACTAAGTGTGACAGACTGGCAAAAATACTATTTCAAATTTAAGTGTGACAGATAAAAAAAAATGCTATTTTGATAACTAAGTGTGACAGACTGGTAAAAATACTATTTCTAATTTAAGTGTGACAGATAAAAAAAAATGCTATTTTGATAACTAAGTGTGACAGACTGGCAAAAATACTATTTCAAATTTAACTGTGACAGATAAAAAAAAATGCTATTTTGATAAGTAAGTGTGACAGACTGGCAAAAATACTATTTCAAATTTAAGTGTGACAGATAAAAAAAATGCTATTTTGATAACTAAGTGTGACAGACTGGCAAAAATACTATTTCAAATTTAAGTGTGACAGATAAAAAAAATGCTATTTTGATAACTAAGTGTGACAGACTGGCAAAAATACTATTTCAAATTTAAGTGTGACAGATAAAAAAAAATGCTATTTTGATAACTAAGTGTGACAGACTGGTAAAAATACTATTTCTAATTTAAGTGTGACAGATAAAAAAAATGCTATTTTGATAACTAAGTGTGACAGACTGGCAAAAATACTATTTCAAATTTAAGTGTGACAGATAAAAAAAAATGCTATTTTGATAACTAAGTGTGACAGACTGGTAAAAATACTATTTCTAATTTCAGTGTGACAGATAAAGAAAATGCTATTTTGATAACTAAGTGTGACAGACTGGCAAAAATACTATTTCAAATTTCAGTGTGACAGATAAAAAAAAATGCTATTTTGATAACTAAGTGTGACAGACTGGCAAAAATACTATTTCTAATTTCAGTGTGACAGATAAAAAAAATGCTATTTTGATAACTAAGTGTGACAGACTGGCAAAAATACTATTTCAAATTTAAGTGTGACAGATAAAAAAAATGCTATTTTGATAACTAAGTGTGACAGACTGGTAAAAATACTATTTCTAATTTCAGTGTGACAGATAAAAAAAATGCTATTTTGATAACTAAGTGTGACAGACTGGCAAAAATACTATTTCAAATTTAAGTGTGACAGATAAAAAAAATGCTATTTTGATAACTAAGTGTGACAGACTGGTAAAAATACTATTTCTAATTTAAGTGTGACAGATAAAAAAAATGCTATTTTGATAACTAAGTGTGACAGACTGGCAAAAATACTATTTCAAATTTAAGTGTGACAGATTAAAAAAAATGCTATTTCGATAACTAAGTGTGACAGACTGGTAAAAATACTATTTCTAATTTCAGTGTGACAGATAAAAAAAATGCTATTTTGATAACTAAGTGTGACAGACTGGCAAAAATACTATTTCAAATTTCAGTGTGACAGATAAAAAAAAATGCTATTTTGATAACTAAGTGTGACAGACTGGTAAAAATACTATTTCAAATTTAAGTGTGACAGATAAAAAAAAATGCTGTTTTGATAACTAAGTGTGACAGACTGGCAAAAATACTATTTCAAATTTAAGTGTGACAGATAAAAAAATGCTATTTTGATAACTAAGTGTGACAGACTGGCAAAAATACTATTTCAAATTTAAGTGTGACAGATAAAAAAAATGCTATTTTGATAACTAAGTGTGACAGACTGGCAAAAATACTATTTCAAATTTAAGTGTGACAGATAAAAAAAATGCTATTTTGATAACTAAGTGTGACAGACTGGTAAAAATACTATTTCAAATTTAAATGTGACAGATAAAAAAAAATGCTATTTTGATAACTAAGTGTGACAGACTGGCAAAAATACTATTTCAAATTTAAGTGTGACAGATAAAAAAAAATGCTATTTTGATAACTAAGTGTGACAGACTGGTAAAAATACTATTTCAAATTTAAGTGTGACAGATAAAAAAAATGCTATTTTGATAACTAAGTGTGACAGACTGGCAAAAATACTATTTCAAATTTAAGTGTGACAGATAAAAAAAAAATGCTATTTTGATAACTAAGTGTGACAGACTGGCAAAAATACTATTTCAAATTTAAGTGTGACAGATAAAAAAAAATGCTATTTTGATAACTAAGTGTGACAGACTGGCAAAAATACTATTTCAAATTTAAGTGTGACAGATAAAAAAAAATGCTATTTTGATAACTAAGTGTGACAGACTGGTAAAAATACTATTTCAAATTTAAGTGTGACAGATAAAAAAAAATGCTATTTTGATAACTAAGTGTGACAGACTGGCAAAAATACTATTTCAAATTTAAGTGTGACAGATAAAAAAAAATGCTATTTTGATAACTAAGTGTGACAGACTGGTAAAAATACTATTTCAAATTTAAGTGTGACAGATAAAAAAAAATGCTATTTTGATAACTAAGTGTGACAGACTGGCAAAAATACTATTTCAAATTTAAGTGTGACAGATAAAAAAAAATGCTATTTTGATAACTAAGTGTGACAGACTGGCAAAAATACTATTTCTAATTTAAGTGTGACAGATAAAAAAAAATGCTATTTTGATAACTAAGTGTGACAGACTGGTAAAAATACTATTTCAAATTTAAGTGTGACAGATAAAAAAAAATGCTATTTTGATAACTAAGTGTGACAGACTGGCAAAAATACTATTTCAAATTTAAGTGTGACAGATAAAAAAAAATGCTATTTTGATAACTAAGTGTGACAGACTGGCAAAAATACTATTTCAAATTTAAGTGTGACAGATAAAAAAAAATGCTATTTTGATAACTAAGTGTGACAGACTGACGAAGATACTATTTCAAATTTCAGTGTGACAGATAAAAGAACATGCTCTTTCATATTTAGGTGTGACAAACTGACGAAGATACTATTTCAAATTTAAGTGTGCAGATAAAAAAAAATGCTATTTCATATTTAGGTGTGACAGATAGAATACAACCTTTTCAATCAGAATCGTGACAGGCAAGCGTACAGAATAGATAACATCGGAGAACTCGTTAAAAATAAAAATAAATAAACAGATAATTTATATAAAACTCGTTAGAATATGATTATCTACCTAACACGCATAGCTTTAACGCGTGGAAACAATTCGTGAAATTTTTGTCAACGGTAAAAGTACAGGATAGTTAACACTCGTGAACTTGTAAACCAAACAAAAATAGCAGAATCCGCCTAGTTTTAACGTGTGTAAACGATTTGTAAGATTTTTTAAACGGCATAAAAGCTCTTAGAAATTGTTTGCACACATTAAAATTATGCAGGTTCAGTAGAGAATTTTTTTCTAATGCGTTTTATACAACTTATGCGCGTTTTTTTTTTAACGAATACTCTAGTGTTAACTATTCTGCATTTTACCGGCAAACAATAACGCTATTTCAGACTTGAGTTTGAAATAACTTCAAGAATCGAAATTTTTAAATAATATCACAACTCTTGGGTCAATCCGACCCAAATGTTGGTTACATATCCAGATCCATTGTCACAATGGACGCATTCGTTTCCATAAATCTTGACTGGATGTTTTTTTAAATATTAAGATTTTTTTTTTTTTTAAAAGGTGAAGTCTGACCGACGGATTGTCGGACGAAGCCTTTCATAAGATACGAGGACACATATACAACTGAAAGAAAACCTGCGATGGTACGTTTGGTAAACACATATATCCCAAAACTAGGGCCTTTTATTGCCGATGGGTCCGAGAGCAAGTAAGACAGGGAGGGGGCTAGTGTAAGTGATAGAGAAGCAGGAGAGGGTTGAAAGGGGTTAGGGTTGTATTTTGGGCGTTGGGGGGAGACAATCACTCGTTTTGACAGGTAAATTCACTTCAAGTCTTATTAAAGTTGTTCAAAGGAAGATCGCGCACGTTTCGCCGTGAGTGTGGTCCGCATCATGGCCGTCCCACCAAGGTGATTCCGGTCTTCCCTCCTTTGATGTGTCAGTCTCGCTGGAACAGCGCCGTTGTCTGTACTGGGAGGGCAAGGAGGTTTTTTCTTTCAGGGAGATCCCCCCCCCTCCTCCTCCTCCTCTCGAGCTGATCTCACCAATAACGAATGAGCACCACCTCTCGTAGACCCAACCAGAGTAGAAAGTACCCCGTCCCATACAGACACATTTTAGGGTTTCCTCG
Source organism: Sepiola atlantica (assembly GCA_963556195.1). Taxonomy (NCBI): domain Eukaryota; kingdom Metazoa; phylum Mollusca; class Cephalopoda; order Sepiida; family Sepiolidae; genus Sepiola; species Sepiola atlantica. Next base: position 108,533,437 of record OY744529.1, read on the forward strand.
ACTGTCCTTAGGCGCCGGCAGAAGTTCGTACAATTTGGAACATCACACAAAACAAATTGGGTTGCTAGATTGACTACTCCATTGTCAAGATTGACACTGGGTGTAACAGCTTTTGTTATTGCGTTCTAAGATGGTATTATGGTTTACTGATGTGCTCATTGACCACTTCTTATTGTTTGGCTTCTCTTTGTTTTTGTTACTTTTTGTATTTTGAGGGGCCTAGAACACGACCCGCTCCTGCGCCCAGGCAAGTGATGATTATAAATATTAATAACATTGTCCTTGGTACGACCTTAAAATACATCCGGTGGTGACACCCCATTTGGAAAAATTTGGAGAATGTGGGTATCCCTGTCTTACCATTGCTCCCAGGTCCATTCTGAACCGGGGTGGTATTAATTGCATATTTAGATCCCATTTATGCGTTAAGTAGAAAACATAGCTATTAATGACAAACTCCGAGAAACGGACCGGCTTGACTTTATAATTATTATATTTTAGCGTATCAACAACAAACAATTCGTATACAATACGGTTTCAATATCAAATGAGCTCACAAGGCTTGGCATAACGTAAAACCCTAACCCTAACCCTAACCCTAACCCTAACCCTAACCCACCACGACATATTTAACTTGGCATACACCTACCTTCTCGCAGTTATTATTAAGGTGTTTGATTTCTACTAGTTTACCGAGTAATGCCAGAGTGGAAAGTGTATCTTACAGTTTCGTATATTGTTGAATAACGAGGAGAGGAGGACAATAATGAAAATGGCCAAAATGGAACGTTGGTCTAGTGGCCTCCATCAATTCGTTGTTTGATACCTCATTGTTATACAGCTTCCTATTCCAGTAGCTTCTTTTAAAGAACTGCATGCTTGTGGAACTCTCTTCCTGCTGACAGTTTTCCTCCTACCTATAATCTTGGTCTTTTCAAGACTAAGGTCAATAGGCATCTCCTGTCTTTGCGATAATCATATTTGTTCTTGTTAGCTCCTTACATCAAATGGCTTCATGCCTTGTCTGGAGCAGTTTCCAACAACAACAACAACGACGACGACGACGACGACGACGACGACGATGACAACAATAATAATAATAATAATAATAATAATAATAATAATAATAATAATAATAATAATAATAATAATAATAATAATAAAACGGCGTGTCAGAACCACAACCTTCGCCGGTAACACTCAATTAGACTCGTTAGTGACAATTACTTAACGTTCTAAGGTACTGTGGGCGCCTTTGAAGCGTTCAATAATGGCCAACCCCCCTGCAAGTTATGCCCAACGGACGTTTTGGTCGGAATGCTTTAACTTACGGACGTTTCGACTAACAATTTTTCAAAAGGAGAATTTTTTGCCAAATTTATGAAATTATTAAAAATTGCGTTTAAATTAAATTAAAAATACTAGATTAAGCCAGCTTATTTCAAGTAAACTCTAAAAAGGTTATTCAAAAAAACATTATTAATTAAACATTTACAAAGTTTATTCATTCTTTTTAGAACAAAATCAAATTCTTTTTCCACAAATTGTTGTTTCGTATTTGTTTAGTTTCGTACATAATTATTAGCGTACTTTGAATTTTATGATTTTAAAATTAAAATGATTCCTTCGAAAAAAACAAAACTTTATGCTATAATCTCACGATTGCCAGGAGGCTTCATCAGATGTTATGTTGGCTTGGTAGGCCGAGAGCAGGCCCAAGGCGTTTCCACAATTCTAACAATCGTACTTTCAAAGAAATTAGATTATTTTTAATTTCAGTTTTAAAATATGTATATTTCCAAAACTGCTGCTGACAATTTTAAAACTGTAATTAAAAAATAATTGTATTTCTTTGATAAATAAAATTATTTGTCAACATTTTCTTTTTCTTTTCCAAATTGTATGTAAACAATCAATGTTATTTGAAATACGCCAACAAAAATCATCTTTTGTTTTCTCGTACAACGCCATTTGCATTTTTTGAATAAAATCTATCTATCTATCTATCATATATATATATATTTCTATCTATCTATCTATATATATATATATATATATATTTCTATCTATCTATCTATCTATATATATATATATATATTTCTATCTATCTATCTATCTATCTATATATATATATATATATATATATATATACTTCTATCTATCTATATATCTATCTATCTATTTTCCATCTATCTATATATCTATCTATATAGCTATCTATTTTCTATCTATCTATTTTTCCATCTATCTATCTATCTATCTATCTATCTATCTATCTATATATCTATCTATTTTCTATCTATCTATATATCTATATATTTCTCTCTCTCTCTCTCTCTCTCTATATATATATATATATATATATATATATATATATATATATATATATATGTATTTTTTTTTGTTGATTTTATTCCATTAGTTGCGACAAAACAAGTTCTGTTTCGTTGACGCTTGCAAATAGCATCCACTCATCAGGCTACAATGGAATCCGAATGGCATACGTTTTAAATTCACCTCAACAGGAGATTGAAATTGAAAATACATTGGAGGGGGGAGGGGGGCAGAGTTGGAGCTTTGTCTATAACGGTGACATGAGACATGAGAGGGGAGGGGGGGGGACCCCAACAAGTCGTGTTTCAAAATATTGCGTGGGAGGTTTTCACGTGTTTGGGCCGTGGTGGTCTCAATTCCAGCCGGGCGACGGGGAGGACGGGGTGAGTTAAATTTAAAATGAGAATAAAATTATAATTATAACCGTCATTTTTATTTTATTTTAATTTTAATAGGTAATTATCATGTGGATAAAAATGTTTGATAATTTTAATTGCTACTTCTGCATTCTATTTTTTCTATTTTAATGTAGTTATTCATGGCTTGTTTATTATTTGTAGTGAATTTTGTTGTGATAATATTTTTTTTATTTTTTAAATATGTTTTTAAAATTGTGATTATATTATACTAATATCAATACTAGTGGAATCATTTTATAAAGGAAGTTTAAGGAAGTTTATACATTTCTATTTTTATTAAGGCTATTATTAAGGCTATTACCACTGCGACTATCGTAGGTATGATTGGCAGTGGTAATAGCCTTAATAATAGCCTTAATAAAAATAGAAATGTATAAATAAAATTAGATTATGTATAAATAAAATTAGAATAAAAATAAAATATAAAAAATAAAAAATAACTAATAGACAATAAAAATAAAATATATATATATATATATTTCTATCTCTCTCTATATCTATTTTTCTATCTATATATCTATCTATTTTTGCTCTCTCTCTCTCTCTCTCTCTCTCTCTCTCTCTCTATATATATATATATATATATATATATATATATATATATATATATATATATATATATATTTCTATCTCTCTCTCTCTCTCTATCTCTACACATCTATCTATCTATTACTAAAACTCTTTGAATCTTGTTTTTTTAATTTGTAATAGTGTCTGTCTTTATGCACACTGGGTGACGTCAGGAAGAGATGATGTCATCAACTAAAACAGGCGGAAGACGCCTGAAAGATCCTTTATAATGTCATAAATGAAGAAAATAACAAATAGATGAAATCATCCATTAAAACAGAGAACATAGACGACCCGTGACCCAAACGATTATTTTAAAGAAAGAAATATATATTTAAAAATATGTATAACAGATAGCCACCCAATAAGTTACGTGTTATCTCATGTCTATATTTATATCCATTATGACGTCATGATATAATTAAAGGGTGATTAATAAGAAAGGTAGTGGGAAAGAAGGGGAAAGAGAGCGATGTAAATAGAGAGAGAGAAAGGGGGGGGGGAGAGAGAGGGGGGAGCGGGGAAGGGAAATAAGAGAGACAAAAAGGAGAGAGAGGGAGATATACTTTACTAATAGACTAGACCAGGGTTGATCAACCTTTTTTTATTATCTCCTTACCGGTCTTGGCCTTTTGGCTAAGATCAAAGTGTAGTATCTGTTCCGATGGATACTGCACCCCATACTGGTGTTGTCTTGGCCTTCGGGTCTTGATTTACGCCGGTCAATGGGTATGTCCTGTGCAGTTCTGGGAGGTCCACCTTCCCAGGCTGGAGGAGTAAGTTTATTGCTTACTGTCTGAGGCGCCTCTACCGGGGAATGCCGACGGGGCTGCCCAGGCAATTTTTAAACTCCACTTTCCCGACCTAACCTTGGGTCACATCTTACTTGTGGGAGTAAGATAAAAACTGGCCTTGTGCCTAACTCCTGGAGAGGAGTAAATCAATACCGGTAAGATGTGACACAAGGTCGAAAAGTGGGATTGAAAAGCCAGCGCCTTAGAGATTGAGCACTCTGGCCTACAAAAAATGCCTAAGCAGCCCCGTCGGTATTCCCCGGTAGGGGGGGGGGGGCTCAGGCGATTAGCAATAAACTAACCCCTTCTCAAAGGGTGAGAAGGCAAAGCCTGGGAAGATGGACCTCCTAGAACTGCACAGGAAAATCCCATTTGCCCGGCGGAATCAAGACCTGGAGGCCAAAACGATACCGGTCTATAGGGTGTAGCATCTATCGGAACAGATACTACACTTTGAATTATTTATTTGCAGAAAATATAAAAGATTTACATTCAAAACAAATTAGGCACAAGGCCATCAAAAGTGTGGGGTGGGATATCGGTGGTCATCGGTGGTCTAAAATAATAAAAATGTCTATCCTACTCTTAACTAGAATCATCTCAGTCACCACAATACCACATTTGCTCTACTTAGGCTATTCTCAAATTAGTTTGCAATTTTTAAAATGTTTACATAGTTCTTTCATAAATAAATAAATACGGTTCTATGTACAGAAATTCATTGGTGTATAATGGGGGCGGGGGTGAAACCGAAAACCGGTTAGTAAGATCCTCCTAACCCTTTCTAAATATTAGACTCCTCACTGTTTTCCGGTTTGTTCAGAACCGAAAACAAGCATGTCCATCTTTAAATGGGAGTGGGATTTAAGTGGGTAAAAAAAGAAAGTGGGGGTGGAGTTTGGAGAGTGGGTGGTGTCCGTCCAAGATACGTGCGAGTTGGGGGAGGCTGAGGACAAAAAACTGAAAGTGAAGAGTGGGCATCTTGGAGGATTTTTATTACGAGGAGGGTGGGTAACTTATTCATTCGACTAGATAAAAGGCTAAACTTACCCGAAGGGCTGGGGTCCGACCGGACCAGGGACCGTGCACACCATGCTCAGGCCGGGAACACGTACTCATACTTGACTCCTTTTCGTACACACAAGCTCGCTACTTGTATCCACCTTTTTTCAAAAACCGAGGAGTGTAATCTGTTTCTATCACATCTGATCTTGACCTTCAGCAAGGCCGAGAAAAACCCCATGGACCACGAAATATATAATACATTTTCTGTTGACCTCTGTATTTAAGTAGCAAATACTTCATCGTTTCAAAAGAACAAAATAAGTAATTTTTATTTGATCAAAAATGTTGATGTGATGCTTGGTCTTGATGCTTTTTGCACAAAGAAAAATAATCAATTGAAATAGTTTTATTTAGTTTTAATCTTAACAAGGAAGCGCGGAAAATACAGCTCGCTCACTGACCGTTTCGTCTTCCAACCAATTTCAGTGGGAACGTCGGGTGTGCTTGGCCCTGAGACTGTTAATTTTTTTCGGAACATTGGACGGAGGATTTCAACGTCTAGGCACGAGCCCCGTGAGTCAGCCTGGTTGTTCCAACGCATCTCCCCGGCTATCGTTCGTGGCAACGCTATGTCAGTAACGGCGGCGTCACTTCCGTTCTAATCGTCATCTGTTGACTCTCTCTTTCTTTCTCTCCCCCTCTCTATCCACCTATGTATGTATCTGTCTCTTTGCTTCTCTTTCTCTCACATTATTGTTTTATAAATAATTTGACTTGTTTTGGTTTGCCTTCACAATGGCAGCCATGATTGTTTATTTATTGTTGGTTTGAAATTGTATTTCTTGTCCTGTAATAAAATTATATCTAATCTTAATGTTCAACTTTCATTTATGTCCAAATGTTTTCTTTCTTTTTTGTAAATTTGGCCAGGATCAAAGTGTAGTATCTGTTCCGATGGATACTACACCCTATAGATCGGTATCGTCTGGGCCTTCGGGGCTTGATTTCCGCCGGTCTATGGGTTTGTCCTGTGCAGTTCTAGGAGGTCCACCCTTTGAGAAGGGGTTTGTTTATTGCTAATCGCCCGAGGCACCCCTACCGGGGAATGCCGACAGGGCTGCCCAGGCATTTTTTGAAGGTCACGGGTGCTATTCCTCTAGGGTTCTGACTTATAAAATCCCACTTTCCGACCTTGTGTCACATCTTACTGCTGTGGGACGTAGATAAATAACCCATGTCAGCAATGGCCATAACACTTCTATAAACTAGGTAGTTTGAATATAATGCTTGACTTTTAAGTGGAAAAATATTAAAGAAACAATTTTTCCAATCCTCAAATCTGGCTTTGGTCCGCACAAAAATTCCGTAGACCACTGGTGATCCACGTGGACCACGTTGGGCACCACGTGGACTAGATGACATAACGGGGCACGGATCGTTTACTATATTTACTTATAAAACTCTGAAGATGTTTGTCACCGTGCATACTAGATTACGTTACAAAGGGATGGGGCCATAAAAGGCGATAACGGAGCAAAAAATCGTGAAAAAATACAACAAATAACTGTTACCAAACGCAATAAAATTTACCTTTCTACCGACCTGCATAGTTTTAAACTTTCAAAATGTTTTAATATTTTCTTTTGTTTTTGTTTTTTGGTTTTGTTTTTTCAATGTAAGATTTCGTTGATATTCCGTCTGTCGGAAACAGTAAAAAATCCAAAATAGCCAACTATGTGTTAGTGTTGGTGTTTCATAGACTCAATATACGTACACCCAAAGTCTAATCACCCCCCATCAATCATAAAACATATCCCGAATTCGATCGAAAGTAGGCTTATCAACAATTCTAGCAACGAAAACGTTTTTAAAAAATCAATCAACATTTACAATACAACTCTAAAAAAATAGTGGTTACCACAATACCGAAATTAAATATAAAAAACAGGACACCAATAATTACAACAAAATTAAAAAGAAAAACAAAAGAAAAAGAAATATAATCTACTATACGCCTCCCTATAACCAGATGCTAAAACTAAACTAGGCAAAAAATTCCTAAATCTGATTGAAAAACACTTCCCCGTAACCAACCCTCTACATAAAATATTCAATAAAAATAATCTAAAACTATCCTACAGCTGCTGTGAAAACCTAGAAATGATAATTAAGGTACACAACAACAAGATACTAAAAGACAACAATAGAGAAGAAAAAAATAAACAAAGTGGAAAATATAACAAAAATAACACTACGAAGAACAAAAATATAAACAATACTAATAGAAATAAACAAAACACTAATAATAACCACCCGAATAGAAACGAAAAAGTTAGCAATGAAGAGAAAAGATGTAACTGCATAAATCGTAAACTTTGTCCACTACAAAATAAATGCCTACTAAAAGTGTTGTATACCAAGCAACGATATTTGCCAACGAAAGACCAAATAACAAGAAATACTACGTGGGTATGACATCCCTAGACTTTAAGACCAGATACTATGACCATAAAACACATTTAAAAACAAAGAATGTCGAACTAAAACAGCACTAGCTAACCATTATTGGGAGCTTAAAGAAAATGGACACTCACCAATAATTGAATGGAAAATAGTAAGACAGGCCAGTACATGTAGAAACTTAGACGACCCGTGTAGATTATGCCTGAATAAAAAATATGAAATCCTAAATTTTAAAGATCCCCGAAACCTATTAAACTCTAGAAGTGAAATAGCAAACAGCTGTTTACACAGAAATAAATTTACCTTAGGATGATATATAATAAATAAAATAAATAAATAAAAATAAATAAATAAATAAATAAATAAATAAAAACATATTTGTGAATGTATATTGATAAGCTTATTGATACATAAAAAGTGGGGAAACACGACTAAATAATTAGGTGTTAGCATTAGACTGAGACTCTAATGTTTACATTCGTAGATTTGTTCTAGCAATTCACTTGATAGTAAGAATTGGAGTTAAAACGTAGTAAAGATTAATTTTTAGGTACAGATGCCCGTATAACTACTTTTGAATCCTTAGAATACTTTAAGAAATTAATTAAATAAATTAATATTTAATGCCCTTTCGATGGTTCGAAATCGTGGTCTGACTAACTGGAGGATATATTTCGCCTTTAATTAGTAACTTACTACTTGAGTGATGAATTCTGGGAAGTTAAGCTTATCTTTATATTGTTGAAAGGGTTTATTAATAAATACTATATACATTCCATAAAAAGCACGTATGTAGAAGGAATTTTTTTAATAGTTGATTGAATGGACGGTTGACACAATGAGACTAGCTCTATAATGCTCTACTTAAATGAGTTTCGCACCCTAACGACCTAAATAAACATTGATGTAACTTTAGTAAAAAATAAATTATCTTCAAATAAACTGGAACTTTATAAATAAATTATAGTACATATTAAATATTTTAGGAAATATTACCGAATAAAAATTTTAAAATTGTTCGCACTAATTTTTTAGGAAATACTAGCTTTGAACGAAAAAAATTCAAAATGGCGGATTACTTCGTTCTCACACGTGTGAGTGTTTGCTCTCAATTTTTTGTTTGTTTTTTTTTGTTTGTTTTCACCCTAAAATGAAACTGATGTATAGTTTAGGTGTTTTCAAGACAATCTAATCCAAGAACTCTTTTATTATTTGTGAACTTTTTCTGATGATTTTGTAGTGTTGCAGAGACGATATTGACATACAAATGTTGTTTGGCACAAGACAAATGAAACGGACCGTATAATATATCTCACATAAATTTTAAATTTTTGGAAATGTGAAAAAATAAAAATAAAAGTAATAAAACAAACCATGGTTATTGGAATATAATAAAAACTGTTCTATATTTTGCTGTTATCAATAACTGACAAATAATAACTTCCTAAATAATCGTGGACAACTCTCCAATGAATAGAAAGTAGGCCTGAAAGCGAAAAGAGGGACACATGACCTGCAATGCATTGACCAAAATATGTTGAAGGAGGTTGTTAGCTCGAGGCATTTCTAGCTAGAAAATAGTGAGATGGGGGAAAATTTAGCGACATAACTTGGTGAATAGATCTACGACTTCCTAAATAATCGATGAATAGAAAATAGGCATCGACCAAAATATTCTAGCTAGAAAATAGTGAGACATTCAGAAAGGACATATTAAAGGGAGATAAACTTGTCACGGTTACTTCCCTTGCATTGGATTTGGTGAGTTACGTACCCTTGGCTTCCAACAAGAGACACACATTCTGTGATTACGTTATCGTTATCAGCTATAAATGTCAATTAATTGGTAAATCCTCTTCTTCCAATTGTAAAAAGTAAATAAATAATTTATTCTTGACCATACTAAGTTTACTCATTTAAATTCTTTCTCATATTTTTGTTTGTTTACTCACATTTACATATTCAAAGTTACACCCACTTAGTTAACCCGACACGGTCACTTTAAAGGTAAAAAGCAGAGAAAACAAAAACTGTTATGGCATTGATCGACTACAAGAAAGCCTAAGACACACCCCTCTAGTCATGGATACTTAAAGATTGAAATGAAATATCTGACAAAATTATAAACTTTATGTAGAGAAGAATGGAAACATTGAGACTGGAACTGACTAGATGACAATTCATTAGAGACTATTAGTGTGAAATGTCTCTCTGTGAATTTTTATACATCACTGCAATTCTTGAGTATGTTGTCGAATGGACTGATGGCTATGATAAAAAGTAGTGGTGATAGAGAGGCTCCCTAGAAAATGCCTCTCTGTATTCTCTCATCACAACTACTTTTTATCACAGTCATGATGCCATTCGACAACATACTAAAGAAGGGCAATAATGCTATATACAAATTCACAGACGCAAAGGATAAATAAACCACCCGGTGTCCATATGAACGACCTGAAACTATTCGCAAAAAGGAAACGAAACGAGAAAATCTAATGAATACAACCAAAATATTCAGCCAGGAATTGGGAATGGAAAGTGTGCACTACTAGAAATGAAAAGGGAAAACTTGAAACCGCAGAGGCGATTAGGGTGCTTGGTGAACGTCATACTTATAACTATCTGGAAGATGTGGAAGCGGACGGCATCAAATTAACAGAAATCAACGATTGGAAGAAAACATCGGACAAGAACAAGAAAACTCTTAGAAACAAAATTCCATGGTAGAAACATAGTAAAAAGAATGAATATATCGGCTGTATCCCTAGTAATTAATTCTGTATATTTCAGAGGCCAAACAAAAGAAAAACTCAGACAACTGAACCAATGAACTAGAAAACCAATCACCATGAACTGCACCCGAATCTATGTATCAAGGGGGGGGGGTACTGATGAGTATAGAAGACGGCGTTGATGATACGATTGAATATTAGGAAAATACATAACCAAACGCACAGTAAGGCTGATTACCGCCAAAATGAGCAATACAAAGAGCGATGAAATAGGAAACAAAAAGATTAGGAAAGAAAAATGGGAAGAGAAGCAGCTACATGGACGATTTATGAGACCGACCAAAGGGGAGACGCATGAAGACACATGGCTACAAAAAAGACAGCTTAATAGAGAAACTGAATTGCTACTGACAGGCGCACAAAACAACGCGATCAGAACGAACTATATCAAAGCCAATATAGACAAAACCCAGGAAAAAGTAAGTGTAGACTCTATGGACAAGGAGAGGAACGGTAAATCGCATAATAAGCGAATGCAGCAAATTCTCCCTAAAAGAAATATAAAAACAGACGCAGCTTCGCGGGGAATACAGTCCATTTTGAACTCTGCAAACATCTTCACTTTGAACTTGTAGACAAATGGTATAGATTCACACTGGACCCAATAGTAGGAAATGGAAATCATAAAATCGTTTGGGACATGAAAGTGCAGACGAACAAACTCACTCAAGCAAAACGACCGGACGTAAAATGTAAAATCGTAGATTTCTCCATCCCAGCCAATCACAGGGTGAAGATCAAAAAGACAGGACAACTAAGCCAATACATCAAACTTGCCAAAGAACTGACAGGAATATGGAACATGAAGAATATTACTATAATACCAATAGTAGTTGGAGCACTAGGATTAGTTCCGAAGAAAAACTAGAAAAAGATTGGCCCCAGAAAATGGACGGCATTCATGAAAACAGTTGAAAGGAAATCATCGTCGTCGTCGTCGTCGTCGTCGTCGTCGTCGTCGTCATCATCATCATCATCATCATCATCATCATCATCGTAGGCGTCGTCGTCATCATCATCATAATCATTATCATCATCATTATAATCATCATCGTCATCATCATTATCGTCATCATCATCATCATCATCATCATCATCATCATCATCATCATCATCATCATCATCATCATCATCGTCGTCATCACTATCATTATCATCTCTTATGATGCCAGTACTGAGTGCATCGTTGGGCATGAAGGTTACAGTCAATCAGATTATGGTCAGTACAAGTTACTCCATCACTGCAGTCACTGAAAAATACGTTCCATTATCTGTCTGGGATTTTCACAAGGGCCTTTGCTTGTTGTTGCTGGCCCCCAACTGTGGAGGTTGTTGGTCGTCCTTCATACCTTCGCCCTTGCTCGATCTAGGGTCACCCAGTCCTTTCCTTTGGAGATCTGTTCCATGTGGGAGATGTTCTCTGGGTTCTTGGATAGCTTCGTTCAGGTAGTCATTGCAATCATTCCATCTGTCAATGCAATAGTTCTGTGACCATGCAGGGTCAAGGCTCTCTTTGGCCATGAAACTGCTTCTTAATTTCAATCTGCGTCTTAGCTGTACAGGGTTGCAATGTTAATCCTGATCATCATCATCATCATCATCATCATCATCATCATCATCATCATCATCATCATCATCATCATCATCATCATCATCACTCGAAACCAAATAGAGACTGATTGCTACACTACATCAATCACTGATTGAAAAAGGAAGGATGACTTCAAGGTCTGCGTTGTTAAAAAAAATAAAAATTGTATTTCCGATTGATTAATCCTCATCGATATTTTGGGGGTATAAAAGAGGAAGGAGGGCGATTTTACCCTCACATTCAGATCTACTCCCACTCTCCTTGTGTTCACCGGGAAAAATTTAATAAGGTATATATTTCCCAGATTCACCTATTTTATATTTCATCAACGGTAACAAATATACATTATATACTCATATACTGATATAATCATTTCTATTCACTAAAAACAAAAAAAACAATTTCTACAAAAAAATAAACTTTTCTATTCCCTAAAAACATAGAAAAATACTTTTAATAATTATTAATGTCTTCTGAAACCGTTGTTTGGAGAGCAACGTGATCATTGAAGGTTTGACTGAATTATACAATAAAATTTTATTTTTACATAATTTTATTTCAAACAAAACGTTTTGGTTAAATTGATAATTTGAGTTGTTCGAAACTGAATTGAAACTTACATTATTATTCATTTATTCTTCTGTTTATTTTTTCAATGTACGTGACGAATTGAGAACAAGATAAAAATGTTCGTATGATTTACATTTTAAGTGTTGAGAATCTAACTTTAAGGTAGGAAAAATGATTTTAAATTGCCCTTTACTTCCTAAATAAAGCAAACCCACATTCGACTATAAAGATAGAGAAAAGGGGGAGAGAGATACAGTAAAGAGAGAGAGGGGGGGATAGAAGAAGAAAGAAAACGTCTCTTCTTAGTTTATGTAGTTAATAGCGTCGCCGATCCTTAATTGCCGAGATGGTTCAATCGGTTAGCGAGCTGTAATTACAAACAGAGGTTGTGAGTTCAATCCCCACGCGCAGCATAAGTATTTTTTCCTAAAATAAACTTAAACATTTAAAATTTCAATATTAAGCAGATTTTTTAATTTTACTTTTATTTGTTTCTGTAATCTGCATTATTTTCGGAAATTAAGACTCCGGGCAACACCGGGTATCCCTGTTAGTAATTTATAAATTTCTTATTTCAACCATTATTCTCGTCTTCAAGCTTTCATATCCAGCCCTCATCGATCAAAAGTATTTATGTATGTTTGGTGTGTTTACATGAAAAGGCAACTCCATAATTGTTTAAGAATTGCCGAAAACTATCCAAGACACAATGTCTGAGACAAGAAGCGTCCACCATCGAAACATCTCTAAGGGATTTCGTCCATCAGTTCGGTCGTTCGGTCAGTCACGCTTAAGCTTGAAAAAAAGGATTATAATCTCTAAAAGCGTAGATTGAATGGTTGCAACTTGAGAATTCTCGTTCCTGTTTTTATAAATACTATATTTTTATTTTTTTTAAAAATGTATTAATGAGCTTTTTTATGCGAGTGAAAAGCAATAAACGTAGGAGTTTTATGGGCGGAGCTTGGAAAAGTAAGAGGAGGAAGAGAAAGGAGGAGGAAGGGGAGAAAGGGGAGAAAGGGAGGAAGTAGAAAATTGGAAATTAGTGTTTGCTTTTTTAATCGACGAAACCTTACGGACGCCATATCTCTGTCTGCCTGTCTGTCTACCTGTATGTCTGCGTCTTCGGCCCGTTACAATTATTTTTAAAAAAATGTTTCGATTCGTGATATTTGTAACATAATGATTGCATCTTTTGTCTTTCGTTTTTCACAAAGTTATTTGTAATTTAAAATTCTGAATCATTTAATGTATTGCTCTTACAAAAAAGATGAACACATCAAGATTGATAGATATATAAATACTGTAGTATATATATAAACGGTCGCCGTGGGAAATAGAAATATATATATATGGCGAATGGGCATAACAGGTGTATAAGCTGGCTTCCGGTGGAAAAGGGTTGAAGAAAGTGTCTACGGATGCCCTAAAGTGATGCAATTTTTTTTATTCATATTAATTTCAGACTTTTCTTTTTTCATATTAATTTCAGACTTTCATTTCATTATATTCTAATAATTAACATAATACAGACTATTTGAAAAATAATTTATTTGATTGTTTTCAAAATTTTAAGAAAATTTTCATTGAAAAAAATAAACTAAATACAAAAATTTTTTTTCTTCAAGAAATAATGTTTTCGACCAAATATTTTATTAAACGTCATAATAATATCGTATCCAATACAGTATATTGCCGAAGAAAGTTGTTTTCATTCGGCGGCGCCACAGAAATTCCCGTAGGTTACCATCGAAGTTTTCCGGGCTAGTCCCGCCCATCACTTTAAATGTTAACTTGCAATGAGCCCAACTTCCTTCTACACGGTTTGTGTGGATTGTAGGGTCGTCCGGATCCACAAAGTTGTATGTGTGGTTGACACAAAATGATTGCCAAGAAAAAAGGTTTTCACTATTATTAAAAAAATTTTTTTGAAAACAATCGAATAAAAACAAATAAATTATTTTTCAAATAGTTTGTATTATGTTAATTATTAGAAAAGTCTGAAATTAATATAGAAAAAAAGGAAAGTCTGAAATTAATATGAAAAAAAAATTGTTGTATCACTTTTAGGCATCCGTAGACACTTTCTTCAACCCTTTTCCATCGGAAGCCAGCTTATACACCTGTTATGCCCATTCGCCATATATATATATATATATATATATATATATATATATATACAATGGCGGATTCTTATTTTCATTGAAAAAGAACGGATGTCCGTTCGAAATATTTGATTTCTTATATAAAAATAAAATAAAGTAAATTTTGACATCATATCGATTTCTTAAACAAAATTGTATTTATGTATATATATATATATATATATATATATATATATATATATATATATAGGATCAAATATAAACCAAAGTAAGACTTTTAGTAGATGGAGCCTATTGTGAAGAGGATTAGCTCAATATACGAGATAGAGCAATTGTAGAGATAGAAGAAAACAGAGTGATAAATATGCGACGATTGTCCAAATTTATTTCAAATTTCAATTGTTCAATGCAAGGTGTATTCAGTAATAAACTAGTGTTTATTATTCTTTCCTTAAGCCAAGGCTTTTCAAAGATCGAGATCTTATCATCAGAGGAGAAATACAGATGGATAAGTGCTTTTGGACTTACCTGTATTTTGAGCACTTTCTCCGCACTGCTCTCACGCAAAGAGTTTTCTTCACATTCTACAATTTATCGGACTTCTTTTCAACGGAAATTTACCACCCGGACAATCTGCATATCTTTTTCACGGAACCTTTCTTTTCATTCACTGCGTTTTTTTAACAAAAATTCTTTTTAAAATAATTTTCATATTTTTCAAATATTTGAACTTTGGTTTTTTCGAAAGCCAACTTATCCATCTGCATTTCTCCTCTGATGATAAGATCTCGATCTTTGAAAAGCCTTGGCTTAAGGAAAGAATAATAAACACTAGTTTATAACTGAATACACTTTGCATTGAACAATTGAAATTTGAAATAAATTTGGACAATCGTCGCATATTTATCACTCTTTTTTTTCTTTTCTCTCTCTCTCTCTCTCTCTCTCTCTCTCTCTCTCTCTCTCTCTCTCTCTATATATATATATATATATATATATATATATATATATATATATATATTGTCGTGTTTACGTATCATGTGCTAGGGACACCTATTTAATTGCCTTAGGGTTATGGAGAAAATTACGACTTCCTTTTGTGTGAAATAATAAAAATACAGATGAGACGAAAATGTGTCATTTTAAACTAATCGGATAAATTGTAAATGCAAATATTCGAGCGTAGAACAAATTACGAACTTTTATTTACGTTAAGGAAGAAAGTCAAATCAAAACATATATGCAATATAACAAACGGGAATATTAATTCAGAGACACAAAATCACATCAACACCGTTTCACAAAATATAATTCCCAAGGCAACATCGAGTGAGAATTTCAACATTAAAAAAAAATGTTGAGGATGCCAGGAAAATAGCTTGTAGAAGGTTAGGTAATATGAAACAAAAGAATGACAAAATCTATCCTTACAAAATGAGGTACTGATATCGATCCTGATCCAGTTTTCGTGAGGTTCGACTCGGAAGCGTTCGGCTGTCCTACGCAACCGCCCGAGAGTTGACGATCCGATTTGTACCAGACGACAATTTTGATACAGTGCTGCGTCCTATGATAATAATGTTTTGCTTGTTTTTTGTTGTTGTTGTTGTTGTTGTTAGGGTTAGGGTTAGGATTAGGGTTAGGGTTAGGGTTAGGGTTAGGGTTAGGGTTTAGGGTTAGAGTTTAGGGTTAGGGTTAGGGTTAAAAATATTTATTTGATAACAGTAATTTCGCTCTGTTTTGCTTGTTTTATTTGTTCTGTTGTTTCAAAAATTTCTTGCAACTATAACTAAAAAGTATTGGACGCAGCAACGCATCAAAATAACAAAAAATATTTATTTGATGACAGTAACTTCGCTATGTTTTGCTTGTTTGCTTTTTTGTTGTTTCTTTCAGAAAATTTCTTGAAAATATAATTTAAAATCACAGGACGCAGCACCGTATCAAAATTGTCGTCTGGTACCATTCGGCTCGTCAACACTCGGGCGTTTTCGTAGGACAGCCGAACGCTTCTGAGTCGAACCTCACGAAAACTGGGTCAGGATCGATATCAGTACCACAAAATGAATTAATTATATTCAAAAACTTGCTAAGAAAATGAAGAATAAAGTTGATGAATAGTGAGAGTCGAAAATATCCAAAGTTTCGTTAAATACGAATGTTCTGCGAGTATCAAGAAACGTTTTTGAATGAAAGAGTTGGTTTTTGTGTATTGATTTACTCCTCTCCAGTAGTTAGGCACAAGGCCAGTTTTTATCTTACTCCCACAAGTAAGATGTGACCCAAGGTCGGGTCGGGAAAGTGGGGCTTGAAAAGCCAGCGCTCGAGAAGGTGAGCACTCTAGCCATTAATAATTGCCTGCGAAGCCTCGTCGGCATTCCTCGGTAGGGGCGCCTCAGGCAGTAAGCAATAAACTTACTCCTCCCCAAAGAGAGGAGGCAAATCCTGGAAGGGTGGACCTCCTAGAACTGCACAGGACAGACCCATAGACCGGCGTAAATCAAGCCCCGAAGGCCAAGACAATACCAGTCTATGGGGTGCAGTATCCATCGGAACAGATACTACACTTTGATCTTGGCCAAAAGGCCTTGGTTTTTATATTTATCTACCTCCCACAAAGTAAGATGTGACACAAGGTCTGGAAAGTGGGATTAGACAAGCCAGCGCTCGAGAGGTGAGCACTCTGGCCATTTAAAAATTGCCTGGGCAGCCCCGTCGGCATTCCCGGTAGGGCGCCTCAGACAGTAAGCAATAAACTTACTCCTCCCCAAAGAGGGGAGGCAAAGCCTGGGAGGGTGCACCTCCTAGAACTGCACAGGACCGGCAACTCCCAATAGACCGGCGTAAATCCAGACCCGAAGGCCAAGACAATACCAGTCTATGGGGTGCAGTATCCATCGGAACAGATACTACACTTTGATCTTGGCCAAAAGGCCTTGGTTTTTGTGTAAGACGAAATCAATGACACGTTTGCTTTGGCTAACGCCTTCTATGTAATAAAGGAATTGAGTACAGTTTTGATTTCGTCGGTCGGCGTGGTGTTTACGTGTATGTAAATAAATAAATATGAATATATGTGTGTGTATTAGCGTGTTATTGTTTTGTTAGTGAGAGGGTGTATGTATAGAATTATGTGTATGTGCATTCATTTAGCAGGTGTACTTAATAGGAGAGTAAATGTATCTATGGACTTGTGTAGATATGCGTTCGTTGAGCGACGTGTGTGTGTGCTTTGCAGGGCGTTGTGTTCAGTAGTCCATAAAAGTCTCTCGTTCGTCTGTCGATGAATTTCGCCTGGGACCGGAATTAGCTTTTAAGAACTTAGTAAGGACGATAATTACCGAAAAAAAGAAGAGTTCTGTAAACAATTTGAATATTGCTGAAAGCCTTTTGAATGGCCGGAAGTGGACCCGACTGGGTTGTGACCTGCGCACATGTATTCTCTCTGGTAGATGAAAGGAAAGAGAAAGAAAATGTCGTGTTTGACTTTTATACTACGCCTTTATTTTCGGCACTAAATATTTTTGTTTCTTTGATTGGCCGAACAAAACTGCTGATTGGGAATTTTGTCCAATAAAAAGCCGATAAGTAATTATAACATCTACTGCGCTACTACTCCTAACAAGCTAGTGAAATGGTCTTGTAGTGTATGCGTGTTGGCAGACATTTTTTCGTCCTTTAATTTTGACTTCATTTCATTTGGGAGAAAAGACGTGTGCGTATCCAAGCGGGAACGATTATTTTAATGAACTTATCGCCGCATGGTAATAAGTCCTGGCTTTTCAGATCATATCTTGTCTATATAATGTTTTGACTTTCAAATGTCTCAGCGTTCGCTCAACATTTGATTCATCAAGACAGCTCATAAGAGTGATTTCAGTTGTATCACAAGTCCCAACTGCGAACCGTATTCTCACAGCAGTCAAGCCAAAAACTAAATATTTTGATCACTCCTAGAGTAATTTTGTGTTGTGAGTGAGAGAGTGTGTATAGGGACTTATATGTACATACGCAATTTCTGTTTAAAAACGACATCGAGGATATGTAAACTAAAACCTAAACTTTAAATATGATTTGAAATTAGAAAATAAAAATAAATATTTTAAGTTAAAAATGTAGTATTCTATTACGAAAAAGAATTCTTTAAAAAGTTTAAAGATTTTTTAGAATTTAAATTTAATAAACATTAATAAACTATAAATAAATAAAATAAATAAAGATGTAGTAATGATAAACAATAATTATCAATAATATACTGTAACAGTCACTAAATGAACTTTTTACTTAGTTATATATTATTATAATTATTATTACTAGCGGAACCCGTGTAAATTACACGAAATGATGTTTTCAATACGGGTCCTAATGTAACAAAGCACCCTCAATTTGTTAGTAAGTTACGCTTGCTTTATTATGAGTCACCCCCTTCTAGATAAAAGTGAAATAATTGTTTGAAATAGTAACTCGTGTACGATGGACACTGCGCATATCTACTAAAAAAGGTTGATATGCCATCCGTTAAAAAAAAAAGACAACAAAATAATACTGGCCGATATCCTACTTTTTAAGCAGTCAACGTAATTAAATAGACAATGCCATTAAAAACGCCAACATAAAAACAAAAAATAGTTTAAAGTTTTAAGCAACACAAAAAAGTAGTTTTTAACCAGGTAATAAAAAAATGTATTATTTCTTCCCCTTCCCCTCGAAATGTAGAATAAAAATCTTAGAGGTTGGTTGGGATCGAACTATAAACCAGTCGGGCCGAAGTAAAAATTACCCCGTCGCTAACCATTGCGCCAGAGGGACCAACGTTTAAATATACCTAAACGAAGGCTAGTTGAATTTTTTTCAAAATTTAGGTGCAGCACGCATGCGCAGACCTTTTGCCGGAAGCGTGACACACGAACACACACGCTATCGTATTAATATATAGATTATTATATAATAATAATATATATCTAACTAAAATTAGTAAGATATATATTATTATTATTATTATTATTATTATTATTATTATTATTATTATTATTATTATTATTATTATTATTATTATTATTATTATTATTATACACATCTTTAGTTAGTTATATTATTATTATTATTATTATTATTATATTATATACATTTTAGTTAGTTATATATTATTATTATTATTATTATATAAATGTTTAGTTTATTATATATTATCATTATTATCATTATATACATTTTTAGTTAGTTATATCTTATTATTATTATCATTATTATTATTATTACTATATGCATTTTAAGTTAGTTATATATTATTATTATAATTATTATTATATACAGTTTTTGTTAGTTATATATTATCATCATGATTATTATTATATAAATTTTTACTTCGTTATATATTATTATTATTATATAAATTTTTAGATAGTTATATATTATAATTATTATTATTATTATTATTATTATTACTATTAATATTATTATTATTATTATTATTATTATTATTATTATTATATACAGTATTATATACATTTTTAGATAGTTATATATTATTATTATTATTATTATTATTATTATATACATTTTTAGATAGTTATATATTATTATTATTATTATTATATACATTTTTAGTTAGTTATATATTATTATAATTATTATTATTATTATTATTATAATTATTATTATTATTATTATATACATTTTTAGTTAGTCATATATTAATATTATGATTATTATAATTATCATTATTATTATTATATACATTTTCAGTTGGTTATATATTATTATTATTATGATTATTATTATTGTATACATTTTTAGTTAGTGATATATTATTTTTTTTTATTATTCTTCTTCTTATTATTATTATATTAAATTTAGTTAGTAATATATCATGATTATTATTATTATATACATTTTAGTTAGTTATATATCATAATTATTATTATATACATTTTTAGTTAGTTATATATTATTATTATTAATATTATATACATTTTTACTTAGTTCTATATTATCATTATTATAATTATATACATATTTAGTTAGTTATATATTATTATTATATACATTTTAGTTAGTTATATCTTATTATTATTATATACATGTATATATATAGGTAGTTATATATTATTATTATCATTATTATATACATTTTTAGTTAGTTATGTATTATTATTATTATTGTTATTATTATCATAATTATATACATTGTTAGTAAGTTATACATGTTATTACTATCATTATTATATACATGTTCAGTAAGTTATATATTATTATTACATACATTTTTAGTAAATTATATATTATTATTGTTACTATTAGTATTACATACATTTTTAGTTAGTTATATATTATTATTATTATTATTATTATTGTTATTATTATTATTATTATTATTATCATAATTATATATATTGTAAGTTAGTTATATATATATATCATTATTATCATTATTATATACATTTTTAGTTAGTTATATATTATTATGATTAATATTACATACATTTTGAGTTAGTTATATGTTATTATTATTAGTATTATTATTATTATCATCATAATTATTATTATTACATACATCTTTAGTTAGTTATATTTTATTATTATCATTATTATTATTATAATTATATAGGTTTTTAGTTATTTACATATATTATTATTATTATTATTATTATCATATACATTTTAGTTAGTTATATATTATTATTATCATTTATACTTAGTAAGTTATATATATATTATTATTATCATATACATTTTTAGTAAGTTATATATTTTTATTATTATTATATACTTATTTTGTTAGTTATATAATATTATTATCATATACATTTTTAGTAAGTTATATTTTTTATTATTATTATTATATACTTTTTTAGTTAGTTATATATTATTATTATATACATTTTTAGTAAGTTATATATTTTTATTATTATTATTATATACATTTTTAGTTAGTTATATATTATTATTATTATTATTATTATTATTAATGTTATTATTATTATTATATACATTTTTCGTAAGTTATATATTTTTATTATTATTATATACATTTTTCGTAAGTTATATATTTTTATTATTATTATATACATTTTTAGTTAGTTATATATTATTATTATTATTATTATTATTATTATTAATGTTATTATTATTATTATTATTATATACATTTTTACTTCGTTATATATTATTATTATTATATAAATTTTTAGATAGTTATATATTATAATTATTATTATTATTATTATTATTATTATTATTAATATTATTATTATTATTATTATTATTATATACAGTATTATATACATTTTTAGATAGTTATATATTATTATTATTATTATTATTATTATTATATACATTTTTAGATAGTTATATATTATTATTATTATTATTATATACATTTTTAGTTAGTTATATATTATTATAATTATTATTATTATTATTATTATAATTATTATTATTATTATTATATACATTTTTAGTTAGTTATATATTAATATTATGATTATTATAATTATCATTATTATTATTATATACATTTTCAGTTGGTTATATATTATTATTATTATGATTATTATTATTGTATACATTTTTAGTTAGTGATATATTATTTTTTTTTATTCTTCTTCTTCTTATTATTATTATATTAAATTTAGTTAGTAATATATCATGATTATTATTATTATATACATTTTAGTTAGTTATATATCATAATTATTATTATATACATTTTTAGTTAGTTATATATTATTATTATTAATATTATATACATTTTTACTTAGTTCTATATTATCATTATTATAATTATATACATATTTAGTTAGTTATATATTATTATTATTATATACATTTTAGTTAGTTATATCTTATTATTATTATATACATGTATATATATAGGTAGTTATATATTATTATTATCATTATTATATACATTTTTAGTTAGTTATGTATTATTATTATTATTGTTATTATTATCATAATTATATACATTGTTAGTAAGTTATACATGTTATTACTATCATTATTATATACATGTTCAGTAAGTTATATATTATTATTACATACATTTTTAGTAAATTATATATTATTATTGTTACTATTAGTATTACATACATTTTTAGTTAGTTATATATTATTATTATTATTATTATTATTATTGTTATTATTATTATTATTATCATAATTATATATATTGTAAGTTAGTTATATATATATCATTATTATCATTATTATATACATTTTTAGTTAGTTATATATTATTATGATTAATATTACATACATTTTGAGTTAGTTATATGTTATTATTATTAGTATTATTATTATTATCATCATAATTATTATTATTACATGCATCTTTAGTTAGTTATATTTTATTATTATCATTATTATTATTATAATTATATAGGTTTTTAGTTATTTACATATATTATTATTATTATTATTATTATCATATACATTTTAGTTAGTTATATATTATTATTATCATTTATACTTAGTAAGTTATATATATATATTATTATTATCATATACATTTTTAGTAAGTTATATATTTTTATTATTATTATATACTTATTTTGTTAGTTATATAATATTATTATCATATACATTTTTAGTAAGTTATATTTTTTATTATTATTATTATATACTTTTTTAGTTAGTTATATATTATTATTATATACATTTTTAGTAAGTTATATATTTTTATTATTATTATTATATACATTTTTAGTTAGTTATATATTATTATTATTATTATTATTATTATTAATGTTATTATTATTATATACATTTTTCGTAAGTTATATATTTTTATTATTATTATATACATTTTTCGTAAGTTATATATTTTTATTATTATTATATACATTTTTAGTTAGTTATATATTATTATTATTATTATTATTATTATTAATGTTATTATTATTATTATTATTATATACATTTTTCGTAAGTTATATATTTTTATTATTATTATATACATTTTTAGTTTGTTATATATTATTATTATATACATTTTCAGTTAGTTTTATATAATTATTATTATCATTATTATATACATTTAAAGCTAGTTATATTTTATTATTATTATCATTATTATCATCACATACATTTTAGTTAATTATATATCATAATTATTATATACATTTTTAGTTTGTTATATATTATTAGTATTATTATTATTATTATTATTATTATTATTATTATTATTATTATTATTATTATTGTTATTATTATTATTATATACGTTTTTGTTAGTTATATATTATCATCATTATTATTATTATATACATTTTTAGTTAGTTATATGTTATCATTATTATTATTATAATTATATAATATTTTAGTTAGTAATATGTTATTATTATTATTGTAATTATTATCATAATTATTATTATTGTATACATTTTTAGTTAGTTATATATTATTATTATATACGTTTTTAGTTAGTTATATATTTTTATTATTATTATATTAATTTTTGGTTAGTTATATATTATTATTATTATTATTATTAATATGATCATTATTATTATATACATTTTCAGTTATATCTTATAATTAGTATCATTATTATTATAATTATTATTATTATTATTATATACATTTTAGTTAGTAATATGTTATTATTATCATTGTAATTATTATCATAATTATTATTATTGTATACATTTTAGTTAGTAATATATTATTATTATCATTGTTATTATTATTATAATTAATGTCATTATATACATTTTTAGTTAGTTATATATTATTATATACAATTTTAGTTAGTTATATAATTTTATTATTATTATTATTATTATTATTATTATTATTATTATTATTATTATTATTATTATTATTATTATATACATTGGTGTTAGTTATATAGTATAATTATTATATACATTTTTAGTTAGTTATATATTATAATCATTATTATTAATATCATCATGATTATCATTATATACATTTTCAGTTATATCTTATCATTATTATTATTATTATTATTATTATTATTATTATTATTATTATTATAATCATTATATACATTTTTCGTTACATTTTTCGTTTGTTATATATTATCATTATTATTAATATTATTATCATTATATACATTTTTAGTTAGTTATATATTATTATTATTATCATATACATTTAGTTAATTATACATTATTATAATTATTATTTTTAGTAGTAGTAGTAGTAGTAGTATTATCATAACTATATACATTGTTAGTTAGTTATATATATCATTATTATCATTATTTCTTTTAGTTAGTTATATATCATAATTATTATTATTATATACATTTTTAGTTAGTTATATATTCTGGTTATTGTTATTATTATGTTTATCATTATTATTATTATTATTAATATTATATATATTTTTAGTTAGTTCCATATTATTATTATTATATACATTTTAGTTACTTATATATTATTATAATTATTATTATAATTATGATTATTATATACATTTTTAGTTTTTTATATCTTATAATTATTATTATTATTATTATTATTATTATTATTATTATTGTATACAATTTAAGTTAGTTATATATTATTATTATTATTATTATCATTATAATTAATGTCATTATATACATTTTTAGTTAGTTATATATTATTATTATATACATTTTTAGTAAGTTATATATTTTTATAATTATTATTATTTTTATATACATTTGTGTTAGATATATTATTATCATTATGATATACATTTTAGTTAGTTATATATTATTATTATTATGTACATTTTTAGTTAGTTATATATTTTCATTATTATTATTATTATTATTAATATTATCATAATTATATACATTTTTAGTTAGTTATATATTATTATTATTATCATATACATTTAGTTAGTTATACATTATTATTATTATTATTATTATTATTATTATTATTATTTTTATTATCATAACTATATTCATTGTTAGTTAGTTATATATATCATTATTATGATTATTATTTTTAGTTAGTTATATATCATAATTATTATTATTATATACATTTTAGTTAGTTATATATTCTTGTTATTTTTATAATTATTATTATCATTATTATTATTATATACATTTTCTGTAAGTTATATATTATTATTAATATTATATATATTTTTAGTTAGTTCTATATTATTATTCTTCTTCTTCTTCTTCTTCTTCTTATTATTATTATTATTATTATATACATTTTAGTTACTTATATATTATTATAATTATAATTATAATTATTATTATTATTATTATTATTATTATTATTATTATTATTATTATACACATTTTTAGTTAGTTATATATTATTATTATTATTATTATTATTATTGTATACATTTTTAGTTAGTTATATATTATTATTATCATAATTATATACATTTTAGTAGTTATTAGTTGAGCAGATTAAGGAAAAATCGTTCATTTTGGTAAGCAAGCATGAAACTTGGCACGATTGCTCACAATAGTCTACTTTTCCGAAAAAACTTTTGGGCAACTCAAAAAATCCAAGATGGCCGCCATTTTCAAGATGGCCGCCATTCTGAAATCCAATATTGCTAGTTTACAAAGTATCTAACCGATTTTCACAATTTTTGAGTCAAATTATATATTTTAGGGGATGCGAAAGCAGTAAATGACACAAAAATAACCGATAAATGAGTCCTACAATCCACAAAGGTACATATATGAGATGAATTTAAGCAACTATTGTCAATTTTTGCCTTTTATTGCCATTAAACCGAATCATTGACTTGATATTCAATTCCCCAAGTGAGCTGAATGTATTAGTTATAAAAATTAATCCTTTCAGCTCATTCTTATAATATGTCATATGTAAGAGAGTGATTGTCATGACATAACCAGGGCATAACGGTGACATCACTGCTGTGAAACTCAGCATGGGGTCCAGTATCAACTGATTACGGACACACTGTTCATGTTTCAGTGTCCCAAATGCTGTCTAATAAGCCCCATGGACAAAATAATGTTCAGTCTGTTAGATAGCCGCACCTGAATTGACAGGATATGCCAGCGCGGGAGAGCCGAGCCAAAGGTAACGGGGCTATAGTTACCTGGATGGTGTACAGATCGCACAGGACTTAAATGATACTGGATGAACGATCGGGCTAGGTGTAGGGAACCTACCTTTCTGAACCTAGTTGTATCCCATATCTGAATGTGTCAAAATATATTCGGTAACTGTGGTTATAGGTGGTAAAAGGATAAACCCTCGGCCTGAAGCCTATAACATTTACAGAATGTCTATTGAGAAGACGTCAAATGTGGAAACTGATTGGAGCAAATGCTGCCTATGTCAGACAGATAAAACCGGAGAGGATCTCAGTAGTCCCATTCCAGGTCGCAGTAAATCAGATGGATATTCAATGCTGGCTACAAATATTCCTCTTTTTCAAGAACTCTGTCAGATGCCCATGATTATTAATCCTGCTAGGCTCGATGAAGGTGATGGTATTGAAGATACATTGCGGCAAAACAATGCTCAGTACCATCAGAGTTGCCGTGCTTTGTTCAAAAATACCAAACTTGATCGGGCCAGGAAAAGGGCATCTGACGCTCAGGAACATACTGACAAGAGTTGTTCAAAGACTCGAAGAGTGAGTTTAAAGCCAGAACAATGTTTCATCTGCGACAAAGAATTTCTAGATGATGGACAAAGACGTGAAGTCATGACAATGGGGCTCAGCAGTAGGCTCAATGCATGTGCCACAACTCTAGGTGAATGTAAAATTCTTGCCCGATTGAGTGCTGGTGATGCCATTGCACAAGAGTTGAAGTATCATAAAGATTGTTTAACAACTCTTTACAACAGGGAAAGATGTCACCTTGCTGCTCTACAAAAACAGGAAAATGAAGATTCTCAGAAAAAAGGAATCCATCCATTGGTATATTCAGAGCTTCTTGCTTATATAGTTGAAACTAATACGAACAGTGATGCACCAGTTGTGTTTAAACTTGCAGATCTCATCACACTGTATAAGCAACGACTTGAACAGTTGGAACTGCATGAACTTGCCTCATATGTTCACTCAACAAGACTGAAAGAGAAGCTTTTGTCAGATATACCAGCACTTGAAGCTCACAAGAGTGGGAGAGATGTTATCTTGTCCTTTACAGAGGATACAGGGTCAATCTTGTCAAAAGCTTCAGAATTTTCTGATGCTGTTATACTCAATAAAGCTGCTAGTATTTTGCGAAGACACATGCTTGCTCATGAATGGAAATTTAATGGTAGATTCCGTGCAGACTCAGTGGGAAATTATATTCCTCAATCACTACAACAATTTGTTTGTATGGTGGAGCACGGCGTCGATATCAAGTCGCAACTGGAATTAGGTTCATCAAAGACAGACTTGGCTGTAGCTCAGCTCCTGCAGTACAACTGCTACAGTCACAAAAGCAATTCATCCACATTCAGACATTCACACAATCGTGAGACTCCCTTTCCCATCTTTATGGGCCTATCTTTGTATGGGAAAACACGAAAACGAGGACTTGTGGAACTGTTACATGACCATGGACTAAGCATTTCATATGACAGGGTGCTTGAAATATCTGCTCAATTGGGTGATGCCGTTGTTGACAGGTACACTGAAGAGGGTGTTGTGTGCCCTACAGAACTTAGGAAAGGTCTTTTCACCACATCAGCTATGGACAATATAGATCACAATCCGTCTGCAACAACAGCTACAACATCCTTTCATGGTACCAGTATCTCACTATTTCAACATCCAACGTCTGACAGTGATGGTGAACTGCGTGAGCCACTTATGATCAAAAGTCATAGTATAAAACGGGTGCCTGAACTTCCAGAATCTTTCACAAACATTCATCCTGCATATCTAAAGAACAAGACTCCGTCGCCTCCAGAGTTCGAATATCCAACAAGTGTCGATATTGACTTTCCCAGGCTTTTGTTAGCAAATGAATTTCAGTGGCTAGAAAAGGTTCATCTGACACAAAGCATTGATGATGACGTTAACATAACCTGGTCGGCACACCATGCTTCTGAGAAGAGAGGTTTAGATTTCAAAGTGAGCATTACATCAATTCTACCTCTCCTCCGAGAACAAACCCACTCAGTTGCCACAATACGACATGTTATGGAGAGGATTAGAGAGACAATAGCGTTCCTCAACCCAGGGCAAATTCCAGTCATAACTGCTGATCAGCCACTAATATAAATATATATAAATATAGCCTTTATTACACTCAAATGGTGTTAAATCTTTATTTTGTCGTCAGAAATAGCTTTGTTGACATCAGAAACATATAAATTGATATATAATATGTGGAAATCGGTCAAAAATGAAGCATTTAGTTCACAAAATGATAAATTTTACCATCCGTGGCGGGCATCTTGAAAAATGGCGGCCATATTGGATTTTTTGAGTGGCCCAAAAGTTTTTTCGGAAGAGTAGACCATTGTGAGCAATCGTGCCAAGTTTCATGCTTGCTTACCAAAATGCACGATTCTTCATCATTTTTGACTTAAGCTGCTCAGCTATATATATTATTATTATTGTTATTATTATCATAATTATATACATTGTTAGTTAAATATATTATTATTATTATTATATACATTTTTAGTTAGTTACATTTTATTATTATTATTGTTATTATATACATTTTATGCTATATATTATTATTATATACATTTTTAGTTGGTTATATATTATTTTTATTATTATCATATACATTTTTAGTTAGTGATATATTGTTATTGTTATTATTATTATCATAATTATATACATTGTAAGTTATTTATATAACTCCTTATTATTATTATTATATACATTTTAAGTTATTCATATGTTATTATTATTATTATTATTATTATCATCATCATTATAATTATAATTATATACATTTTTAGTGATTTATATATATTATTATGATCATTATATACATTTTTAGTTAGTTATATATTATTATTATCATATAAATTTAGTTGCTTATACATTATTATTATTATTATTATTATTATTATTATTATTATTATTATTATTATTATTATAATATACATTTTAGTTAGTACTATATTATTATTATATACATATTTAGTAAGTTATATATTATTATTATTATTATTTTTATTATTATATACATTTTAGTTAGTTATGTATTGTTATCATTAGTATTATTATTATTATATACATTTTCAGCTAGTTATATATTATTATTATTATCATCATATACATTTTAGTTAGTAATATATCAATATTATTATTATATACATTTTTAGTTTGTTATATATTATTATTATTATTATTATTATTATTATTATTATTTTATACATTTTTTGTTAGTTATATATTATTATTATATATTTTTTTAGTTAGTTATATATTATTATTATTATTATTACATACCTTTTTAGTTAATTATATATTATTATCATTATTATGATTATTATTATTATATACATTATAATATTTTTAGTTTATAAAACATTATATAAGTATTATTGTTATTATATTCATTTTTAGTAAGTTATATAGTATTATCATTATTTTTATTATTATATACATTTTTTGTTAGTAAAATAGTATTATTATTATCATTATTATTATTATTATATACATTTTTATTTAGTTCTATATTATTATCATTATTATTAATATTATTTTTATATACATATTATTTAGTTATATATTAGTATTATTATTATAATCATTATTATTATTATTATATACATATTTATTAAGTTATATATTATTACTATCATGATTATTATTATTATTGTATACATTTTCAGTTAGTTATATATTATCATTATTATTATATACATTTTTAGTTAGAAATATGTTATTATTATAATTATTTTTATTATTATTATTATTATTATTATCATCATTATTATTATCATATACATTTTGATGTTAGTTATATATTGTCATTATTGTTATCATTATCATAATTATATACATTGTTAGTTAGTTATATATGTTATTATTATCATAATTATATACATTTTCAGTTAGTTATATATTATTTTTATTATATACATTTTAGTTAGTTATATATTATTATTATTATTATTATTATTATTATTATTATTATTATTATTATTATTATTATTATATACATATTCAGCTTGTTATATATTATTATTATCATCACATACATTTTTGGTTAGTTATATATATTAATTATTATTATTAGCATTTTTAGTTTGTTATATATTATTAATCTTATTATTATTATTATATCAATTTTAGTTAGTAATATATTATTATTATTATAATTATATACATTTTTAGTTAGTTATATATTATTATTATTATTATTATTATTATATACATTTTAGTAAGTTATATATTATTATTATTCTATACATTTTTAGTTAGTTTTATTTTATTACCAATATCACCATTATTATTATTATATACATTTTAAGTTGTATCTTATCATTATTATTATTATTATTATTATTATTATTATTATTATTATTATTATTATTATTATTATTATTATTATATACATTTTTAGTTAGTTATACTTTATCATTATTATGATTGTAATTATTATTATTATTATTATTATTATTATTATTATTATTATTACATACATTTTTAGTTAGTGATATATTATTATTATATACATTTTAGTTAGTTATATATCATAATTATATGTACATACGTAATTTCTGTTTAAAAACGACATTGAGGATATGTAAACTAAAACCTAAACTTTAAATATGATTTGAAATTAGAAAATAAAAATAAATATTTTAAGTTAAAAATGTAGTATTCTATTACGAAAAAGAATTCTTTAAAAAGTTTAAAGATTTTTTAGAATTAAAATTTAATAAACATTAATAAACTATAAATAAATAAAATAAATAAAGATGTAGTAATGATAAACAATAATTATCAATAATATACTGTAACAATCACTAAATGGACTTTTTACTTAGTTATATATTATTATAATTATTATTATTATATAATAATAATATATATCTAACTAAAATTAGTAAGATATATATTATTATTATTATTATTATTATACACATTTTCAGTTAGTTGTATTATTATTATTATTATTATAATATTATTATTATATACATTTTCAGCTAGTTATATATTATTATTATTATTATCATCATATACATTTTAGTTAGTAATATATCAATATTATTATTATATACATTTTTAGTTTGTTATATATTATTATTATTATTATTATTATTATTATTATTATTTTATACATTTTTTGTTAGTTATATATTATTATTATATATATTTTTAGTTAGTTATATATTATTATTATTATTATTACATACCTTTTTAGTTAATTATATATTATTATCATTATTATGATTATTATTATTATATACATTTTTAGTTTATAATATATTATATAAGTATTATTGTAATTATATTCATTTTTAGTAAGTTATATAGTATTATCATTATTTTTATTATTATATACATTTTTTGTAAGTAAAATAGTATTATTATAATCATTATTATTATTATTATATACATTTTTATTTAGTTCTATATTATTATCATTATTATTAATATTATTTTTATATACATATTATTTAGTTATATATTAGTATTATTATTATAATCATTATTATTATTATTATATACATATTTATTTAGTTATATATTATTATTATCATGATTATTATTATTATTGTATACATTTTCAGTTAGTTATATATTATCATTATTATTATATACATTTTTAGTTAGAAATATGTTATTATTATAATTATTTTTATTATTATTATTATTATTATTATCATCATTATTATTATCATATACATTTTGATGTTAGTTATATATTGTCATTATTGTTATCATTATCATAATTATATACATTGTTAGTTAGTTATATATGTTATTATTATCATAATTATATACATTTTCAGTTAGTTATATATTATTTTTATTATATACATTTTAGTTAGTTATATATTATTATTATTATTATTATTATTATTATTATTATTATTATTATTATATACATATTCAGCTTGTTATATATTATTATTATCATCACATACATTTTTAGTTAGTTATATATATTAATTATTATTATTAGCATTTTTAGTTTTTTTATATATTATTAATCTTATTATTATTATTATATCAATTTTTAGTTAGTTATATATTATTATTATTATAATTATATACATTTTTAGTTAGTTATATATTATTATTATTATTATTATTATTATTATTATTATTATTATATACATTTTTAGTTAGTTATATATTAGTATTATTCTATACATTTTTAGTTAGTTTTATTTTATTACCAATATCACCATTATTATTATTATATACATTTTAAGTTGTATCTTATCATTATTATTATTATTATTATTATTATTATTATTATTATTATTATTATTATTATTATTATTATTATTATTATTATTATTATATACATGTTTATTTAGTTATACTTTATCATTATTATGATTGTAATTATTATTATTATTATTATTATTATTATTATTATTATTACATACATTTTTAGTTAGTGATATATTATTATATACATTTTAGTTAGTTATATATCATAATTATATGTACATACGTAATTTCTGTTTAAAAACGACATTGAAGATATGTAAACTAAAACCTAAACTTTAAATATGATTTGAAATTAGAAAATAAAAATAAATATTTTAAGTTAAAAATGTAGTATTCTATTACGAAAAAGAATTCTTTAAAAAGTTTAAAGATTTTTTAGAATTAAAATTTAATAAACATTAATAAACTATAAATAAATTAAATAAATAAAGATGTAGTAATGATAAACAATAATTATCAATAATATACTGTAACAGTCACTAAATGAACTTTTTACTTAGTTATATATTATTATAATTATTATTATTATATAATAATAATATATATCTAACTAAAATTAGTAAGATATATATTATTATTATTATTATTATTATTATTATTATTATACACATTTTCAGTTAGTTGTATTATTATTATTATATTATTATTATTATATACATTTTAGTTAGTTATATATTATTATTATTGTTATATACATGTTTAGTTTATTATATATTATCATTATTATCATTATACACATTTTTAGTTAGTAATACTTTATTATTATTATCATTATTATTATTACTATATGCATTTTAAGTTAGTTATATATTATTATTATAATTATTATTATATACAGTTTTTGTTAGTTATATATTATCATCATTATTATTATTATATAAATTTTTATTTCGTTATATATTATAATTATTATTATTATTATTATTATATACATTTTTAGATAGTTATATATTATTATTATTATTATTATTATATACTTTTTTAGATAGTTATATATTATTATTATTATTATTATTATTATATACATTTTTAGTTAGTTATATATTATTATAATTATTATTATTATTATTATTATATACATTTTTAGTTAGTTATATATTAATATTATGATTATTATAATTATCATTATTATTATTATATACATTTTCAGTTGGTTATATATTATTATTATTATGATTATTATTATTGTATACATTTTTAGTTAGTGATATATTATTATTATTTTTTTTTTATTATTCTTCTTCTTATTATTATTATTATTATATTAAATTTACTTAGTTATATATCATGATTATTATTATATACATTTTAGTTAGTTATATATTATAATTATTATTATATACATTTTAGTTAGTTATATATCATTATTATTATTATATACATTTTTAGTTAGTTATATATTAATATTATGATTATTATAATTATCATTATTATTATTATATACATTTTCAGTTGGTTATATATTATTATTATTATGATTATTATTATTGTATATATTTTTAGTTAGTGATATATTATTTTTTTTTTTTATTCTTCTTGTTCTTATTATTATTATTATATTAAATTTAGTTAATTATATATCATGATTATTATTATATACATTTTAGTACGTTATATATTATTATTATTAATATTATATACATTTTTACTTAGTTCTATATTATCATTATTATTATTATTATTATTATATACATATTTGGTTAGTTATATATTATTATTATTATATTAATTTTAGTTAGTTATTTCTTATTATTATTATATACATTTTTAGGTAGTTATATATTATTATCATTATTATATACATTTTTAGTTAGTTATGTATTATTATTATTATTGTTATTATTATCACAATTATATACATTGTTAGTAAGTTATATATGTTATTATTATCATTATTATATACATGTTCTGTTAGTTATATATTATTATTACATACATTTTTAGTAAATTATATATTATTATTATTACTATTATTATTATATACATTTTTAGTTACTTATATATTATTATAATTATTATTATTATTATTATTATCATAATTATATACATTGTAAGTTAGTTATATATATATCATTATTATCATTATTATATACATTTTTAGTTAGTTATATATTATTATGATTAATATTATATACATTTTGAGTTAGTTATATGTTATTATTATTAGTATTATTATTATTATTATCATCATAATTATTATTATTACATACATCTTTAGTTAGTTATATTTTATTATTATCATTATTATTATTATAATTATATAGGTTTTTAGTTATTTACATATATTATTATTATTATTATTATTATTATTATTATATACATTTTAGTTAGTTATATATTATTATTATCATTTACACTTAGTAAGTTATATATATATTATTATTATCATATACATTTTTAGTAAGTTATATATTTTTATTATTATTATATACTTATTTTGTTAGTTATATAATATTATTATCATATACATTTTTAGTAAGTTATATTTTTTATTATTATTATTATATACTTTTTTAGTTAGTTATATATTATTATTATATACATTTTTAGTAAGTTATATATTTTTATTATTATATACATTTTTAGTTAGTTATATATTATTATTATTATTATTAATAATGTTATTATTATTATATACATTTTTCGTAAGTTGTATATTTTAATTATTATTATATACATTTTTAGTAAGTTATATATTTTTATTATTATTATTATATACATTTTTAGTTAGTTATATATTATTATTATTATTAATGTTATTATTATTATATACATTTTTCGTGAGTTATATATTTTTATTATTATTATATACATTTTTAGTTTGTTATATATTATTATATACATTTTCAGTTAGTTTTATATAATTATTATTATAATTATTATATACATTTAAAGCTAGTTATATTTTATTATTATTATCATTATTATCATCACATACATTTTAGTTAATTATATATCATAATTATTATATACATTTTTAGTTTGTTATATATTATTAGTATTATTATTATTATTATTATTATTATTATTATTATTATTATTATTATTATTGTTATTATTATTATATACATTTTTAGTTAGTTATATGTTATCATTATTATTATTATAATTATATAATATTTTAGTTAGTAATATGTTATTATTATCATTGTAATTATTATCATAATTATTATTATTATATACATTTTTAGTTAGTTATATGTTATTATTATATACGTTTTTAGTTAGTTATATATTTTTATTATTATTATATTCATTTTTAGTTAGTTATATATTTTTATTATTATTATATTAATTTTTAGTTAGTTATATATTATTATTATTACATACATTTTTAGTTAGTTATATATTACTATCATTATTATTAATATGATCATTATTATTATTATATACATTTTCAGTTATATCTTATCATTAGTATTATTATTTTAATTATTATTATTATTATTATTATTATTATCATTATATTCATTTTTAATTAGTTATATTATATCATTATTATTATTATTATTATTATCATTATATTCATTTTTAGTTAGTTATATATTATTATTATATACATTTTAGTTAGTTATATATACTAATTATGATTATGATATACAGTTTTAGTTAGTTATATATTGTTGTTATATTTATCATTATTATCATTATTATTATTATACACATTTTCAGTTAGTAATATATTATAATAATTAATATTATATACATTTTAGTTAGTTTTATATTATTATTATTATTATTATTGTTATTATTATTATATACATATTTAGTTGGTTATATATTATTTTTATTATTATTATTATTATTATTATCATTATTATTGTTATTATTATAATATACAATTTAGTTACTTATACATTATTATAATTATTATTATTATTGTTATTATATACATTTTTAGTTACTTATATCTTATTATTATTATTGTTATAATTATTATTATTATTATAATTATTATTATTATTATCATTATTATTATATTATTATTATTATATACATTTTAGTTAGTTATATCTTATTTTTATACGGATTTTAAGTTAGTTATATTTTATTTTTATTATTATTATATAGATTTTTAGTCAGTTATATATTGTTACTATTATTATTATTATTATAAATATTATATACATTTTCAGTTAGATATATTTTATTATTATTATTATTATTATTATTATATACATTTTCAGCTTGTTATATATTATTATTATAATTATTATTATCATCACATACATTTATAGTTAGTTATATATCATAATTATTATTATATACATTTTAGTTTGTTATATATTATTATTATTATTATTATTACTATTATTATTATTATTTATATCATTATTATTATTATTTTTTTTATTATTATTATAATTATTTTTATCATTATTATTATTATTTTTATCATTATTATTATTATTATTATTATTATTATATACAATTTTAGTTAGTTATATATTATTATTATTATTATTATTATTATTATTATTATTTTAATTATTATATACATTTTAGTTAGTAATATATAATTATTATCATTGTTATTATTATTATAATTAATGTTATTATATACATTTTTAGTTAGTTATATATTATTATATACAATTTTAGTTAGTTATATATTTTTATTATTATTATTATTATTATTATTATTATTATTATTATTATTATTATATACATTTTTAGTTAGTTATATATTATAATCATTATTATTAATATCATCATTATTATCATTATATACATTTTCAGTTATATCTTATCATTATTATTATTATTATTATTATTATACATGAAAAACGAACATAAGCAAAGGCGGGAAGAAATATAATAAATAAGGAAGGAGTAAAACTGAACATAAGCGAAGGCAGGAAGAAATATAATAAAGAACGAAGGAAAAAAAGAACATAAGCGAAGGCAAGAAGGAATATAATAAAGAACGAAGGAATAAAAAAGAACATAAGCGAAGGCAAGAAGGAATATAATAAATAACGAATGAATAAATAAAGAACGCAATCAAAAGCAAGAATAAATATAATAAAGAACGAAGGAATAAAAAAAGAACACAATCGAAGGCAAGAAGAAATATAATAAACAACGAAGGAATAAAAAGAACATAAGCGAAGGCAAGAAGAAATATAATAAAGAACGAAGGAATAAAAAAGAACGTAAGCGAAGGCAAGAAGGAATATAATAAAGAACGAAGGAATAAAAAAAGAACACAAGCGGAGGCAAGAATAAATATAATAAAGAACGAAGGAATAAAAAAGAACACAAGCGACGGCAAAAAGAAATATAATAAAGAACGAAGGAATAAAAAAAGAACACAAGCGAAGGCAAGAAGAAATATAATGAACAACGAAGGAATAAAAAAGAACATAAGCGGAGGCAAGAATAAATATAATAAAGAACGAAGGAATAAAAAAAATAAACATAAGCGACGGCAAGAAGAAATATAATAAACAACGAAGGAATAAAAAAAAACATAAGCAAAAGCAGGAAGAAATATAATAAATTTACGAAGGAATAAAAAAAGAACATAAGAGAAGGCAGGAAGAAATATAATAAATAACGAAGGAATAAAAAAAGAACACAAGCGAAAGGCAAGAAAGAATATAATAAAGAACGAATGAAATAAAAAAGAACATAAGCAAAGGCAAGCAAAAATATAATAAAGAACGGCGGAATAAAAAAGAACACAAACGAAGGCAAGAGGAAATATAATAAACAACGAAGGAATAAAAAAGAACATAAGCGAAGGCAAGAAGGAATAAAAAAGAACATAAGCGAAGGCAACAAGAAATATAATAAAGAACGAAGGAATAAAAAAGAACACAAGCGAAGGCAAGAAGAAATATAATAAAGAATTAAGGAATAAAAAAAGAACATAAGCAAATGCAAGCAGAAATATAAAAAAAAGAACGAAGGAATAAAAAATAACAGAAACGAAGGCAAGTAGGAATATAATAAAGAACGAAGTAATAAAAAAAAGAACACAAGTGAAGGCAAAAAGTAATATAATAAAGAACAAAGGAATAAAAAAGAACACAAGCGAAGGCAAGAATCAATAAGATTAAGAACGAATGAATAAAAAAAAGAACATAAGCAAAAGCAGGAAGAAATATAATAAATAACGAAGGAATAAAACAGAACATAAGAGAAGGCAGGAAGAAATATAATAAAGAACGAAGGAATAAAAAAGAACATGAGCAAAGTCAGGCAGAAATATAATAAATAACGAAGGAATAAAATAGAACACAAGCAAAGGCAGGAAGAAATATTATAAATAAGGAAGGAATAAAAACTGAACATAAGCGAAGGCAGGAAGAAATATAATAAATAACGAAGGAATAAAAAAGAACACAAGCAAAGGCAGGAAGAAATATTATAAATAAGGAAGGAATAAAAACTGAACATAAGCGAAGGCAGGAAGAAATATAATAAAGAACGAAGGAATAAAAATGAACACAAGCGAAGGCAGGAAGAAATATAATAAAGAACGAAGGAATAAAAAAGAACACAAGCAAAGGAAGGAAGAAATATAATAAATAAGGAAGGAATAAAAACTGAACATAAGCGAAGGCAGGAAGAAATATAATAAAGAACGCAGGAATAAAAAAGAACATGAGCAAACGCAGGAAGAAATATAATAAATAACGAAGGATTAAAAAAGAACATAAGCAAAGGCAGGAAGAAATATAATAAATAAGGAAGGAATAAAAATGAACACAAGCGAAGGCAGAAAGAAATATAATAAAGAACGAAGGAATAAAAAAGAACACAAGCGAAGGCAAGAAGGAATATAATAAAGAACGAAGGAATAAAAAAGAACATAAGCGAAGGCAAGAAGGAATATAATAAACAACGAAGGAATAAAAAAAAAAGAGAAGGCAACAAGAAATATAATAAAGAACGAAGGAATAAACAAGAACACAAGCGAAGGCAAGAAGAAATATAATAAAGAATTAAAGAAATAAAAAAAGAACATAAGCAAATGCAAGCAGAAATATAAAAAAGAACGAAGGAATAAAAAAGAACACAAACGAAGGCAAGTAGGAATATAATAAACAACGAAGGAATAAAAAAGAACATAAGCGGAGGCAAGAGGAAATATAATAAACAACGAAGGAATAAAAAAGAACATAAGCGAAGACAAACATCAATAAGATTAAGAACGAATGAATAAAAAAAAGAACATAAGCAAAATCAGGAAGAAATATAATAAATAACGAAGGAATAAAAAAGAACATAAGAGAAGGCAGGAAGAAATATAATAAAGAACGAAGGAATAAAAAAGAACATGAGCAAAGTCAGTAAGAAATATAATAAATAACGAAGGAATAAAAAAGAACACAAGCAAAGGCAGGAAGAAATATAATAAATAAGGAAGGAATAAAAACTGAACATAAGCGAAGGCAGGAAGAAATATAATAAATAACGAAGGATTAAAAAAGAACATAAGAGAAGGCAGGAAGAAATATAACAAAGAACGAAGGAATAAACAAGAACATGAGCAAAGGCAGGAAGAAATATAATAAATAAGGAAGGAATAAAAATGAACACAAGCGAAGGCAAGAAGGAATATAATAAATAACGAATGAATAAATAAAGACCGCAATCAAAAGCAAGAATAAATATAATAAAGAACGAAGGAATAAATAAAGAACACAAACGAAGGCAAGAAGAAATATAATAAACAACGAAGGAATAAAACAGAACATAAGCGAAGGCAAAAAGGAATATAATAAAGAACGAAGGAATAAAAAAGAACATAAGCGAAGGAAAGAAGGACTATAATAAAGAACGAATGAATAAATAAAGAACGCAATCAAAAGCAAGAATAAATATAATAAAGAACGAAGGAATAAAAAAGAACACAAGCAAAGGCAAGAAGAAATATAATAAATAACGAAAGAATAAAAAAGAAAACAAGCGACGGCAAAAAGAAATATAATAAAGAACGAAGGAATAAAAAAGAACACAAGCGAAGGCAAGAGGAAATATAATAAACAACGAAGGAATAAAAAAGAACATAAGCGAAGGCAAGAAGGAATATAATAAAGAACGAAAGAATAAAAAAGAACATAAGCGAAGGCAACAAGAAATATAATAAAGAACGAAGGAATAAAAAAGAACACAAACGAAGGCAAGTAGGAATATAATAAAGAACGAAGTAATAAAAAAAGAACACAAGAAAAGGCAAAAAGGAATATAATAAAGAACGAAGGAATAAAAAAGAACACGAGCGAAGACAAGAATCAATAAGATTAAGAACGAATGAATAAAAAAAAGAACATAAGCAAAAGCAGGAAGAAATATAATAAATAACGAAGGAATAAAAAAGAACATAAGAGAAGGCAGGAAGAAATATAATAAAGAACGAAGGAATAAAAAAGAACATGAGCAAAGTCAGGAAGAAATATAATAAATAACGAAGGAATAAAAAAGAACACAAGCAAAGGCGGGAAGAAATATAATAAATAAC
The DNA here is from genome assembly GCA_963556195.1 of Sepiola atlantica. Lineage (NCBI taxonomy): Eukaryota > Metazoa > Mollusca > Cephalopoda > Sepiida > Sepiolidae > Sepiola > Sepiola atlantica. The sequence continues at coordinate 108,574,884 of OY744529.1, forward strand.
GAAGGAATAAAAAAGAACATAAGAGAAGGCAGGAAGAAATATAATAAAGAACGAAGGAATAAAAAAGAACACAAGCAAAGGCAGGAAGAAATATAATAAATAAGGAAGGAATAAAAACTGAACATAAGCGAAGGCAGGAAGAAATATAATAAAGAACGCAGAAATAAAAAAGAACATGAGCAAAGGCAGGAAGAAATATAATAAATAACGAAGGATTAAAAAAGAACATAAGCAAAAGCAGGAAGAAATATAATAAAGAACTAAGTGATGAAAAAAGAACAAAAGCGAAGGCAAAAAGGAATATAAAAAAGAACGAACGAATAAAAAAGAACATAAGCGAAGGTAAGAAGAAATATAATAAATAAGGAAGGAATAAAAATGAACACAAGCGAAGGCAGGAAGAAATATAATAAAGAACGAAGGAATAAAAAAAGAACACAAGCGAAGGCAAGAAGGAATATAATAAAGAACGAAGGAATAAAAAAGAACATAAGCGAAGGCAAGAAGGAATATAATAAACAACGAAGGAATAAAAAAGAACATAAGCGAAGGCAGGAAGAAATATAATAAAGAACGAAGGAATAAAAAAAGAACGCAATCAAAAGCAAGAAGGAATATAATAAACAACTAAGGAATAAAAAAGAACATAAGCGAAGGCAAGAAGGAATATAATAAATAACGAAGGAATAAAAAAGAACATAAGCGAAGGCAAGAAGGAATATAATAAATAACGAATGAATAAATAAAGAACGCAATCAAAAGCAAGAATAAATATAATAAAGAACGAAGGAATAAAAAAAGAACACAAGCAAAGGCAAGAAGAAATATAATAAATAACGAAGGAATAAAAAACAAAACAAGCGACGGCAAGAAGAAATATAATAAAGAACGAAGGAATAAAAAAAGAACACAAGCGAAGGCAAGAGATAATATAATAAAGAACGAAGGAATAAAAAAGAACATAAGCGAAGGCAACAAGAAATATAATAAAGAACGAAGGAATAAAAAGAACACAAGCGAAGGCAAGAAGAAATATAATAAAGAATTAAAGAATAAAAAAAGAACATAAGCTAATGCAAGCAGAAATATAAAAAAGAAGGAATGAATAAAAATGAACCTAAACGAAGGCAAGTATGAATATAATAAAGAACGAAGGAAAAAAAAAGAACACAAGCGAAGGCAAAAAGGAATATAATAAAGAACGAAGGAATAAAAAAGAACACAAGCGAAGACAAGAATCAATAAGATTAAGAACGAATGAATAAAAAAAAAGAACATAAGCAAAAGCAGGAAGAAATATAATAAATAACGAAGGAATAAAAAAGAACATAAGAGAAGGCAGGAAGAAATATAATAAAGAACGAAGGAATAAAAAAGAACATGAGCAAAGTCAGGAAGAAATATAATAAATAACGAAGGAATAAAAAAAGAACACAAGCAAAGGCAGGAAGAAATATAATAAATAAGGAAGGAATAAAAACTGAACATAAGCGAAGGCAGGAAGAAATATAATAAATAACGAAGGATTAAAAAAGAACATAAGAGAAGGCAGGAAGAAATATAATAAAGAACGAAGGAATAAAAAAGAACATGAGCAAAGGCAGGAAGAAATATAATAAATAACGAAGGATTAAAAATAACATAAGCAAAGGCAGGAAGAAATATAATAAATAACGAATGAATAAATAAAGAACGCAATCAAAAGCAAAAATAAATATAATAAAGAACGAAGGAATAAAAAAAGAACACAAGCGAAGGCAAGAAGAAATATAATAAACAACGAAGGAATAAAAAAGAACATAAGCGAAGGCAAGAAGGAATATAATAAAGAACGAAGGAATAAAAAAAGAACACAAGCGAAGGCAAGAGGAAATATAATAAACAACGAAGGAATAAAAAAGAACATAAGCGAAGGCAAGAAGAAAAATAATAAAGAACGAAGGAATAAAAAAAAACACAAGCGAAAGGAAGAAGACATATAATAAAGAACGAAGGAATAAAAAAGAACATAAGCGAAGGCAAAAAGGAATATAATAAAGAACGAAGGAATAAAAAAGAACACAAGCGAAGGCAAGAAAAAATATAATAAAGAATTAAGGAATGAAAAAAATAAACATAAGCGAAGGCAGGAATAAATATAATAAAGAAACGAAGGAATAAAAAAAGAACACAAGCGAAGGCCAGAAGAAATATAATAAAGAACGAAGGAATAAATAAGAACACAAGCGAAGGCAAGAAGAAATATAATAAAGAAGTAAGGAATAAAAAAAATAAACACAAGCGAAGGCAAGAATAAATATAATAAAGAAACGAAGGAATAAAAAAAGAACACAAGCGAAGGCCAGAAGAAATATAATAAAGAACGAAGGAATAAATAAGAACACAAGCGAAGGCAAGAAGAAATATAATAAAGAAGTAAGGAATAAAAAAAATAAACACAAGCGAAGGCAAGAATAAATATAATAAAGAAACGAAGGAATAAAAAAAGAACACAAGCGAAGGCCAGAAGAAATATAATAAACAACGAAGGAATAAAAAAGAACATAAGCAAAAGCAGGAAGAAATATAATCAATATCGAAGGAATAAAAAAGAACATAAGCAAAGGCGGGAAGAAATATAATAAATTTACGAAGGAATAAAAAAAAGAACATAAGAGAAGGCAGGAAGAAATATAATAAATAACGAAGGAATGAACAAATAACACAAGCGAAGGCAAGTAGAAATATAATAAACAACAAAGGAATAAAAAAAGAACACAAGCGAAAGGCAAGAAAGAATATAACAAAGAACGAAGGAATAAAAAAGAACATAAGCAAAGGCAAGCAAAAATATAATAAAGAACGAATGAATAAAAAAGAACACAAACGAAGGCAAGTAGAAATATAATAAACAACAAAGGAATAAAAAATAACACAAGCGAAGGCAAGAAAGAATATAATAAAGAACGAAGTAATAAAAAAGAACATAAGCAAAGGCAAAGAAAATATTTTAAAGAACGAAGGAATAAAAAAGAACACAAACGAAGGCAAGAGGAAATATAATAAACAACGAAGGAATAAAAAAGAACACAAGCGAAGGCAAGAAGGAATATAATAAAGAACGAAGGAATAAAAAAGAACATAAGCGAAGGCAACAAGAAATATAATAAAGAACGAAGGAATAAAAAAGAACACAAGCGAAGGCAAGAAGAAATATAATAAAGAATTAATGAATAAAAAAAGAACATAAGCAAATGCAAGCAGAAATATAAAAAAGAACGAAGGAATAAAAAAGAACACAAACGAAGGCAAGTAGGAATATAATAAAGAACGAAGTAATAAAAAAGAACACAAGCGAAGGCAAAAAGGAATATAATAAAGAACGAAGGAATAAAAAAGAACACAAGCGAAGGCAAGAATCAATAAGATTAAGAACGAATGGATAAAAAAAAGAACATAAGCAAAAGCAGGAAGAAATATAATAAATAACGAAGGAATAAAAAAGAACATAAGAGAAGGCAGGAAGAAATATAATAAAGAACGAAGGAATAAAAAAGAACATGAGCAAAGGCAGGAAGAAATATAATAAATAAGGAAGAATAAACACTGAACATAAGCGAAGGCAGGAAGAAATATAATAAAGAACGAAGGAATAAAAAAAAACATGAGCAAAGGCAGGAAGAAATATAATAAATAAGGAAGGAATAAAAATGAACACAAGCGAAGGCAAAAAGAAATATAATAAACAACGAAGGAATAAAAAAGAACATAAGCGAAGGCAAGAAGAAATATAATAAAGAACGAAGGAATAAAAAAAGAACACAAGCGAAGGCAAGAAGAAATATAATAAACAACGAAGGAATAAAAAAGAACATAAGCGAAGGCAAGAAGGAATATAATAAAGAACGAAGGAATAAAAAAGAACATAAGCGAAGGCAAAAAGGAATATAATAAAGAACGAAGGAATAAAAAAGAACACAAGCGGAGGCAACAAGAAATATAATAAAGAACGAAGGAATAAAAATGAACACAAGCGGAGGCAAGAAGGAATATAATAAAGAACGAAGGAATAAAAAAGAACACAAGCGGAGGCAAGAAGGAATATAATAGAGAACGAAGGAATAAAAAAGAACACAAGCGGAGGCAAGAAGGAATATAATAAAGAACGAAGGAATAAAAAAGAACACAAGCGAATGGCAAGAAGGAATATAATAAAGAACGAAGGAATAAAAAAGAACACAAGCGGAGGCAAGAAGGAATTTAATAAAGAACGAAGGAATAAAAAAGAACACAAGCGGAGGCAAGAAGGAATATAATAACGAACGAAGGAATAAAAAAGAACACAAGCGGAGGCAAGAAGGAATATAATAAAGAACGAAGGAATAAAAAAGAACACAAGCGGAGGCAACAAGAAATATAATAACGAACGAAGGAATAAAAAAGAACACGAGCGGAGGCAAGAAGATATATAATAAAGAACGAAGGAATAAAAAAGAACACAAGCGGAGGCAAGAAGGAATATAATAAAGAACGAAGGAATAAAAAAGAACACAAGCGGAGGCAACAAGAAATATAATAAAGAACGAAGGAATAAAAAAGAACACAAGCGGAGGCAAGAAGGAATATCATAAAGAACGAAGGAATAAAAAAGAACACAAGCGGAGGCAAGAAGGAATATAATAACGAACGAAGGAATAAAAAAAAAGAACACAAGCGAAGGCTAGAAGAAATATAATGAAGAACGAAGGAATAAAAAAAAGAACACAAGCGAAGGCAGGAAGAAATATAATAAAGAACGAAGGAATAAAAAGAACAAAAGCGAAGGAAAGAAGAAATATAATAAAGAATGAATGAATAAAAAAAAAGAACAAAAGCTAAGGCAGGAAGAAATATAATAAAGAACGAAGGAATAAGAAAAGAACACAAGCGAAGGCAGGAAGGAATATAATAAAGAACGAATGAATAAAAAAGAACATAAGCGAAGGCAATAAGAAATATAATAAAGAACGAAGGAATAAATAAGAACACAAGCGAAGGCCAGAAGAAATATAATAAACAACGAAGGAATAAAAAAGAACACAAGCGAAGGCAAGAAGAAATATAATAAAGAATTAAGGAATAAAAAAAATAAACACAAGCGAAGGCAAGAATAAATATAATAAAGAAACGAAGGAATAAAAAAAGAACACAAGCGAAGGCCAGAAGAAATATAATAAACAACGAAGGAATAAAAAAGAACATAAGCAAAAGCAGGAAGAAATATAATCAATATCGAAGGAATAAAAAAGAACATAAGCAAAGGCGGGAAGAAATATAATAAATTTACGAAGGAATAAAAAAAGAACATAAGAGAAGGCAGGAAGAAATATAATAAATAACGAAGGAATGAACAAATAACACAAGCGAAGGCAAGTAGAAATATAATAAACAACAAAGGAATAAAAAAAGAACACAAGCGAAAGGCAAGAAAGAATATAACAAAGAACGAAGGAATAAAAAAGAACATAAGCAAAGGCAAGCAAAAATATAATAAAGAACGAAGGAATAAAAAAGAACACAAACGAAGGCAAGTAGAACTATAATAAACAACAAAGGAATAAAAAAGAACACAAGCGAAGGCAAGAAAGAATATAATAAAGAACGAAGGAATAAAAAAGAACATAAGCAAAGGCAAAGAAAATATTTTAAAGAACGAAGGAATAAAAAAGAACACAAACGAAGGCAAGAGGAAATATAATAAACAACGAAGGAATAAAAAAGAACATAAGCGAAGGCAAGAAGGAATATAATAAAGAACGAAGGAATAAAAAAGAACATAAGCGAAGGCAACAAGAAATATAATAAAGAACGAAGGAATAAAAAAGAACACAAGCGAAGGCAAGAAGAAATATAATAAAGAATTAAGGAATAAAAAAAGAACATAAGTAAATGCAAGCAGAAATATAAAAAAGAACGAAGGAATAAAAAAGAACACAAACGAAGGCAAGTAGGAATATAATAAAGAACGAAGTAATAAAAAAGAACACAAGCGAAGGCAAAAAGGAATATAATAAAGAACGAAGGAATAAAAAAGAACACAAGCGAAGGCAAGAATCAATAAGATTAAGAACGAATGGATAAAAAAAAGAACATAAGCAAAAGCAGGAAGAAATATAATAAATAACGAAGGAATAAAAAAGAACATAAGAGAAGGCAGGAAGAAATATAATAAAGAACGAAGGAATAAAAAAAGAACACAAGCGAAGGCAAGAGGAAATATAATAAACAACGAAGGAATAAAAAAGAACATAAGCGAAGGCAAGAAGGAATATAATAAAGAACGAAGGAATAAAAAAGAACACAAGCGAAGGGAAGAAGAAATATAATAAAGAACGAAGGAATAAAAAAGAACATAAGCGAAGGATAGAAGAAATATAATAAAGAACGAAGGAATAAAAAAGAACACAAGCGAAGGCAAGAAAAAATATAATAAAGAATTAAGGAATAAAAAAAATAAACATAAGCGAAGGCAGGAATAAATATAATAAAGAAACGAAGGAATAAAAAAAGAACACAAGCGAAGGCCAGAAGAAATATAATAAAGAACGAAAGGAATAAATAAGAACACAAGCGAAGGCAAGAAGGAATATAATAAAGAACGAAGGAATAAAAAAGAACATAAGCGAAGGATAGAAGAAATATAATAAAGAACGAAGGAATAAAAAAGAACACAAGCGAAGGCAAGAATCAATAAGATTAAGAACGAATGGATAAAACAAAAGAACATAAGCAAAAGCAGGAAGAAATATAATAAATAACGAAGGAATAAAAAAGAACATAAGAGAAGGCAGGAAGAAATATAATAAAGAACGAAGGAATAAAAAAAGAACACAAGCGAAGGCAAGAGGAAATATAATAAACAACGAAGGAATAAAAAAGAACATAAGCGAAGGCAAGAAGGAACATAATAAAGAACGAAGGAATAAAAAAGAACACAAGCGAAGGGAAGAAGAAATATAATAAAGAACGAAGGAATAAAAAAGAACATAAGCGAAGGATAGAAGAAATATAATAAAGAACGAAGGAATAAAAAAGAACACAAGCGAAGGCAAGAAAAAATATAATAAAGAATTAAGGAATAAAAAAAATAAACATAAGCGAAGGCAGGAATAAATATAATAAAGAAACAAAGGAATAAAAAAAGAACACAAGCGAAGGCCAGAAGAAATATAATAAAGAACGAAAGGAATAAATAAGAACACAAGCGAAGGCAAGAAGGAATATAATAAAGAACGAAGGAATAAAAAAGAACATAAGCGAAGGCAAGAAGGAATATAATAAAGAACGAAGGAATAAATAAGAACACAAGCGAAGGCCAGAAGAAATATAATAAACAACGAAGGAATAAAAAAGAACACAAGCGAAGGCAAGAAGAAATATAATAAAGAATTAAGGAATAAAAAAAATAAACACAAGCGAAGGCAAGAATAAATATAATAAAGAAACGAAGGAATAAAAGAAGAACACAAGCGAAGGCCAGAAGAAATATAATAAACAACGAAGGAATAAAAAAAGAACATAAGCAAAAGCAGGAAGAAATATAATCAATATCGAAGGAATAAAAAAGAACATAAGCAAAGGCGGGAAGAAATATAATAAATTTACGAAGGAATAAAAAAAGAACATAAGAGAAGGCAGGAAGAAATATAATAAATAACGAAGGAATGAACAAATAACACAAGCGAAGGCAAGTAGAAATATAATAAACAAGAAAGGAATAAAAAAAGAACACAAGCGAAAGGCAAGAAAGAATATAACAAAGAACGAAGGAATAAAAAAGAACATAAGCAAAGGCAAGCAAAAATATAATAAAGAACGAAGGAATAAAAAAGAACACAAACGAAGGCAAGTAGAAATATAATAAACAACAAAGGAATAAAAAAGAACACAAGCGAAGGCAAGAAAGAATATAATAAAGAACGAAGGAATAAAAAAGTACATAAGCAAAGGCAAAGAAAATATTTTAAAGAACGAAGGAATAAAAAAGAACACAAACGAAGGCAAGAGGAAATATAATAAACAACGAAGGAATAAAAAAGAACATAAGCGAAGGCAAGAAGGAATATAATAAAGAACGAAGGAATAAAAAAGAACATAAGCGAAGGCAACAAGAAATATAATAAAGAACGAAGGAATAAAAAAGAACACAAGCGAAGGCAAGAAGAAATATAATAAAGAATTAAGGAATAAAAAAAGAACATAAGCAAATGCAAGCAGAAATATAAAAAAGAACGAAGGAATAAGAAAGAACACAAACGAAGGCAAGTAGGAATATAATAAAGAACGAAGTAATAAAAAAGAACACAAGCGAAGGCAAAAAGGAATATAATAAAGAACGAAGGAATAAAAAAGAACACAAGCGAAGGCAAGAATCAATAAGATTAAGAACGAATGGATAAAAAAAGAACATAAGCAAAAGCAGGAAGAAATATAATAAATAACGAAGGAATAAAAAAGAACATAAGAGAAGGCAACAAGAAATATAATAAAGAACGAAGGAATAAAAAAAAACATGAGCAAAGGCAGGAAGAAATATAATAAATAAGGAAGAATAAACACTGAACATAAGCGAAGGCAGGAAGAAATATAATAAAGAACGAAGGAATAAAAAAAAACATGAGCAAAGGCAGGAAGAAATATAATAAATAAGGAAGGAATAAAAATGAACACAAGCGAAGGCAAGAAGAAATATAATAAACAACGAAGGAATAAAAAAGAACATAAGCGAAGGCAAGTAGAAATATAATAAAGAACGAAGGAATAAAAAAAGAACACAAGCGAAGGCAAGAAGAAATATAATAAACAACGAAGGAATAAAAAAGAACATAAGCGAAGGCAAGAAGGAATATAATAAAGAACGAAGGAATAAAAAAGAACATAAGCGAAGGCAAAAAGGAATATAATAAATAACGAATGAATAAATAAAGAACGCAATCAAAAGCAAGAATAAATATAATAAAGAACGAAGGAATAAAAAAGAACACAAGCGAAGGCAAGAAGAAATATAATAAACAACGAAGGAATAAAAAAGAACATAAGCGAAGGCAAGAAGGAATATAATAAAGAACGAAGGAATAAAAAAGAACATAAGCGAAGGCAAGAATGAATATAATAAAGAACGAATGAATAAATAAAGAACGCAATCAAAAGCAAGAATAAATATAATAAAGAACGAAGGAATAAAAAAGAACACAAGCAAAGGCAAGAAGAAATATAATAAATAACGAAGGAATAAAAAAGAAAACAAGCGACGGCAAAAAGAAATATAATAAACAACGAAGGAATAAAAAAGAACATAAGCAAAAGCAGGAAGAAATATAATCAATATCAGAGGAATAAAAAAGAACATAAGCAAAGGCGGGAAGAAATATAATAAATTTACGAAGGAATAAAAAAAGAACATAAGAGAAGGCAGGAAGAAATATAATAAATAACGAAGGAATGAACAAAGAACACAAGCGAAGGCAAGTAGAAATATAATAAACAACAAAGGAACAAAAAAAGAACACAAGCGAAAGGCAAGAAAGAATATAATAAAGAACGAAGGAATAAAAAAGAACATAAGCAAAGGCAAGCAAAAATATAATAAAGAACGAAGGAATAAATAAGAACATAAGCAAAGGCGGGAAGAAATATAATAAATTTACGAAGGAATAAAAAAAGAACATAAGAGAAGGCAGGAAGAAATATAATAAATAACGAAGGAATGAACAAAGAACACAAGCGAAGGCAAGTAGAAATATAATAAACAACAAAGGAACAAAAAAAGAACACAAGCGAGAGGCAAGAAAGAATATAATAAAGAACGAAGGAATAAAAAAGAACATAAGCAAAGGCAAGCAAAAATATAATAAAGAACGAAGGAATAAAAAAGAACACAAACGAAGGCAAGTAGAAATATTATAAACAACAAAGGAATAAAAAAGAACACAAGCGAAGGTAAGAAAGAATATAATAAAGAACGAAGGAATAAAAAAGAACATAAGCAAAGGCAAGCAAAAATATAATAAAGAACGAAGGAATAAAAAAGAACACAAACGAAGGCAAGTAGGAATATAATAAAGAACTAAGTAATGAAAAAAGAACAAAAGCGAAGGCAAAAAGGAATATAAAAAAGAACGAACGAATAAAAAATAACATAAGCGAAGGTAAGAAGAAATATAATAAACACCGAAGGAATAAAAAAAACACAAGCGAAGGCAAGTAGGAATATAATAAAGAACGAAGTAAATAGAACATAAGAGAAGGCAGAAAGAAATATAATAAATAACGAAGTAATAAAAAAGAACACAAGCGAAGGCAGGAAGGAACATAATAAATAACGAAGGAATAAAAAAGAACACAAGCGAAGGCTAGAAGAAATATAACAAATAAAGAATGAATAAAAAAAGAACACAAGCGAAGGCAAGAAGGAATATAATAAAAAAAGAAGGAATAAAAAAGAACAAAAGCGAAAGAAAGAAGAAGTATAATAAATAACGAAGGAATAAAAAAAGAACACAAGCGACGGCAAGAAGAAATATAATAAAGAACGAAGGAATAAAAAAAAAGAACACAAGCGAAGGCAAGAAGAATATAATAAAGAACGAAGGAATAAAAAAGAACATAAGCGAAGGCAAGAAGGAATATAATAAAGAACGAAGGAATAAAACAGAACACAAGCGAAGGCAAGAAGAAATATCCTAAGAACGAAGGAATAAAAAAGAACACAAGCGGAGGCAGGAAGGAATATAATAAAGAACGAATGAATAAAAAAAAGAACACAAGCGAAGGCTAAAAGAAATATAACAAATAACGAAGGAATAAAAAAAAGAACACAAGCGAAGGCAATAAGAAATATAATAAAGAACGAAGGAATAAAAAAGAACACAAGCGGAGGCAGGAAGGAATATAATAAAGAACGAATGAATAAAAAAAAGAACACAAGCGAAGGCTAAAAGAAATATAACAAATAACGAAGGAATAAAAAAAAGAACACAAGCGAAGGCAATAAGAAATATAATAAAGAACGAAGGAATAAAAAAGAACAAAAGCGAAGGAAAGAAGAAATATAATAAAGAACGAATGAATAAAAAAAAGAACACAAGCGAAGGCAATAAGAAATATAATAAAGAACGAAGGAATAAAAAAGAACAAAAGCGAAGGAAAGAAGAAATATAATAAAGAATGAATGAATAAAAAAAGAACACAAGCGAAGGCATATAATAAACAATGAAGGAATAAAAAAAGAAAGGAAGAGAAAAAGAGAAAAACAGAAAGAAAGACAGACGGAAGAGCGAACGAAAGATAGATAGAAAAAAAAGATATATACAGGCAATAAAGAAACAAAAAAGCAGTAAAAAGAAACTGAGAAATGGATAGATTAACTGGGTTTAAGATAGAGAAATATATACTCAAATAGAGAGAGGGGTAATACAGAGAAAGAGAGAAGAGAGTGGTAATCAGACAATGTCAGAGGTCACAAAAGGACTTTATCTTCTATCTTCTCTCTCTCTCTCTCTCTCTCTCTCTCTCTCTCTCTCTCTCTCTCTCTCTATCTCTCTCTCTATCTATCTATCTATCTATCTATCTCTCTCTCTCTCTCTCTCTTTCTGTCTTAACGTTCAATAGCGATTTATTAATTCTTCTTTTCTCTTTTGTACCAACGAGAGCAGACGCGAAGTCGCAGTTCACACGAGATTTAGTGAAAGAACACAGAAAAGAAATATTAGGCTCAATGACTCTTAGTGTCTCTCATCTACGCCGATATCAAACAGGAAAAACACTTTCATCTTTACGGGAACTTCAAACTTTCATTCTGACTTCAAACTAAAGAGAGATTTACACCGGGTATGACCATAAACACACACACACACACACACACACACACACACACACACATATATATATATATATATATATATATATATATATATATATATATGTATGTGTAAATATATATATATATAATATATAGTATGTATAGATATCTATCTATATATATATATATATATATATATATATATATATATATATATATAGGTATATATATGTTTATAAATACATATATAGGATACATAATATATATACATGTATATAAATACTTATAGGATACATATATATAAATATACATATACATATACATATAAACATATACATACAGATATATATATGCATACATATACCTCTATATATATATATACATACATATATATACATATATATACACATATGATATACATATATATACATATATATCTATACATATATATGTATATATGGTCATGTTTATATTTATTTCTCAAAAAGCTCAAAAACTTCGGCAATTTAGCAGAAACTTAAGATGCGTCCATTCAGTCTATGCATTTAGCGATGAAAATACGATTTCAAGCGTAACCGTGACAGACTGACGAAAACGATATTTCAAATTGAAGCGGAACACATAGACTGACGGACATATGCTCTGATGTAGATCCTTGGACGCGTCAAGGGATCATATTTCGAAGGACGAAAATACTATTTCAAATTTAAGAGTGACAGATGAACGAAAATGCAATTTGAATCGTAAGCGTTGCCCGTCGAGGAAAATGCATTTTAAAACTTAAGCATAACATATCGAGAAATGTGTTATTTCCATCTTGAGCCTGAAAAGCGGGCTAAAATGCAATGTTTTGCGTAAGCGTGGTAGATCGACGAAAACGCTAGTCAATTATCTTACGCGTACCCACCGACGGACGGAACCACTGTGCAATAAGAAAGTTTGCAAACTTAAACGCCACGAACCAGTGGACGGACCGACGGATAGAACACTCTTTTATTATTGCTTGGGCGCATTTAAAACCTGTTAACTATGTTTAGTTTAATTTGGTTTCTTGTTATTTTTGTTACGTTTTATTTAATTTATTTTATTCCTTTTCCTTTTCTTCTTTTTTTTTCAGAATGAAAAAAATTCGAAGATGGAAATGAATGCAAATCAGATGTAGAAATTGTTTGAACTTTTGGGAACAATAAAAGTAAATTATCTTTAGGAAAAACCCGACAAAAGGATTTCAAGTTTGAAAGGCGGGAAATTGAAGACTGAAAAATACAAAAGTTATGACTTGAAAAAGAAGCTTATATATATATATATATATATATATATATATATATATATATATATATATATATATATATATATATATATATATATATATATATATACATATATTATATATATACATTATATATGTGTGTGTCTGTGTATATATACGTGCGTACGTAATTATAAACATTAATATGTATATGTGTGTGTGTGCAAAATTTCAAACTTTACATAGAAAAAGAGAATATATATATATATATATATATATATATATATATATATATATATATATATATAAGTGCGTATATAAGAATACACATTTGTATATAGGCATGTACATATATGAGTGCGCAACAGCAAAATGTTATATATATATATATATATATATATTACACGGGAATATGTAATTATACACATGGATATATATATAATATATATGTATGTCTTTGTGTATGTTTAATCTACATTTACACCGCAGTAACGCCCAAACAGACACGTACACATAGAAACACACAGACTCACACACACACATTATATATATATATATATATATATATATATATATATATATATATATATATATATATACGTATATATTGCTACGTGATAGATTTGAAACATTTTAAACTTCAAACGATTACATCAAATGATTCGAATGAATACCAATAAGATTATGATAATGAAAATGGAGCACACATTTTTGTTGTGTATAGCTTAAATAAAAGCTGTTATGCTACAATAATGCAAGTGCATATATATATATATATATATATATATATATATATATATATATATATATATATATATATATATATAACTCTGCCTAATGAGATCTCAGTTTGTAATAGCTGTTGATCGATAACATCGACATGCCAGTGTCGCAGATTTTGTACATGTCTGTGTAAATAAAAATAATTATATATATATATATATATATATATATATATAAATATATTTATATATATATATATATATATATATATATATATATATATATATATATATAAATCCGGGTTTCATTGACTAAATCCATATGCTTTTTAAATCTATCTTCTTTTTATTATTCAGAAAGGCTTCATTATGATAATATAACAAAACGGTACCTAAATTAATCAAAGGGAAAATATTCTTAAATAATATTTTTAAAAGTTCATCACACTTTCTATCCCTTCCTTCTGTACACCTCACTTCACTGTACACCTCACTGTACACCTCACTTGACTGCACACCTCACTAAACTGTACACCTCACTTCACACCTCACTTCACTGTACACCTCACTTCACTGTACACCCCACTTCACACCTTACTTCACTGTACACCTCACTTTCAACCTCACTTCACTGTACACCTCACTGTACACCTCACTTGACTGCACACCTCACTAAACTGTACACCTCACTTCACACCTCACTTCACTGTACACCTCACTTCACTGTACACACCACTTCACACCTTACTTCACTGTACACCTCACTTTCAACCTCACTTCACTGTAAACCTCACTGTACACCTTACTTCACTGTACACTTCACAACACTGTACACCTTACCAAACTGTACACCTCACCACACTGTACACCTCACTTCACTGTACACCTTACTTCACTGTACACCTTACTTCACTGTATAATCACTACACTGTACAATCACTACACTGTACACGTCCCTTCACTGTACACCTCACTGTACACGTCACTTCACTGTACATTTCACTGTACACCTTACTTCACTGTACACCTCACTGCACACCTCACTTAACACTTCACTTCACTGTACCCCTTACTCTACTGTACACTTAACTACACTGTACACCCAGCTACGCTGTACACATCACTTCACTGTACACCTCACTACA
>OY744529.1:108594817-108607317 GCA_963556195.1 Sepiola atlantica
GGGAAAACGATAGAATTGGAAAAAAATCGCGGGAAAAAGATAGAATTGGAAAAAAATCGCGGGAAAAAGACAGAATTGGAAAAAAATCACGGGAAAAAGATAGAATTGGAAAAAAATAACGGGAAAAAGATAGAATTGGAAAAAAATCGCGGGAAAAAGATAGAATTGGAAAAAAATCACGGGAAAAAGATAGAATTGGAAAAAAATCACGGGAAAAAGATAGAATTGGAAAAAATCGCGGGAAAAAGATAGAATTGAAAGACAAATCACGGGAAAAAGATAGAATTGGAAAAAAATCACGGGAAAAAGATAAATTGAAAGACAAATCGCGGGAAAAAGATAGAATTGGAAAAAAATCACGGGAAAAAGAATAAATTGGAAAGAAATCACGGTAAAAAGATAGAATTGGAAAAAAATGGCGGGAAAAAGATAGAATTGGAAAAAAATCACGGGAAAAAGATAGAATTAGAAAAAAATCACGGGAAAAAGATAGAATTGGAAAAAAATCACGGGAAAAAGATAGAATTGGAAAAAAATCGCGGGAAAAAGATAGAATTGGAAAAAAATCACGGGAAAAAGATAGAATTGGAAAAAAATCACGGGAAAAAGATAGAATTGGAAAAAAATCGCGGGAAAACGATAGAATTGGAAAAAAATCACGGGAAAAAGATAGAATTGGAAAAAAATCACGGGAAAAAGATAGAATTGGAAAAAAATCGCGGGAAAAAGATCGAATTGGAAAAAAATCACGGGAAAACGATAGAATTGGAAAAAATCACGGGAAAAAGATAGAATTGGAAAAAAATCGCGTGAAAAAGATAGAATTGGAAAAAAATCACGGGAAAAAGATAGAATTGGAAAAAAATCACGGGAAAAAGATAGAATTGGAAAAAAATCACGGGAAAAAGATAGAATTGGAAAAAAATCGCGCGAAAAAGATAGAATTGGAAAAAAATCACGGGAAAAAGATAGAATTGGAAAAAAATCGCGGGAAAAAGATAGAATTGAAAGACAAATCACGGGAAAAACATAGAATTGGAAAAAAATCACGGGAAAAAGATAGAATTGAAAGACAAATCGCGGGAAAAAGATAGAATTGGAAAAAAATCACGGGAAAAAGAATAAATTGGAAAAAAATCACGGGAAAAAGATAGAATTGGAAAAAAATGGCGGGAAAAAGATAGAATTTGAAAAAAAATCACGGGAAAAAGATAGAATTAGAATAAAATCACGGGAAAAAGATAGAATTGGAAAAAAATCGCGGGAAAAAGATAGAATTGGAAAAAAATCGCGGGAAAAAGATAGAATTGGAAAAAAATCACGGGAAAAAGATAGAATTGGAAAAAAATCACGGGAAAAAGATAGAATTGGAAAAAAATCGCGGGAAAACGATAGAATTGGAAAAAAATCACGGGAAAAAGATAGAATTGGAAAATAATCGCGGGAAAAAGATAGAATTGGAAAAAAATCACGGGAAAACGATAGAATTGGAAAAAAATCACGGGAAAAAGATAGAATTGGAAAAAAATCGCGTGAAAAAGATAGAATTGGAAAAAAATCACGGGAAAAAGATAGAATTGGAAAAAAATCACGGGAAACAGATAGAATTGGAAAAAAATCGCGGGAAAAAGATAGCATTGGAAAAAAATCACGGGAAAAAGATAGAATTGGAAAAAAATCGCGGGAAAAAGATAGAATTGAAAGACAAATCACGGGGAAAAGATAGAATTGGAAAAAAATCACGGGAAAAAGATAGAATTGAAAGACAAATCGCGAGAAAAAGATAGAATTGAAAGACAAATCACGGGAAAAAGATAGAATTGGAAAAAAATCACGGGAAAAAGATAGAATTGGAAAAAAATCACGGGAAAAAGATAGAATTGGAAAAAAATCGCGCGAAAAAGATAGAATTGGAAAAAAATCACGGGAAAAAGATAGAATTGGAAAAAAATCGCGGGAAAAAGATAGAATTGAAAGACAAATCACGGGAAAAACATAGAATTGGAAAAAAATCACGGGAAAAAGATAGAATTGAAAGACAAATCGCGGGAAAAAGATAGAATTGGAAAAAAATCACGGGAAAAAGAATAAATTGGAAAAAAATCACGGGAAAAAGATAGAATTGGAAAAAAATGGCGGGAAAAAGATAGAATTTGAAAAAAAATCACGGGAAAAAGATAGAATTAGAATAAAATCACGGGAAAAAGATAGAATTGGAAAAAAATCGCGGGAAAAAGATAGAATTGGAAAAAAATCACGGGAAAAAGATAGAATTGGAAAAAAATCACGGGAAAAAGATAGAATTGGAAAAAAATCACGGGAAAAAGATAGAATTGGAAAAAAATCGCGGGAAAACGATAGAATTGGAAAAAAATCACGGGAAAAAGATAGAATTGGAAAAAAATCACGGGAAAAAGATAGAATTGGAAAATAATCGCGGGAAAAAGATAGAATTGGAAAAAAATCACGGGAAAACGATAGAATTGGAAAAAAATCACGGGAAAAAGATAGAATTGGAAAAAAATCGCGTGAAAAAGATAGAATTGGAAAAAAATCACGGGAAAAAGATAGAATTGGAAAAAAATCACGGGAAACAGATAGAATTGGAAAAAAATCGCGGGAAAAAGATAGCATTGGAAAAAAATCACGGGAAAAAGATAGAATTGGAAAAAAATCGCGGGAAAAAGATAGAATTGAAAGACAAATCACGGGGAAAAGATAGAATTGGAAAAAAATCACGGGAAAAAGATAGAATTGAAAGACAAATCGCGAGAAAAAGATAGAATTGAAAGACAAATCGCGGGAAAAAGATAGAATTGGAAATAAATCACGGGAAAAAGATAGAATTAGAAAAAAATCACGGGAAAAAGATAGAATTGGAAAAAAATCGCGGGAAAAAGATAGAATTGGGAAAAAATCACGGGAAAAAGATAAAATTGGAAAAAAATCACGGGAAAAAGATAGAATTGGAAAAAAATCGCGGGAAAAAGATAGAATTGGAAAAAAATCACGGGAAAAAGATAGAATTGGAAAAAAATCACGGGAAAAAGATAGAATTGGAAAAAAATCGCGGGAAAAAGATAGAATTGGAAAAAAATCACGGGAAAAAGATAGAATTGAAAGACAAATCGCAGGAAAAAGATAGAATTGGAAAAAAATCACGGGAAAAAGATAGAGTTGGAAAAAAATCACGGGAAAAAGACAGAATTGGAATAAAATGGCGGGAAAAAGATAGAATTGGAAAAAAATCACGGGAAAAAGATAGAATTGGAAAAAAATCACGGGAAAAAGATAAAATTGGAAAAAAATCACGGAAAAAAGATAGAATTGGAAAAAAATCGCGGGATAAAGATAGAATTGGAAAAAAATCGCGGGAAAAAGATAGAATTGGAAAAAAATCACGGGAAAAAGATAGAATTGGAAAAAAATCACGGAAAAAAGATAGAATTGGAAAAAAATCACGGGAAAAAGATAGAATTGGAAAAAAATCACGGGAAAAAGATAGAATTGGAAAAAAATCGCGGAAAAAGATAGAATTAGAAAAAAATCACGGGAAAAAGATAGAATTGGGAAAATAATTGCGGGAAAAAGATAGAATTGAAAGACACATCGCGGGAAAAAGATAGAATTGGAAAAAAATCGCGGGAAAACGATAGAATTGGAAAAAAATCGCGGGAAAAAGATAGAATTGGAAAAAAATCACGGGAAAAAGATAGAATTGGAAAAAAATCGCGGGAAAAAGATAGCATTGGAAAAAAATCACGGGAAAAAGATAGAATTGGAAAAAAATCGCGGGAAAAAGATAGAATTGGAAAAAAATCGCGGGAAAAAGACAGAATTGGAAAAAAATCACGGGAAAAAGATAGAATTGGAAAAAAATCACGGGAAAAAGATAGAATTGGAAAAAAATCGCGGGAAAAAGATAGAATTGGAAAAAAATCACGGAAAAAAGATAGAATTGGAAAAAAATCACGGGAAAAAGATAGAATTGGAAAAAAATCGCGGGAAAAAGATAGAATTGAAAGTCAAATCACGGGAAAAAGATAGAATTGGAAAAAAATCACGGGAAAAAGATAGAATTGAAAGACAAATCGCGGGAAAAAGATAGAATTGGAAAAAAATCACGGGAAAAAGAATAAATTGGAAAAAAATCACGAGAAAAAGATAGAATTGGAAAAAAATCACGGGAAAAAGATAGAATTGGAAAAAAATCGCGTGAAAAAGATAGAATTAGAATAAAATCACGGGAAAAATATAGAATTGGAAAAAAATCGCGGGAAAAAGATAGAATTGGAAAAAAATCGCGGGAAAAAGATAGAATTGGAAAAAAATCACGGGAAAAAGATAGAATTGGAAAAAAATCACGGCAAAAAGATAGAATTGGAAAAAAATCGCGGGAAAACGATAGAATTGGAAAAAAATCACGGGAAAAAGATAGAATTGGAAAAAAATCACGGGAAAAAGATAGAATTGGAAAAAAATCACGGGAAAAAGATAGAATTGGAAAAAAATCACGGGAAAACGATAGAATTGGAAAAAAATCACGGGAAAAAGATAGAATTGGAAAAAAATCGCGTGAAAAAGATAGAATTGGAAAAAAATCACGGGAAAAAGATAGAATTGGAAAAAAATCACGGGAAAAAGATAGAATTGGAAAAAAATCACGGGAAAAAGATAGAATTAGAAAAAAATCGCGCGAAAAAGATAGAATTTGAAAAAAATCACGGGAAAAAGATAGAATTGGAAAAAAATCGCGGGAAAAAGATAGAATTGAAAGACAAATCACGGGAAAAAGATAGAATTGGAAAAAAATCACGGGAAAAAGATAGAATTGAAAGACAAATCGCGGGAAAATGATAGAATTGGAAAAAAATCACGGGAAAAAGAATAAATTGGAAAAAAATCACGGGAAAAAGATGGAATTGGAAAAAAATGGCGGAAAAAAGATAGAATTGGAAAAAAATCTCCGGAAAAAGATAGAATTAGAAAAAAATTACGGAAAAAAGATAGAATTGGAAAAAAATCGCGGGAAAAAGATAGAATTGGAAAAAAATCGCGGGAAAAAGATAGCATTGGAAAAAAATCACGGGAAAACGATAGAATTGGGAAAAAATCACGGGAAAAAGATAGAATTGGAAAAAAATCGCGTGAAAAAGATAGAATTGGAAAAAAATCGCGGGAAAAAGATAGAATTGGAAAAAAATCACGGGAAAAAGATAGAATTGGAAAAAAATCGCGGGAAAAAGATAGAATTGAAAGACAAATCACGGGAAAAAGATAGAATTGGAAAAAAATCACGGGAAAAAGATAGAATTGGAAAAAAATCACGGGAAAAAGATAGAATTGGAAAAAAATCGCGGGAAAAAGATAGAATTGGAAAAAAATCACGGGAAAAAGATAGAATTGGAAAAAAATCGCGTGAAAAGATAGAATTGGAAAAAAATCACGGGAAAAAGATAGAATTGGAAAAAAATCGCGGGAAAACGATAGAATTGGAAAAAAATCACGGGAAAAAGATAGAATTGGAAAAAAATCACGGGAAAAAGATAGAATTGGAAAAAAGCACGGGAAAAAGATAGAATTGGAAAAAAAATCGGAAAAAAGGGAAATGGCGATAGAATTAAAAAACGGAGTGAAAAAAGGAGAATGACGTATGATTGGTAAAGGCACGAATAAGACAGGAAATTCAATTTCGAGAATTGGACGTGAGACAAACGTTCCAAGAAAGTAGAAGGAATGATTTTGACCATTTATGAAGCAGCTGTTGAAAGATACTTTTAACATTTCGAAAAGATTACCCTGAGGTTTGAAAAGTCATGCCCAATGCTTCTGAAAAGGCAAATCACAGGATACCTACGCGGCATCATCGTTAACCGATTGCGCCTGTTATTTATAATGTCGTTAAATCAGCCGATTTAATAGATTTTGCCGCCCCAGGAATTAAGCAAGTGAAGACAAAGGATTCAGAAAAACGAAGCAAATGCATAGAACTTGCCAGGGAACTGAAAGGAATATGGAGCATAAAGAAAGTCACTACAATACCAATAATTGTAGAAGCACTCGGAACAGTTTCGAAAAAAACTGGAAAAATTACGAGGAGAAATTGGAATTGAATGGAAGATTGAGACTATAGACCAGCGCCCGAGAGGTGAGCACTCTGACCATCAAAAATTGCCTGAGCAGCCCCGTCGGCATTCCCCGGTAGGGGCGCCTCAAGCAGTAAGCAATTAACTTACTCCTCCCCAAAGAGGGGAGGCAAAGCCTGGGAGGGTGGACCTCCTAGAACTGCACAGGACAATCCCATAGACCGGCGTAAATCAAGCCCCGAAGGCCCAGACAATACCAGTCTATAGGGTGCAGTATCCATCGGAACAGATACTACACTTTGATCTTAGCCCAAAAGGCCAACGTGGCACAGTATTATTTACTCTTCTCCAGGAGTTAGGCACAAGGCCAGTTTTATCCTACTCCCACAAGTAAGATGTGACCCAAGGTCGGGTCGGAAAGTGGGGGTTGAAAAGCCAGCGCCCAAGAGGTGAGCACTCTGACCATCAAAAATTGCCTGGGCAGCCCCGTCGGCATTCCCCGGTAGGGGCGCCTCAGGCAGTAAGCAATAAACTTACTCCTCCCCAAAGAGGGGAGGCGAAGCCTGGGAGGGTGGACCTCCTAGAGCTGCACAGGACAGACCCATAGACAGGCGTAAATCAAGCCCCGAAGGCCAAGACAATACCAGTCTATGGGGTGCAGTATCCATCGGAACAGATACTACACTTTGATCTTAGCCCAAAAGGCCAACGTGGCACAGTTAATTCAGTCGTTTCTTGAGGTTACTTAGATGGTGTAAGGATAGTGACCCAGTCCCTGAAATACTTTAACTCTAATACCTAGGAACCTGATTAACATAGATGGGAGAAGGTCTGTTTGCCACGTTTACTTATATATATATATATATATATATATATATATATATATATATATATATATATATATATATATATATATATATATATATATATATATATATATATATATATGGATAATACAATATAATGCTAATTTGATTCTTTATTCCTACTGACAGTTTGAAAAAGTGCAGAAAATCCTGCCAGTTAGAATAGAAAAAAAATCTGCAGTGTGGACACAGTTTTAATATTTCCAACCTGATGTTTTAGGCAACTGATTTATTCTCAGTCAGCAAACTAATTTATAAAATTCAATGGCCAATGAGTATGGACGACCCACAAGAATGGGAGTAAGGGGTCGGTTGGAGGTAAGGACCATATACGAAAGCATGAAAGAAAGGATCATAGTTAAAATAAAGGGCTGTGCATAAAATATATGTAAATAAAAATTAAGGGGAAAAAACTAAAATTAAAGTTAAAGTAAAAGTAAAGATTGGTAAAAATTATGAAAATTAATAGTATTGAAAAAGTTAGAATATAAGTAAAATAAAATTAATTAAATGTTTCTGTAAAATAATGATGATAGGCAGGATGTGGTGGGTCACAGAATACGTGAATGGAAGTTGGTAAGAGATCAGTAGTGATAGTCTTCTAATTGACAGAAGTAGGAGTCAGCTATATTTTGTTCTGTTTGTGGGCATGTGTAAAGTCAGAGACACACACACTGGCGTCACTCTCGCTCAACCGACTAAGGCCATCATCGACTGAGCTATCGACCTTGTCATTTATCACCGGCACACACAATTCGCAATCGCTTGATGCTGCACTTCCACTGTCTTCGGAATAGCTCATCATCAGAGGATACGGGCGAAGATCTCTTACATGGCGAGGCACTCCATCCACACACACCGTTTTCAGACTCACCATTTTCGTCACAGTTCCTGTCCTCCATTCACTCGTGCACCTGTTTGGCTGGGCTCCAACCAGCACACCGTCACGCTCCCTCTGTTCATAAATGTGATGTTTGTGCTCTGGTAGCAATGGAACAGCTTCATCGATTCCTTTCACCGGACTTTTTTTTCTTTTTTTTTCTTAAACATAGTTCACCCAAAACAAGGCAGGCCGCCACTGTAGACGTAAGGGGCTACTGAGAAGGAAAAAAATGGCAGAAAGTTGGGGGGGGTCAACCTAAATTCGGATCTGCGCAGCGAGATGTCTGTTTACATTAGTTTTAAATTTCTGCATGTCTGTACTGTCGGGGAAACAGGGGGCAGGGAGGGAGTTCCAGAGGCCGGTAGCACGAGGAAAGAAGCTATTTGAGTAGAAGGCTCTCCGACATCTGGTGACCTCCACAGTGAATGAATGAGATTTAGTTGATTGTCGAGTTAGTCTAGTGAATTTACTTGTACAGTGCATTCGTCGGAACTGTCGCGCTATGGACATCATCTTTTGGCGTGATATTGTACCAATAAACCGCCTCTTCAGTAGTGCATCCCTTCCTAGCGGCAATCCGTTTTATAGATCTATGGAACCTCTCGATAATACCATTTCCTGACGGTTCATATGCACACCGGAAACGCAATCGGACACCCCAACTTTCAGCAAACATTCTGAACCTATTGCTGATAAAAGCTGTACCGTCGTAGGTCAATATTTTTTCGGGTGGACCCCTCTCAAAGAAAACAGAGCTGAGACACTGTATCGCAGCGACAGAATACTCCCGCCGCAAGAGTCGCCGTGTTTTGGGGTAACGGAATGTGAATTTTTTTTTCCTTTTAAGAATAAATAATTTTTTTTTTCAAGAAACAAGTAATTTAGACACAGGTAATATATTAAAAGAATAAACAATGTTTTTGAGTAACGAAATGTGATTTTTTACTTTTCAATATTTTTTCTTCCAAACTTAATTAACAGGATAGAAATGTGAAATATGCATTAGCATATTATTAAATGTTTCGGTCCTGTGCGACCGTATTTGTTGACGCCACATAAATTCATCCAAATGGGATGGTAATATGGATGCTGAGGTACCAAACATGGCTTTGAATCTGCTTTCGTAGATCATCCACATTTGTTCGACGGTGTTCATGTGTACCTGCGTGATAGGGTCCACATAAGGCAAAGAATGGTTCACTATCCTGGGGGGGGGGGGGGCTTCAAAATACCAATTCTGCGACATTCTCGGTTGCCCGGAACTTTTTGGTGAAGGGGACAAAAATGCGGTACTTTTACTATGACGCGACTTCCTGTTCGCAGACGAAAATCTGGGGACCCTTTTTGTATCTAAGCACCATCCATCGATGCCTTGGCCTTTTGGCTAAGATCAAAGTGTAGTATCTGTTCCGATGGATACTGCACCCCATAGACTGGTATTGTCTTGGCCTTCGGGCTTGATTTATGCCGGTCTGTGGGTCTGTTCTGTGCAGTTCTAGGAGGTCTACCCTCCCAGGCTTCGCCTCCCCTCTTTGAGGAGGAGTAAGTTTATTGCTTACTGTCTGAGGCTCCCCTACTGGGGAATGCCGACTGGGCTGCCCAGGCAATTTTTAAACCCCACTTTCCCGACCCGACCTTGGGTCACATCTTACTTGTGGGAGTAAGATAAAAACTGGCCTTGTGCCTAACTCCTGGGGAGGAGTAAATCAATATTCTACGAGTGTGCTAGTATACACGAAACAAAGTGGACTGCTTTTTTTATGGCGGGGTGATTGTACAGATTTTTCTTAGTTTGTAAACAAGTTAAGCGATTCGTTTAGTCTTAAATTAAGCCATCCGGTAATAAGGATCAACAGGGTCTTGCCCGCTAACAGTCAAAATGTACGCCTCCACCCCTTCTCCCCTGCACCCTCTCCTCCAACACATCTTTCAACCATCCCAAAACGACCCCCCCCCTCCCCCCCGGACATATACAAACTCCGCCCCCCCCCCTCTCTCACTCTTGGCTCCGGCTGGCGCCATTATTTTTTTGTTTTAAACGAACAAGACAAAAAGATCTAAAAGGCTGGAATGTTTGAAATCTCCCACCTTGTTCTTTTTCTCTCTCTATTTTTTTTTTTGGGGGGGGGGGGGGTTAGTCTTCCGACAAAAGCAATGTCTTTTATTAAAGAAACCGCCGAAGGGAAACCGAAACATTTAATTATGGTCCGTATTCTTCTTTCAGTCTTCCATACTTTTTTTCCGACGCCGTCGTCTCTTTTCACTTCGGATCATCCAAACTGCCGAATCTTTGATGTACAAACATCAGTCGCTTTCATCTCATAATTACCGCGGCTACTTGCTAGCCTTAGATTCGATCTGGCACAAGGTACGGCGCTAACACCCCCCTCCCCATCCATCCTCCAACACCCTGACCGAGGGGGTGGGCCCAGGCCTCTTTAGTTTTATTTTGTGTCCCCTTATTTAAATTGTTGCCGGAAAAAAGATTTACAGAGAGAGAGAGAGAGAGAGAGAGAGAGAGAGAGAGAGAGAGAGAGTCGCTTTTAACGAAAACAACATATTAAAAAACAAAAACGGATTCAATTCTTACTGTTACGCCCATTTAATCTACGCGTTTAGCGATGAAAATCCTGTTCAAAAGTGACGCGTGACAGACTAAACTTGAGCGTTCGGCTTAAACAGGGTTGATATGCCGTAAAAAAAAAAACAAGCAACCAATTAAATTTAAGCGTAACAAACGAAACTTAACAACTTTTATTTTTTATTTATCTTTTTGTTTTACTTCAATTTGACCCAAACAAGACACACTGCCATTGAAACGTAAGGGGCTACTGTGAATTAGGGGACATATTTATAGGGGCACCCTAAGTGGGGAGTTGTGCAGCGAGATGGTTGTTCACTTTGCATTTAAATTTCTGCATGTTGATACAGTCGGGGAAACAGGGATCGGAGGAGGGGTGATTCCAAAGGCAAGCGGTTCGAGTAGAAAGTCTTCCGGCATCTGGGGAGTCTACGGTGAAGGGGTTGTAGTCTGCTGCTGTTGGGTTGGTGGGGAGTATTAACGTTGAGGGAGCACAAGTGCAGCAAGTTTATGGGAGCACATTCCGTGGAAGTACTTGTAAAAAAGCACAGCGGTGCCACACTGCGGTGATGCGACAGAGACTGGAGCTTGGTAGACAGTGTGGGACCTATTAGGTTAGAGGCTCTGTTTTTGGAGCCTGTCCAAGAGGAAGAGACTGATGGTATGTGCACCAGCCCAGATGTGGCAAAAATACTCCATGCATCGGCGGATGGTGGCTTTGTAGAGATATAGGATACTGACACATGTAAGAAGTTTTCTAGCTCGGTAAGGGGAGCCTACCTTCTTTGCAGCAGACTCGTTCAATGTATTTATTCCAATTCATATTACCTGTGAATGTTAGGAGGTTCGTTGTTGGACTATCAGGAAGGGTGCTATTAGTTGAGGCAATCGGTGGTTGGTAATGTTTCTTATAATTGTTAATTAAGAGTAGAAAATACACCTGTGGATGCACTTTCGAATGCCTGTAACTCTCGCTTCCCTTACTTTTTCTCTTAGTCCTAACCTTCCAAGAGCGATCTTTCTGACAAAGGGAGAAGAAAATGCTGTACCTTGAGTTGGTTGTTATTTAGTGTTAGCCGTACGCCCAGATGACTTGAATAAATTTTCTTTCCCTTATCTTCGTTGTCATGTATGGGGTTGCGTCGGGAGTGAAATGCAATCCGAAGCGGCAGAATGATCCAACCATCATTCCAGCAACATTAGCAACAGATTTGAGGTCTCGGGTGATGGTCAGTCCTAGAAGCTTATCAAAGCAAGGGGGCTCCAAAAGGAGAGAGCCATTCATTTCAATTCAAGCAAAATCAGAGTCCGATCGTTGGTGGTGAAAGGAGAGAAGATTGGTTTTAGATGTATCAAAAATAACCAGCCACCTCTTTCCCCATTGCATTACGTGCTCCAGGTCGGAAGAGAGAGAGACACACACACAGAGAGCTCTTAATCATAAATGCTCTTTGAAGTGTTGCCATAGATGTTGTGTTATCGTCATAGATGTCAACGAATGAACTTAAAATGTGATTTTGGAGATCATTGATAAAAATCAGGAAGAGGGTTGGGTCCAAAATAGATCCCTGGGGTACGTGCTTCAGACCTCTTCCCATCAACGACTTCTTTTTAAAATCTATTCGAGATAATTATTGGACATTTCTGATATCCTATAGCTAGCTAGCTTGTGAAGCAAACCTTTGTGCCAAAGCCTATCAAAGGCCTTTGATATGTCAAAAGCTATTGCTCGAAAGACGAAGCCTCCGTCAATAGATTCACGGATCTTGTGTGATATTACAATCAACACATCAGCAGTTGATTTTGCAGGACGAAATCCATATTGTTTGTCACTGAGTAGATCGTTTTTGCTGAAGTGGTTTACAACTTCTTGATTTATCACAGATTCTAATAACTTACTCAGGAGACTGATTGGTCTGCACTGAGACGCAGAAGACCGATCTCCAGTATTTTTGAATACTACTCAGAATGATAAAGTTTTTTTAAGGTAATGGGAAGCATTTTCTCAGACTGATGAAGTTTTTCAAGGTGATAGGAAGCATTTCTCCTTTAAGCAACAATTGAACAGTTTTGTAAGAATATGA
>OY744529.1:108612317-108632317 GCA_963556195.1 Sepiola atlantica
ATGCCCTCTTCTCTTCCCTACATACTCTTTCTCACAGAAGAGAGGTTGCTAGTCTTTCTCTACTCAATCGTTATTTTCATGGTAGGTGCTCGACTGAGCTCTAATCTATGGTTGCTCCCTGTAAAAAATCACAATAAAATCTCGTCTAGCTACAACCACTGTCAATCATTTTCCTTTCTCAATGTGTGTACCTAAAACTAAACGGCACCTTCCATGAGCAGAGTTTGTTTCCAAGAACTACCCGTCTCTGAAACAATACCACTGGGTTGCTACCCATCTGGTTATAGCATGAACGTTTTCAAGTCCAATGTTAACAAATTCTTGTTGGGTCGTCCTCTTAAATAATCTAATTTCTGACCAGTCTTTATCATTGTTACAAATCCTCACGTTGTAGTTTCACTGTCCTGACAAATTAATTAACCCTTATCCTCGAGTGGCCTATGGGCCTTGATAAGCTGTGAATCGTTAGCACATAGAAAGGGAAAATAGCTTAGTTTTGTTAGCGTTAAATGTAACCATCCATTTATATACCCATTCTAATACAGATTGGCAGTCATTTTCTAAGGATTCAGCCATTGCCTTGGATATGTTTGCGTTTGATTTGCCCTCATATCGAGAATAGAATATGGTGTCGTCCGCAAATATATCGAGCTCGGACGCGATTGAGTCAGGGATGTCGTTTATGAAAATCAGGAATAATAAAGGTGCAATGATGGACCCCTGGTGCACACCCGCCCTAATGTGATGTTGTTTAGATATACGGCCATCGATGACGACCTGGGCTTTCTTTTTAGCTAAGAAGGATCTGATTATATTAAATATCGTCCAGCAATACCGTGAAAGCCGATCGTAGAGGTCTGTGGACGCATCTAAAAAAGGGAAACCTTGTCGCACACGTGCACGTCTGTCTGAAACTTAAATTCTTTTAAACTTCAGCTCTTTTGAAAATTGTGATGATTTTACATTTGAAAACTTGTATCTAATATATAAAGTAGAGCTAGTCTGATTCTCTAATTTTTGTAACTAATAATTTTCTTCTTACAAAATCGATATATGATTCTGATTCGCCAGATTTGTTTTTGCGAAACATTGGCCCATGTTCTTAACAACAAAAATGTATTTCGATTCAATTTCTTTAAAAAAAAAAAATTATCCGCCTAGAAAGACTTTTAAAATGGACGCCATATTAAATAATAGTAGCAGCAACCAGTACACATATAAATATTTAGGATTACAGAAGATACAGCAAGCCAAAATAGCGTCAGATAGAAGATCTAAATATCTCACTTTCAATCACCGGTCTCGGCGTTCGATTTGTTTCTTGTTTTTTTTTTTTGTTGGAAGTCTTTTATTCACATCAGTAATGCATTAGTGTAAAGTACTTAAACTAATGCATTTCTATTTCTTCGTAAACAAGTCAGCCATTTTAATATGTTGTTATTACTTGGAAACAAAGATTGAATTTCTCTGTGTCTATTCAAAAATTGACAGCAGTTTGGAAACATTGAAACTATTGAATAAAGAGTAATTTTAACTCGCTTAACATTCTTAGTAGCTTTATGTACTAAGCATTTAAAGCTTTGAAAGCTCTGTACATCCATTATTTTATAAATACAGATTAAAACAGCATTACCTTAACAACAAATAATTTTGGAAAAGAAAAAGCGAAATGAAAGTAAAATGGCACCCGGGCAACGTCGGGTAAGGACAGCAAGTTCCTTATAAAATGCATAATTTATTGAATAAATCCTAACCACATTTTGTAAAATTGGATAATTAGTCGGCTTACGGACAGTCATCTCCTAGTGGGTGTTTTATTTACTCCTCCCCAGGAGTTAGGCACAAGGCCAGTTTTATCTTACTCCCACAAGTAAGATGTGACCCAAGATCGGGTCGAGAAAGTGGGGTTTGAAAAGCCAGCGCTCGAGAGGTGAGCACTCTGGCCATTTAAAAATTGCCTGGGCAGCCCCGTCGGCATTCCCCGGTAGGGGCGCCTCAGACAGTAAGCAATAAACTTACTCCTCCCCAAAGAGGGGAGGCAAAGCCTGGGAGGGTGGACCTCCTAGAACTGCACAGGACAGACCCATAGACCGGCGTAAATCAAGACCCGAAGGCCAAGACAATACCAGTCCATGGGGTGTAGCATCCATCGGAACAGATACTACACTTTGATCTTAGCCAAATAGAGCCGGCACATCGTATTAATGCCGTGTGGGTCAAGGATCTATTCTGGGCCTTCCTGATCTTCATTAACAATCTTCGAAATCACATTTTACTGTCTGTGACAGCGAAGAGAATTGGTGATCAAGATCTTGTTGGTTTGCTCTCTTCCGATTTGAAGCATGTGATGCCTTGGGGAAAATAATGATCAGTTATGTTTTAACACATCTAAAACGAAGAGTCATCATACCAAAATATTGCGCTAAATAAATATTTATCGCCATTGAAATGAAAATGAAAATAACTATAACGTGTGTGTTTTTAATGAGAATGTAAACAAATGTAACAGTGACTACATTTTGGATTCTTCGACCATCTCAGCTAAATTGACGAAATAAATAACCTCTAAGTTATTTATGCGATTCATAAATACTGTCCTCCCTGAACATTGCATTATGCGTTGCGACGACCCAAGTATTGTACGTGAAAGTGTTTACGATGAAACTGTTCATAGACTTTCGTACGATTTGACTAGCTTAAAAACGCTTTGTAGATGTTATGATCTCGACTCATTGACCTTTTGGCCAAGATCAAAGTGTAGTATCTGTTCCGATGGATACTGCACCCCATAGACTGGTATTGTCTTGGCCTTCGGGGCTTGATTTACGCCGGTCTATGGGTTTGTCCTGTGCAGTTCTAAGAGGTCCACCCTCCCAGGTTTTGCCTCCTCTCTTTGGGAAGGAGTAAGTTTATTGTTTACTGTCTGAGGCGCCCCTACCGGGGAATGCCGACGGGGCTGCCCAGGCATGTTTTTGTAGGCCAGAGTGCTCACCTTCTCGGGCGCTGGCTTTTCAAATCCCACTTCCCGACCTTGTGTCACATCTTACCGCTGTGAAAGGTCGATAAATAGAAGCATGCGCAATATCGTATGCGTTATATAGTTGTTTAAAATCTGTAATAGTATACATGATTTATGTTTGGTAGTAATAATGAAGTAGAAAGTCTAAATGCATTAAGGTAACTCTTTCGGATACATCTGATCGTGTGTATGAATATATGTATCAAAACATCTAGTAACAATATAAAAAAACAGATAATGTTTGATCCTCCCTTTAAATTTATTTCTTTTGCTCTATACTGCAGTTTTGGGGGATATTTGCACCCTGTAAAATATTGAATGGTCCTGTGTCACGCAAAAATATCCCAAATTTCAGATTTGTTTTAGAGGAAGTAAAAACACTGCCCCTCTGTGAACGAAAAGTTAATGGCGAATAACGAGAATATTCTGAATCAGGCGAGGCGTAACAAAGGCCTGGACATAAAATAAGGAACTGCTTTCTACATGAATCTGTTACTATTAATACTAATATGAATCTGTTACTATTAATACTAATATGAATCTGTTACCATTAATACTAATATGAATCTGTTACCATTAATACTAATATGAATCTGTTACCATTAATACTAATATGAATCTGTTACTATTAATACTAATATGAATCTGTTACTATTAATACTAATATGAATCTGTTACTATTAATACTAATATGAATCTGTTACTATTAATACTAATATGAATCTGTTACTATTAATACTAATATGAATCTGTTACCATTAATACTAATATGAATCTGTTACCATTAATACTAATATGAATCTGTTACCATTAATACTAATATGAATCTGTTACCATTAATACTAATATGAATCTGTTACCATTAATACTAATATGAATCTGTTACCATTAATACTAATATGAATCTGTTACTATTAATACTAATATGAATCTGTTACTATTAATACTAATATGAATCTGTTACTATTAATACTAATATTCCTTTTGAGATGATGAAGCTCTTCTTTATTTATTTAAAATTGTAGCAATTTAATTATTTTAAACAATGAATCGTATCGTAAAAATAATTGTCCACTAAATATTTTTTTCAAATCAATTAAACGAATGTCACGTTTAGAAATGTGTTTATTTAAAATTGCACTGTTTTAGTGGACGGGACGACAGGATTCGATTTTGGAACAATTCATTTGAAAGTCGGAACTGTTTACCTTAGCGACATAAGATTAATCACCAATCACCATATTTGATGATCGGACGATCATATCTTTTAAAGAAGAGGTGAAGGGTGATAACGTACGTACGAACATGATATTGCTTAGCGTATTATTATATAGTTAGCGGGATATAAAATTTTAAAAAACTCCACAAGCCAGATGTGAGAGAACCCTTTTAGCGTAAAACCACAAACCAGCCTAACCCTAACCACAAACCAGCCTAACCCTAACCCTAACCACAAAACAGCCTAACCCTAACCACAAACCAGCCTATATCAGCATAATACGTCACCTGCTCTTCATTCTCTTAATCTTGAAGACGTCTGTTGCCCAAGTCGTATGGGTGAAGTTGTATTGATTTTCATAGAAAACAAACGGATAAACAAACTGTTGTGGCCTTGTTAGGAGCCAGAAATAAAGACACAATATAAGAATTGAATAAACAAAGACATGTACAAGTGAGAAGTTTACCAACGTCCTTGTTATTCCATGGGTGACCAGGCTGAACAATTTTCAGAATACTCCTTTGTAATGTTATGAGAATCACGACTCGCTGACTATTTAACTATACTTCGAGGGGTAAATATATAACTATACTTCGAGGGGTAAATATCTCAAGTTTGTTGGTCTTTTCACAGATTTTTGTTTTAATTTGCTTGCTAAACTCATTTCTCAGAGCTTCTCGTCTGATTTATTCAAGAATTTATTCGAGAGTTCCATTTTACTTCAATCGAAGTTCTCAGAAATCAAGGGGTCCCTTTCTGAGGCTAACACTTGATCTCTATATGAGATACATAGGTATCCGAGTGTTCCATTAAAGTTCTCCTTTACCTCTCAAACGTTGAGTTAGTAAAGAAGTAGAGAACATTAATTTTCCTGTCCCTAATTGACCAGTTAACTATGCTATAGTATATCTTCTTGGTCTTACCGGATTCCAGGATAAGAATTTATCTAGTCTGGTGGAGTATCCGGCTTAGTGCTGTTACTAGATGCAACATCACTTGGAGAAGGTGCACCATTTTCTCCCTTGTCACGGACCATGACATTTTATTTGATCTTAACAAGGTTGGTTTTCCTAGTTTTTTTCTAAATGTGTCGATTTATGATTGTTAAATCTGACTCAGAATCCAATTGTAATTTAATATTATTATTTAGGATTGTTGCTTGCACGTTTTTCTTAATGTTTAATCCGTCTTGTTCATCTGATTTTGTGCTTGGTACGCAGCTATTAAGCCTTTTTCTAGCTCCGCAGTGTGAGCTCTTGTGCCCGACATGGCTGCAAATTGGGCACTTCTTATACCGGCAACAGCAATTCTTATACCAATGTAATGAACCACAACAATAACACAGGTTGGGGTGAGGGGAAAGTTATCTTTTTTCTTTTTGGATTGTTTTGATTTAAAGAGAGAATTAGATTTTTTTTACTGACGTACCTTTCTTAGGTGTGCTATTCCAGATTCCTCGATATTTTTTAACACTCACGGGTCTCTGACAAATTTCCGCTATTTGTTGGCGAGTAACGTTTTACCCATCCTCTCAGCCATTCAACCCCTTACGTCTAATTTCAACATCTTTAGCCGAAAAGAGCCCCTAAATATCAGACACTTGAAATTATTCTGCACTCAATTCTGACAATTTGAAATTGCCAAAATGCTTGTTGATGACCGATGCGAATGTAGTGAAACCTTCACTATCCTTTCTGATTAAATTCATGCACTTCCATCTTTTATGAAAGAGTGAAGTTTTATGACTAAAAAGTTCTGTAAGAAGTATAACCACTTCAGTAAATGTCAGTTCGTTGTTTTACCCGTTAAGATATAGTTCATAAATTTAGTGTGCTCCATGGCGCCTAGTTTTGTAAGTAGTAGGCGAACTTTCTTATAGTCTGTCCAATTCATGTAGTCTGTAGCGTATAAATACTAGTACCTTCTAAAATAGGAGGCGAAGGTTATATATTTATCTGGAGAATATGTCATGATGTCTATTTCGCCCAGATCGTGTTTTATGAAAAAGCATTTTCGTGTTCACTTATTTATTTATCAGTTTAAGCAAGTTTCCTTGCACTTGTTAAGTTCGAAGTAGAATTTCTTCGAATTTTTGTTGTCTGATTTCCGTTTCTTTTTTTTTTCTTTCTTTGTAATGCGAGCTTTTTTTCTTAAACTTGCTTTTGAAATTTAAACGTTTTTGTTTTGTATATCCTGCTGAAGTCGACGCATTCTTTTTTGCTGTTCCATTCGGAACTTAAGAAAATCAAACATGGTGGATTTAAACTCGTCCATGTTTGTCTGCGGTGAAAAACTGTCTTTTTCTTTGAATTAAAAAATAACTTTAATTTCTTACTCAGGGAATCCCGATAGACCTGTAACAAAAACAATTCTTCTCAAAATAATGTTTGTGCGAGAAAAGAAGTCTCGTAATTTGGCAACTCGTGTTCAAGTTCAGTGTAAGTTAGTTGATTTTTTTTTATTGACAAGTATTGTTAACGAAAATAGAATCTCGTCGGAACTAATATTGATAGTTTCCACGTAGTCCTTTTGGGGATTCTCAGGGGTCCTTAAGGGTCGCCGTCGCCAAGTTGTTATGACCTTGTTAGGGACCAGAAATAAAAACACAAAAGAGGAATTGCGTAAACAAATATATCAACAAAGAACAGTAATACAAAACATATACAAATGAAATGGTTACCCGCGAGACTGTTCGGACCGACTGTCAGGGCCGTCTGCTAGAATATTGACTTCCCCTAAGAGCAACACCTGCTGTTATTTATAGCTAGAAGAGTTCATGTGTGCGTGAGTAAATTACCATAACACAAACAAACAAATAAACTTTCTCTTCAATACGTCTTTGCTTCTTGGAACTATTGGTTAAATGGTTGGGTTGACTTGACTCAAGATCCTGTGACAACTAATCTAGGAGAATGAACGCTGTGAATAAAACCCAGAGTTTTGTTTTTCATTAGTGATGGAATTTATTTGCACCGTTCTTTTGTCATCTGGATGTAGGGGGGGGGGTGCATGACTCACAAGACGTAAAACCTATTCAGTGGCAAAGGCGAGGTGACCGGAAGAACAAGTCTGTACTAAGAATTACGTAAAAGAAAAAACCAAATGAGAATAAGTCTGTGTCATTAATCTTATTGATAATTCGTATATTTGAGAATATTTTAACGTCGTACTAGCGAAAACGTGATGTCGCGCGGTGGTGCTATGTCAAGTACATTTGCAACTCAGTTTGAATTCACGTTCAAATATGCAAGTATGTGTAGGGTATTAATGCATATCTGACGATGAAACTGCATTAACATGTTAAAATAGGACCATTTTCATTATTTATTATTGTTATAAAGCGTTATCCGAACGGATATTGAGCCTTTTATGTGCAAGATTTGAACGAGAAAGGGAGAGAGAGAGAGGATGAAAGAGATGGGGGGGGGTAAAAAGAGATGTAGACAGAAAGAGAAGGCCGTGAGAGAGACAGAGACGGGAAGAAAGATTCTTCGCACACACTACTAGTGAAAGCGCTCTAATTAATTTAGTTGCCGACAATAGGTCAGCCACGTCTCACGTATAAAGCAAATAAGACAACATACAACACACTTTGATATTCGTTTTCGTTAATGGGATACGTTGCCGACAAAGATGTTTCTCCAACTTGTCAAATGCTTCAGTAGCCTTTGAATTCACTCGGCGATTTCATTGTCTATATTACAACACCTGTTGAGGTTTTCTGAGATGGACAAACTGCATAAACTAATATATATATATATATATATATATATATATATATATATATATATATATATATATATATATATATATATATATATATAAATGAATAAATGCGAAAAAAAAATGTCCATCTATCCTAACTATATTAACATCAAAACACGTTAGGATTATTCAATTCTAATGATGTTTATTTACCTCCCCAGGAGGTTAGGCACAAGGCCAGTTTTATCTTACTCCCACAAGGTAAGATGTGACCCAAGGTCGGGTCGGGAAAGTGGGACTTGAAAAGTCAGCGCCCGAGAAAGTGAGCACTCTGACAATTAAAAATTGCCTGGGCAGCCCCGTCGGCATTCCCCGGTAATTTAATTCTAATGATATAATAATATATTGAAATACCCATAGACATCTCCAACTCACTCAAACAAATCTCGATTTTGCTCATTTGCATATTTATTTATTTTTAAATTTTTAATAAATATATATTCTGTAAGATACTTTTCTACTTAGTATTGTAAAATGTTCTTCTACATACGCAATCGTTTTATCGATAGTGCTATAATTATTATTATAAATAAAATAAGATAAAGAGATTTTATTTTTTAAAATGATAGCGTTCAAAAACTTATTGAGAATTTCATTTTCAAGGGAGATGATGTACTCCCGGCTTTAGTAAAGTCTCAAATATCGCTGACATTGTCGAGAACAGATACTACACTTTGATCTTAGCCAAAAGGTCACGGAACCATAAAAAAATTGTGACTTGGCATTTTTAAATGAAAAAAAAAATGGATTAAATTGGAATATTTTTTAATGGGCGGTGTAGTATAGTATCGGTTTTGTTGTCATAAGACTGTCCTCCCAGGAATTACCTCCCCCGTTTTTAAGGGTATGTAGGGGGGAATTCTTCCAGAATTAAACATCCCCAATGCCTGGGCGGATGATATCATGACAACAGAATAGATAGTACACTAACTCTCCCCACATACAAAACTGGTAATCCTGAGGAAATATCTTTTAATATGTGTGTGTGGGGGGGTGGGGGTAGTATCGGTTCTGTTCTCATAAGATCGTCCACGCAAGAATGACTTTCTCCTTTTTGGGTGGAGGGAAGTCATGTTCGTTCATTATGATATTACCATCTGTCAGGAGGGGGTCAGTGTATATGTTCGTTCACCCTAATACTAGCTAAGGAAGAACGATAACTCAAGTTTATAATAAACATGTCTTTTTTAGCTAGAAAATTATGAAATTTATCGTTCTTCCTTAGCCAGCATATTTATCTTTGTTTATAAAGATGGCGACTATATTTTTCCAGACAATTTTCATTTAAGCGTTTCACGTGGACAATGAAACTTGCCATGGTTTTTAATGTTATCTAAATAAATAAATGCAAAAGTTTTTTCAACCTATTCTAACTATATTGACATTTAAACGGTTTATGCTTATTTAATTCTCTGTAGTATATTTTCATTCGTCATGATACATTCCTCCCGGGCATTACCACCTCTTCGAGGGGAAGGCCGTACAGTATACATTCGTTCCTCATGATACTATTTCCTCAGGATTACCAGTTTTGTGCGTGGGGAGAGTTAGTGTACTATCTATTCTGTTGTCATGATATCATCCTCCCAGGCATTAACCCCTCCTTTGGTGGTGGGGGTGGGGGGAGTCAGTGTTTGTAGTTCGTTCATCATTATATCATCCTCTCAGTCTCTCATTTGCATATTTATTTATTTTTAAGTTTCTAATGAATTAATATTTTCTAATCTGTTAATAATTAAATACATGCGTTTATTATTTTTTTTAATAAACTTGTTTCCGTTGTTGTTGTGGTTGTTGTTGTTGTTGTTGTTGTTGTTGTTGTTGTTGTTGTTGTTGTTGCTGTAGTTGTTGCTGTGGTTGTTGTTGTTCCTATTCCTATTTACTTCCTCCCACGAGAGCAGAGTTAGACATAATGTCAATATTTTACGTGGGGAGAATCCAGCTTCCCAAAAATGGGCACTCTGAATTGGAACAAACATTTCAATTGCCTCGGTTTAGAAGGATTTCTCCTTCACTGACAGAGAACATAAAAACTTAGTGACGATTCAGTACAGATGCTACATTTTGCTCCTAGCTAAAAGGACAAGGAGTTAACATGTTGGTAGTGATGATGATGATGATGATGATGATGATGATGATGATGATGATGATGATGATGATGATGATGATGATGATGATGATTTGTCATAGAAAAGAAATAAACTTCCTTTAATCTTTCTAAATTACAAAAAAATTATTTTTCTTTAATATTCTTTCCGTATTTTTATTTCTTTTATAATAAAGGTGAAAAGTACAAAGTACCCACTTCGAATTACCCAGTAATATAAAAGTGGAGTATTTGACCAATCGACGTTTCACCCTTATGTTTATTCATTTCATTGTATAACCAGTTTTAATGGAGAATTCATATTAATTTTTAGGCTGAAACAAAATAAAATTTATCGACATTGAATATCTTAAAGACCATATCAATTGAACTTTTTGTTGATTTTTCCTAAAAAACAAAATTTGACGATGTTCATGCACAGTCTATTTCCCCCACATTGGAATATATCAAATAACACTACGACAATCAGCATTTTTTAAATTTTCTCTAAATTACAAAAATGTCAAATGAAAATTACTTCTTTGGTTTCTGTAATGCATATATATATGCATATATATATATATACATATATATATATATGCATATATATATATATATGCATATATATATATGCATATATATATATATATGCATATATATATATATATGCATATATATATGCATATATATATATGCATATATATATATGCATATATATATATATGCATATATATATGCATATATATATATATATATATGCATATATATATGCATATATATATGCATATATATATATACATATATATATATGCATATATATATACATGCATATATATATATATGCATATATATATATATATATATGCATATATATATATATATATATGCATATATATATATATGCATATATATATATATGCATATATATATATATATATATATATATATATATATATATATATATATATATATGCATGTGTATATGTAGATACGCACATAAGTGTTAGAGGATAGATTTCGACCCAGAAAACAGCAATTCTTCTCCCTTTGTCAGAAACATCGTTCATGAAGTGTGAGATCTAAAGGACAAAATCAGGGAAACGAGAGTTACGAGGCTGTCGAAAGTAAACCCCAAGTCACTTTCTACTCTTCCGAATACTATCAGACTCCTTATGTTTATAATCCTTATTCTTATTTTAATTCAAATTGATTACGTTATTTTGATTCTAGAAAATGTCTAAAATTTAAGGCTTAAGCTTAGGGAGTATTGAGAAGAAATTGAAATTCAAGGAATCTTCCTTAATCGGTGACTAATGATTATGGATTAAATTTAATGCAAATCTGAAATATTGGAAATTTCTAAATGGGAGGTTGTACCTAAAAACCTATAAAATACTCGAAAGAAACTGAGATTTGGGGAATATTTATTAATTGATGTCAATACCTATTGTTAAAATTTCACAAAAATCAGAGGTATGTGAATGTTCGCGAAATGCTTCCCCTCCCCTTGTTACCCTTCTGCATGAAATAATATGAAACTAAATGTATACCACATTTAGACCTCTTACGCTTATTCTTAAATTTAAAATGATCGGTTGATTATATAATGCGTTTCTTGGCTAAAACCAACGAATTTCTTCACATCTAACCGCTAAAAAATTGCCTGTGTGGAAAACAACAGAGAATGTGAAATTTTAGTGTTTTAATTTCAATTTTAATATTTCGAGCAGTCCTCCGCTCTTTATCAACAAATGTATTCTTTGATAATAAAAAAAAATGAACATAAATTTGTCTTACAATATATTACATTGGGGCTATCACAGGTAAAATGTGGCGTTTGTACAAGGATGTGTGTATTTGGGACTGTGAAGGTAGACTCTGTGATTAAATGTAGTCACTCAGACTCCAGGGAACACCACTTGTCATACGTTTGACTATTAATATATCTCAATATCGTGGTATTATCAGATTTAACCTCGTTTACTGATTTAGTCAAAAGCATCACTATAAAATTGGGACGGTACTTTTCTATTTGGTCGAAGGTGATTTCAAGGGGAGAAGTGGTATTTTAAGGAGTTCTCGGCAATTGGAGCGATAAAAATCATTTTCTTGCGATTCCATTTCACTCATAGCTTGATAAGCTGAAGGGTCATAAAATATTTAACCCCTTTTTCTGTTCGCCTTTTGCTCACAAAAATTGAAGGACGTCAACGGATTTAGAGTCGAAATAAAAAAAAAAAGGTTAAAGAGAGAGAGACATTCTTCTTTTTTTTTTTTTTCGACATTTCCCGCAGCACGCAGGTCCTCACGTATGTGATTCTTTCCGTTCGTTTCCTTTTCGGGCCTTCTTTTTTGCTTATTGATGCCCCCTTGCTTTGTCCGTTCGTCAGTCTGTCACGTTTCAATTCAGAATAGAACTTCCATCGCTAACCGCGCAGATAAAATGTAGTTAAGATTCGTCTAAGCATTTCTACAAGATATGAGTCGTGAACGACGAAAAAGCTAACTGTGGATGACTATAGTTTTTATATACAGGGTATTTAGAAAATCGACGGCACAACTTCGGGATTATATTCTCTCTCTCTCTCTCTCTCTCTCTCTCTCTCTCTCTCTCTCTCTCTCTCTTGTATATACACACACACACACATATATATATATATATATATATATATATATATATATATATATATATATATATATATCACATATGAAACTAAAAGTAAACTTTTAGTAGATAGAACCTATAGTGAAATGGTTTAAGCTGCATATACGAGATAGAGCAATTATAAAGATAGATGAAAGAAGAGTGATAAACATGTACGAATGTCCAGATTTATTTCAAACTTCAATTGTTCAATGCAAAGGATATTCTGTAATAAAATTATGTTTCCTTAAGCCAAAGCTTTATTACAGAATATACCTTGCATTGAACAATTGAAGTTTGAAATAAATCTGGACATTCGTACATGTTTATCACTCTTCTTTCATCTATCTATATATTTGAGAAAGGAAAGATGAAAGTAAGCCGATGTAATCTCTCCGCCATGTCAACCCTAAATTTCGATGTACTTGCATGACATTTTTCTTCAAACTATCATGCCGAGTAAAGCTTACAATAAACACGAAACGTTGATGAATATATAAACAACTATCTCTTGGTTTTTCATTTCCCATATATATATATATATATATATATATATATATATATATATATATATATATATATATATATATATATATATATATACATATATACATATACATATATGTAAAAATAAAAATAGAATAAAGGATGAGCAAATCAACTAGCAAAATGCATATATATATATATATATATATTAATATATATACATATACATATAAATACATATATGTACATATACATATAAATACATATATGTACATACACATATATATACATATATACATATACATATAAATACATATATGTACATACACATATATATACATATATACATATACATATAAATACATATATATACATATACATATAAATACATATATGTACATACACATATATATACATATATGTACATACACATATATATACATATATGTACATATACATATATACATATATATGCATACATATATACATATAT
Organism: Sepiola atlantica; assembly: GCA_963556195.1. Classification (NCBI taxonomy): domain Eukaryota; kingdom Metazoa; phylum Mollusca; class Cephalopoda; order Sepiida; family Sepiolidae; genus Sepiola; species Sepiola atlantica. The sequence continues at coordinate 108,626,030 of OY744529.1, forward strand.
ATGCATACATATATACATATATATGCATACATATATATATATATATATATATATATATATATATATATATATATACATATATACATTTAGTTAAGCCCTCCGTTCAGTCTAGAGAGACTATGGATACCCCTATAAGGGGCTGGCTGCGCGTGTAATTATGAAGCAAGGGTTGCGCAATCTCTAACAACACCTCTCCTGAGTCGGCACTGCTTGATTCCAATGGCAAGCAGTTCAAGACGACTGGAAACAATGCCGAGATAAACAGAGAGCACATACAGCACCTGGTAGTCCCAAATGGTCACCCATTTAATACTGGCCAGGCTCGACGTCGCTTAACTTCGGTGATCTAACGGGAACCGGTGTGTCAACGTGATTGTACCGTATATATATATATACATATTGTGTGTATTTAGGCAGCATATTTTCATTTAGGCAAATCTTATTAAATAACACGGGGTGGTTTTGTTTGATGCGACTTTTTTTTATTTTTTCAATTTTCCGAATTGTCCATCTAATGTTTCGGTCAAATTGATGTAAATATTTTCCATGGGTTTGTTGTTCCTTTTTTTTTCTTTTTTTTTGCAAGTACTATCGATTTGAATCATCAAATCATCTTCAGGCGGTATTAGTTTTAGTGTCTTTACAAATTATGACTTTACTGTTGTGCTCATTTTTGAATTATAACGACGAGTAGTTTATAACTTGAAAAAGCGTCTGTAAAGTTGAAATGTACATGAGAGCGTGATGGCGTTCTACACATACGAGAGATTTAAAAGTTTGACTGTTTAAACCGTTAAGAAATTGATGACGTTAAAGAAAGTGCATACAATTCAAACGCATAACTACCTAATGGCTAAGAATTTGGTAATGTTAATTATTATGCTAGACACTTTAAAATGTTGCGACTAGTTTCATAATTGACATTATTAATTGTGTGATGTTTAGTTTTTATGTAGAGGGCTTCGAGTATTTTTATTTTTTTGATATTGGTATCGTGGTGTATTATTTTGGTATTGTTAACAAGGATGTTTCTATATTGGGAGAGGGGTGCAATTATGTTTTTTCAGGTGTTGGCATATAGAGCTAGTGCCGGAGAGATGTAGGGTGAGTCTTCGAGATAGTGTTGTGGAAGTGAAACCTATGTAAGAATTAATTTTTTTTATTGTTGTCGGAGATACATTCTCCCATAGGGCATTGGAACTGATATATTACATTGGTTCTTCCTAATGTAATTTGGGTTTGAGAAGTGTTATTTTTAACAACATAGTTGATGTTTTCATTTTTTTTATAATAAATGATAAATCGTATTTTATCATCAGAATTGCTGGGGATATATAGCGATGTATTATATTTTTAAGAGTTTTTTCATCCAATTGAAAGTGTGGATGCATTTGGTTACAATAGAATAGATTTATGTAGTGGGAATTATTTAGCTTATTAGTAGTAGGATTATCTAAATTTCTAATCATTAATTTTATTTGTTCATCAACCATATAATTGGGAAATTGATTATTAATTCGGACTTGCTTTATGTTTTTTAATTCATTAAAAAAAAAGATTTTTTGGATGAGGTGATTAATTTTGCACGGTTTAATAGATTTTTGACCATAACAATTTTATATCTATATGGGCATTCACTTTTAAAACTTAAAATACAGGAGTTAATAGATGTAGGTTTTTTTATAGGGAGAGGTGATGAATGCATCACTGTTGGAGTCAATGAGAACATCTAAAAACGGAATTTTATTGTTACCATTAAGCTCATAAGTGAATTTCAGAACTTAATTATTTTGAAAAGTATCTTGTAGTTTTTTTTTATTTCATCTATACTATTTACTAAAATAAGAATATCATCAATAGCGGGCATAAATGGAAGGTTTAGTGATTATATTAAATATTTTATTTTCGTGGTCGGCCATGTAAAAATTACTAACGGTCGGTCCCAGGACAGATCCCTTAGAAATTCCATCAATTTGGGTATATATGTTGCCCTAATGGTCATGGAAAGGGACTTCAGTTGTGCAAATTAATAATAACTTTTTAAGTATTTCAGGATCATTTTTTAGAGGGGGAGGGATGGGTTATTATATATGCTATTAATAATTATATCAATTGTTTTGTATACAGGGACATTTGTAAACAGACTTTCAACGTCGAGTAATGCAGTAATTTTATTATCTGTTTTGGGGGTATGCAGTATGTGTAAGAGCTCATGTGTGGATTTTACACTATATTTACTAGGTAAATAAGGGGATATAAGATCATATATAGTTTTAGTTAATTGATATATGGGGGTAGTGACTTGAGAAATTATTGGACGGAGAGGAGGGTTAGGTTTATGAATTTTTACAGTACCGTACAAGTAACCTGGTTTATGATCTCCAATTATTTTGGAGAATTTAACGTTATCAATTACGGCATTATCCACACATACTTTTTGTTTTTTATCGTACCTGTTTTTATGGCTTCCGCCATACATAAAAAAAGTCGCATCAAACATAACCACTCCGTCTTATTTAATGTTTGCCTAAATATATACATATATATACATATATACATACATATATACATGTATATATACATATACATGTATATATATATACATATATATATACATATACATATATACATATATATATACATATATACATATACATATATATATACATATACATATACATATATATACATATACATATACATATACATATATATATACATATATATATACATATATACATACATATACATATATACATACATATACATATATACATACATATACATATATACATACATATATATACATATATACATACATATATATACATATATACATATATATACATATATACACAGATATATATATACATATATAAATATATATGCATATATATACATATATACATATATATACAGAAATATACATATATACATATATATACAGATATATACATATATACATATATATACATATATATATATAGATATATATACATATATATACAGATATATATACATATATATATACATATATACATATATATACAGATATATATACATATATAAATAGATATATATATATACATATATATATACAGATATATATATACATATATATATACAGATATATATACATATATATACAAATATATATACAGATATATATACATATATACATATATATATACAGATATATATACATATATATATATATATATATATATATAGATATATATATACATATATATATACAGATATATATACATATATACATATATATATACAGATATATATACATATATATACAGATATATATACATATATATATACAGATATATATACACATATATACATATATATACAGATATATATACATATGTACATATATAAATAGATATATATATACACATATATATATACAGATATATATATACATATATATATACAGATATATACATATATATACAAATATATATACATATATACATATATATACAGATATATATATACAAATATATATAGAGATATACATACATATATATAAAGATATATATAAATATATACATAAATATATACATACATATATACATAAATATATACATATATACATATATACATAAATATATACATATATACATAAATATATACATACATATATACATATATACATACAGATAATCATAAATATATACATATATACATACATATATACATAAAAATATATATATATACACTTACATATATACATAAATATAAACATAAATATATACATATATACATACATATATACATAAATCTATACATATATACATACATATATACATACATATATACATATATACATACATATATACATATACATATATATACACATAAATATATATGCATATATACATATATACATATATATACATATATACACATACATATATATACATATATACACATACATATATGTACATATATATACATATATACACATACATATACATATATACATACATATATACACATACATATACATATATACACATACATATACATATATACACATACATATACATATATACACATATATATATATACATATATATAAACATATATATATATATATACATATATATATATATACATATATATAAACATGTATATATACATATATATAAACATATATATATATACATATATACGTATATATAAACATATATACGTATATATGTATATATATATATATATATATACATATATACGTATATTGTTTCAAACATTTGGTACTTGGGTTTACGTAAGAAACTCAAAGTCATTTGTCCATTTTTGTGTCAAAAGAAAGAAAAATCTTAAGGTAAGAATTAAAAAAACGACATGTTATCAAAAACAACGACCACAAAACAAACTACGAATAAATAATTGCGCATTAACAAAAATACTAAAAGTAAGAAGAAAAAACAAGCATGCCACGTTATTAAAGCAACAACCACAAACTAATTTCGAATAGATTAATAATAAATTTTAAAAAGAAAATAAAATTCAGTTGGCATTCATTCATTCATTCAGTCGGTCATTCATTCATTACTTCATTCAGTCAGTCAGTCATTCATTCATTCATTCATTCATTTATTCAGTCAGTCATTCAGTCATTCATGCATTCATTTAGTCAGTCAGTCATTCATGCATTCATTCAGTCATTCATGCATTCATTCAGTCATTCATTCATTCATTCATTCATTCATTCAGTCAGTCAGTCAGTCAGTCAGTCAGTCATTCATTCAGTCATTCATTCATTTATTCATTTATTCAGTCAGTCAGTCAGTCATTCATGCATTCATTTAGTCAGTCAGTCATTCATGCATTCATTCAGTCATTCATTCATGCATTCATTCATTCATTCATTCAGTCAGTCAGTCAGTCAGTCATTCATTCTTTCAGTCATTCATTCAGTCAGTCAGTCAGTCATTCATTCATGCATTCATTCAGTCATTCATTCATTCATTCAGTCAGTCAGTCAGTCAGTCATCCATTCATTTATTCAGTCAGGCAGTCATTCATTCATTCAGTCATTTATTCATTCAGTCATTCATTCAGTCATTCATTCAGTCATTCATCTATTCATTCAGTCATTCATTCATTCATTCATTCATTCAGTCAGTCAGTCAGTCAGTCATTCCTTCATTCAGTAATTCAGTCATTCATTCATTCATTCAGTCAGTCAGTCAGTCAGTCATTCATTCATTCATTCAGTCATTTATTCATTCAGTCATTCATTCAGTCATTCATCCATTCATTCAGTCATTCATTCATTCATTCAGTCAGTCAGTCAGTCAGTCATCCATTCATTTATTCAGTCAGGCAGTCATTCATTCATTCAGTCAGTCAGTCAGTCAGTCATCCATTCATTCAGTCATTCATTCATTCATTCATTCAGTCAGTCAGTCAGTCAGTCATCCATTCATTCATTCAGTCAGGCAGTCATTCGTTCATTCATTCATTCAGTCATTTATTCATTCAGTCATTCATTCAGTCATTCATCCATTCATTCATTCATTCATTCATTCATTCAGTCAGTCAGTCAGTCATTTCTTTCATTCAGTCATTCAGTCATTCATTCATTCATTCAGTCATTCATTCAGTCAGTCATTCATTCATTCAGTCAGTCAGTCATTTATTCATTCATTCATTCAGTCAGTCAGTCATTCATTCATTCATTCATTCAGTCAGTCAGTCAGTCAGTCAGTCAGTCATTCATTCATTCATTCATTCGGTCATTCAGTCATTCATTCATTCAGTCATTCATTCAAATCTCATGAATCAGATTGTTCTATTGTTAGCATTGGTTTCCCCGATATTTTTCTCGTCAGAATTTTTTCTAGAAAGAAATCGGGTACTTACAAGAGGGACCACGTGAAGGTTACTTACACCCGAAGTGAAAGTCCTTTTGTGGAACGAAAGGATTCGAACTTGGCACACCTAGCTCGTCAGTCCGTCTCGTTAATCACTTAACGACAGTCACGTTCCACTTCGCAATTACACACACAACACAACACAACACACACAACACAACACAACACAACACACACAACACAACAATATATAAAATGCATTTTTTTCTGGTTCAATTTTAGTTTGAGTATTTTTAATACGACATTGGTGCGTGTGAACAGTGAAAGATATTTTGATACGTGCGTTTTATTATTTTTTTTTTTTACATTTTTATATAGTTATGAAAAGAGAAATATTAATCCACTTAGAGTAATCTCCCATGGCCACATTTTCAGTCCGCCATATTGT
>OY744529.1:108637317-108687317 GCA_963556195.1 Sepiola atlantica
TTTGACAACACCCAAAAGTGCCCCCTCAATTTCTCCCTCCTACCACTTTCTCTGAATGTATCCAACCTCATCTTAAACTGATCCACGCTATTGCTGTTCTTAATCCGATCTGGCAACTTATTCCAAAAACATATTACTCTGTGAGCAAAAAAACTTAACTGGTTAATAAATCTAGTTTTTGAAAACTGCCTTGACAATAACCCTCCAGATCTAGGAGAAATACTAATGCCCAATGATTTTTTTCTGTTCGTCTGTCTGTCTGTCTGCCTTTCCGTCCGTCAGTCCCACTTTTTTAAACGTAATACAGGACCGGCGGGACAGTTATAAAAGTGGGGGGCTCTCCTAAAAAGTGGGGGGAGCAGTTAAACACATGCATATATAACTTCATTATTGATGACCGTAAAGTGGGGGGTCAAAAAGTGTGGGGGGGGGGGCTTGAACCCCCCCCCCCCCGGTGCTGCCGTCCACGTAATAAATAAATTGCGAAATAATGGAAAATACCGCATCTAGCTAATCTAATATTCCAATCTAATCTAAATATGAAAAAATGCGAGTCTTCCCTAAGTATATTAACATCAAAACCTTCAAACTTAAATATAATGATACAGTATATATAGTAATCTCTAAAAATCCGTCAAACAACACCTGCTTATAGGTTTTAGGGTTTAGGCTAGGTCAGATTAAGATTTCATGTAAATCCGTTGAAACTCAAGTGTTTATAAAAAGTGCTCAATAACAAGTAGAGCTGTTCTTAAGTATAACTTTTTATTCATACAAACATTATTGCTTACATATAACGGATTTACATCTACAGAAACTAATATATGTAGGATATAAAGCTCCATTACTGTCGAGCACTCTACAAAGTGGATTATTAAACACAAACATGGAAAAGATTAACTTTGAAACATCCGTCAAGTACATACCTACAAAAAACAAAAAGGACTATTTTCTGAGGTTTATAATGAAAACAGAGGAACCAATCAGACGAATGAGATGGAAAACTTCTTTCTGCAAAATAATGAAAATACTGACACTAAAAAATATTTATTTAAAGGGAAAGTTTTCAAAATTCATTTCACTTTTCTGTCTTCTTTGGTCCGAAGAGGTTGACTCTCTGTGAAGAGTACAAACGAAACATGTATGCACATATGTAACCAATAATGTTTGTATAAATAAGAATGTATACGTAAAAACAGCTCTACTTGTTATTGAGCACTTTTTATAAACACTGGAGTTTCAACGGATTTACATCTACAGAAACTTATACTATATATATATATATATATATATATATATATATATATATATATATATATATATATATATATATATGGAGAGAGATATCCGATTAAAAGTTAATAATCATAATTAATCTTCCCTTTTTACGATTCAATACCAGTTTTCAATTAAAAAATTAAAAAATAAACGAAAATGAAAAATATGTTTAAAATGTCACCTAATTATAATTTTCAAAAATTCGTCAGGGTGATTGCGGAAAGTACAAAATCATTTTCACTTAAAATGTGACTGGAAACTTATTCAGCAAAGTTGCTCGTATTTATTGGGACAAATATAGGAAAATGTATTCGAATCCGATAATTGGACGTTATTTGTTAACATCAACGCATTTGCATGTGTTTCTTTTTCTTTTTTTAATAAATATAAACAGATACACGATGTATATTATTATAGCTGATGATTGACAGCACCACGTAAATAGAAAACCACTAAATGTTGATAAAATGGCGGTGAGGAGGCCTCCGGGGAACACGATGAGGTTTCTCCACGCACGGCGGGGGGGGGGGAGTTTAGGGGTAGTACGCGCCCGTCCTTTATAAACGTCTCTACAACTGGTAAGTCTTTCAATAAACAGAATCACTACCACGTGTACAAAATTTGATGATGATGATGATGATGATGATGATGATGATGATGATGATGATGATGATGATGATGATGATGATGATGATGATGATGATGATCATCATCATCATCTCCTACGTTGTTTGAATATTGGTTTCGTGGACGTTCTGTCGCACGCCGCGCGGAGAACATATTGGCCTTTTGGTCGAGATCAAAGTGTAGTATCTGTTCCGATGGATACTACACCCTATGGACTGGTATTGTCTTGGCCTTCGGGGCTTGATTTACGCCGGTCTATGGGTCTGTCCTGTGCAGTTCTAGGAGGTCCACCCTCCCAGGCTTCGCCTCCCCTCTTTGGGGAGGAGTAAGTTAATTGCTTACTGCTTGAGGCGCCCCTACCGGGGAATGCCGACGGGGCTGCCCAGGCAATTTTTAATGGCCAGAGTGCTCACCTCCTCGGGCGCTGTCTTTTCATGTCCCACTTTCCCGACCCGAGCTTGGGTCGCATCTTACCTTGTGGGAGTAAGATAGACCTGGCCTTGTGCCTAACCTCCTGGGGAGGTAAATAAAAAGTGTAGTATCTGTTCCGATGGATACTGCACCCCATAGACTTGTCTTGGCCTTCGGGGCTTGATTTATGCCGGTCTATGGGTCTGTCCTGTGCAGTTCTAGGAAGTCCACCCTCCCAGGCTTCGCCCCCCCCCCCTCTTTGGAGAGGAGTACGTTTATTGCTTACTGCCTGAGGCGCCCTTACCAGGGAATGCCGACGGGGCTGCCCAGGCAATTTTTAATGGCCAGAGTGCTCACCTCTCGGGCGCTGGCTTTTCAACCCCGACTTTCCCGACCCGACCTTGGGTCACATCTTACTTGTGGGAGTAAGATTTTTAAAAAACTGGCCTTGTGCCTAACTCCGTGAGAGGAGTAAATCAATACTCATCGTACATTTAGTGATGAGGGGGGGGGGTCAAAGTATCAGCGAATTTCCCGCCGTAAAATATTTAAGCGGGCGTTGTATTTCGAACGCTTCCTTACATTATAATAATACGTTCTTTGTTACACTCTCTGTCTGTCAGATGCACATGTTTTTTAAATCCTTAAATGCTTTATTTCTTATATTGGTTTGAACACATTTTATCAAGTGAAAAACGTTTCATGGGGGTAATATATAAAGTAGTATAAACGATTTTTGAGAAGAACAAAAATTATTGAACAAAATTGATTATGTTGCAAACGTTCAACAAATGTCATAAAATTTTACATGTATAACAAAACACTACAATATATGCATCTAAATAATCATAATACACTAGAGAATCATAAACAAAACTTTTTTACTTACCATTATAATAACCAGATTTAAAAGTTTAGGCTCTTAAATTAGGCAGATGTCACACCGATGACACTCACCTGTGACATCACAGATACTGATTACCTATTTAGCGGGTGTGCTGATGCAACATCATACTAATACCTACTCACACCTGCAAACAGGCAGGTTGCAGATGTGAAACAAGTTGCAGTTTGACACATTTTCGTAGAATATTATATTAAATAGGCATTTTGTTGGAATGTGTCATATTTGAAAGCATTTAAGAGTTAAGTTTAAGCTCTCCCTCTCTCTCTCTCTATATATATATATATATATATATATATATATATATATATATATATCTCAATATATAGTACAATCACAGACGGATTGATATCCTGAAAATGTTTGAATCTGAAAGAATAACGAGTCTTTTTTGCGTTCAAGTTCTACTGTCTAGAATCGGTTCTGTTCCGATGTTGAGAGAGTGATTTTCACGTTATATATATATATATATATATATATATATATATATATATATATATATATATATATATATATATATATATATAAAACTTAAAGCCATGAACCGCTTATTAATATTTCTATTCTTATTTTTGACTGTATGTAATTTTCAAATCATAAATAAAGTAGAGCGACGCATTTCCTTTTTATGGATGTCAAGCGCGAGCGACAACCTTATAATAATGTTGTAATCCCCTACATCAAAATGAAATATACTTATCCAAGTACTATAAGTAATGTAGTTTCAGTGTATATATATATATATATATATATATATATATATATATATATATATATATATATATATATATATATGATTAGGAGGGTAGGGTTAGGGTTAAGATTGGCGTTAAGGTTATCGAACATGAGGAGTTCACGAACAAAAGAAAAAACGTAGATATATAGAAGCTTGCGATTTTTTTTTCTTTTAAAGATATTTTACCCCAAACAAGGGAGGGCGCCCCTGTAAACGTAAGGGGCTACTGAGAATGAAAGAGTAGGTTTAGGTGTCATCCTAAGTGGGGAGCTGTGCAGCAAGATGTCTGTTTACATTGTCATGGCGCAGAGGTAAGATTCCTGACACAAATAATAGCGGATATTCAGAAACATATATTTAGTCATGAAAGTTTTTTTACCTTTCCACACTAATATATTTAAGCAGTTGAACAACACACTAATATATTTAAGCAGTTGAACAACACACTAATATATTTAAGCAGTTGAACAACACACTAATATATTTAGGCAGTTGAACAACACACTAATATATTTAAGCAGTTGAACAACACACTAATATATTTAAGCAGTTGAACAACACACTAATATATTTTAGCAGTTGAACAACACACTAAAATATTTAAGCAGTTGAACAGCACACTAATATATTTAAGCAGTTGAACAACACACTAATATATTTCAGCAGTTGAACAACACACTAATATATTTAAGCAGTTGAACAACACACTAATATATTTAAGCAGTTGAACAACACACTAATATATTTAGGCAGTTGAACAACACACTAATATATTTAAGCAGTTGAACAACACACTAATATATTTAAGCAGTTGAACAACACACTAATATATTTAAGCAGTTGAACAACACACTAATATATTTAAGCAGTTGAACAATACACTAATATATTTAAGCAGTTGAACAACACACTAATATATTTAAGCAGTTGAACAACACACTAATATATTTAAGCAGTTGAACAACACACTAATATATTTAAGCAGTTGAACAACACACTAATATATTTAAGCAGTTGAACAGCACACTAATATATTTAAGCAGTTGAACAACACACTAATATATTTAAGCAGTTGAACAACACACTAATATATTTAAGCAGTTGAACAGCACACTAATATATTTAGGCAGTTGAACAACACACTAATATATTTAAGCAGTTGAACAACACACTAATATATTTAAGCAGTTGAACAACACACTAATATATTTAAGCAGTTGAACAACACACTAATATATTTAGGCAGTTGAACAACACACTAATATATTTAAGCAGTTGAACAACACACTAATATAGTTAAGCAGTTGAACTACACACTAATATATTTAAGCAGTTGAACAGCACACTAATATATTTAAGCAGTTGAACAACACACTAATATATTTAAGCAGTTGAACAACACACTAATATATTTAGGCAGTTGAACAACACACTAATATATTTTAGCAGTTGAACAACACACTAATATATTTAAGCAGTTGAACAACACACTAATATATTTAAGCAGTTGAACAGCACACTAATATATTTAAGCAGTTGAACAACACACTAATATATTTAAGCAGTTGAACAACACACTAATATATTTAAGCAGTTGAACAATACACTAATATATTTAAGCAGTTGAACAACACACTAATATATTTAAGCAGTTGAACAACACACTAATATATTTAAGCAGTTGAACAACACACTAATATATTTAAGCAGTTGAACAACACATTAATATATTTAGGCAGTTGAACAGCACACTAATATATTTAGGCAGTTGAACAACACACTAATATATTTAAGCAGTTGAACAACACACTAATATATTTAAGCAGTTGAACTACACACTAATATATTTAAGCAGTTGAACAACACACTAATATAGTTAAGCAGTTGAACAACACACTAATATATTTAAGCAGTTGAACAACACACTAATATATTTAAGCAGTTGAACAACACACTAATTTATTTAAGCAGTTGAATAACACACTAATATATTTAAGCAGTTGAACAACACACTAATATATTTAAGCAGTTGAACAACACACTAATATATTTAAGCAGTTGAACAACACACTAATATATTTAAGCAGTTGAACAACACACTAATATATTTAGGCAGTTGAATAACACACTAATATATTTAAGCAGTTGAACAACACACTAATATAGTTAAGCAGTTGAACAACACACTAATATATTTAAGCAGTTGAACAACACACTAATATATTTAGGCAGTTGAATAACACACTAATATATTTTAGCAGTTGAACAATACACTAATATATTTAAGCAGTTGAACAACACACTAATATATTTTAGCAGTTGAACAGCACACTAATATATTTAAGCAGTTGAACAACACACTAATATATTTAAGCAGTTGAACAACACACTAATATATTTAAGCAGTTGAACAACACACTAATATATTTAAGCAGTTGAACAACACACTAATATATTTATGCAGTTGAACAACACACTAATATATTTAAGCAGTTGAACAACACACTAATATATTTAGGCAGTTGAACAACACACTAATATATTTAAGCAGTTGAACAACACACTAATATATTTAGGCAGTTGAACAACACACTAATATATTTAGGCAGTTGAACAACACACTAATATATTTAAGCATTTGAACAACACACTAATATATTTAAGCAGTTGAACAACACACTAATATATTTAGGCAGTTGAACAACACACTAATATATTTAGGCAGTTGAACAACACACTAATATATTTAAGCAGTTGAACAACACACTAATACAAACTTGCACAATGAACTTGAAAGAAATGCATTTGAGAACGAGTTATATTTTAAAAGTAACATGACAGAAAGAGAAAAATGTGTGTCTCTTTTACAGGACTCCGGGAAACAGCTCTGCATATATAATATATATATATATATATATATATATATATATATATATATATATATATATATATATATATATATATATATATATATATATATATATAATGCGATACTTAGAAGGCAATACAATACGGATAGACTCAAGTTGGAGCAAATAAGACATATAATGGTGGAACGGGTTAAATAGTTTCACCTTTAATACAATGTATACACACACATACATATTTATTTATTTATTTTTATTTTGCTTAATGTATTTTTTATTTATTTTTAAAAAAATTATTTTTTTTTTTTTTTATTATTTTTTTTTTGTAATTATTTTATATATATTTTTTTTTGATTATTTTATTTATTTATTTATTTTATTTTTTATTTTTTATTTTTATTATTCTATTTATTTAATATTTAAAAAAAAATTTTTTTAATAATATATATATATATATATATATATATATATATATATATATATATATATATAATGTATGTGTATGCATACATTTTATTAAAGGTGAAACTATTTAACTCGTTCCACCATTATATATATCTTATTTTGCTCCAACTTGTGTCTATCCGTCACACCTCTGCATTGTATTGCCTTCTAAGTATCATATTTCTATATAAAAATAAACAATGCTTCAAGCAAACTAAATAAACCTCATTATATATATATATATATATATATATATATATATATATATATATATATATATATATATATATATATATATATATATCTGGTGGCGTTCTACTCGTTTTCGAGTATGACCACTTTTTGCGTATCAATGTGATACTTCTGTAAGATATCCCGATAAGAAGTGCGAATATGATTTTGTAGGCTTGCTAGACTTTTACAGACAATATCAGAGATGCGACAAGTGTTGTAGTAATGGTATGGAAGGCCATAAATTAAACCACTTCTTGCCTGTGTTTGATCATGCTGCAGATGCACTCGTTGGTGATTTTTATCCTGATAGTTTACTGGCTAAAAATATTATTTATATCTTTAAACTATTATCTTACTCATATATATATATATATATATTATTTACCTACAGACGACGCCGTTTCACTCTATCCTCGCGGTCATAGGAAATTATTACATGATACGTAGACTTTAAGTTATATTTTTGCCGATTACAGCGTATACATCAAGACAGACTGTAGAACTCAACGAACTTACAAGCAAATAATTTCTGCCTTCGGTCGGATATTTTTGCTAGATTGGAAGGATAATATAATTGTGAACGAACTAGATACATTTACTCCCAAAGAAATAAGTAATTGCTGAGATTACAGATAGTACACTACTGTCAGCCACCTGCCTCCCTAAAAAGGAGAAAATAATCCTGGGAGGATGGTATTTTGAGAAACGAACATATACTATACTACGCCCCCTCCCAGAAGAGAAGATAATGCTCGGGAGAAATATTTCATTATCAATGAAAATATACTGCATTATCCACAGAGAAAGAAATAAAGCCTGGGAGGACTCTTCTCCTTCGCCTCAAAAAAGGAGGCGGTAATGCCTGGGATGATGATATCATGGTGAACGAACATGTACTACACTAACCTTCAACGGAGGAGGTAATGCCTGGTAGGATGGTATCATGACAACCGAACATACACTACAATACCCCCTCCAAAATAGATGAGGTAATAATTGGGAGGATCCTCCCCTCATAAAAGGTGATGTCTGTGAGTGTGATATTATGGAAACAGAAAGAATACTACACTGCTCCTCCTTCAAGAAAAAGGAGAAGGTAGTCCATGGATGGGTGGTCTCATCACAACAGAACAGATACTAATGACCCCCTCCCATAAAAAGAGGATGTACTATCTGGGAGGATTACCACCACCCCCTTAAAAAGGGAGGAAGTAATTACTGGGAGGACGGTCTTATGATTACAGAACGAATACTAAACTACCCATCCCCAGAAAAAATATACAATAATAGATTAAATCAGAGTCATTCATTTATAAATGCTTAGTTATAAAAACATTACTTTTATAGTTCTTTGGTCGTTTAGCTAAGATCAAAGTGTAGTATCAATTCTTCGTATCCCAGCAACATCAGACGGTTTTACTATCGACGAAACTATTATGTATATATAAGAAAAATATGAAAATGAAAATTACAAATGTATATTACAGAATATTAATTCATTAGAATCTGTTTCAAAAGTAAATATGCAAATAAGGAATTCCTAAAAGTGTTTGCGAGTGTTTGCAGATTATTATATATACGGTATTACAAAATCGTATGTTGTATGATAAAAGTAAATCAGTACATATTTATATAACCATGCACAGATAGCTGTTTCGTCCTTTATGACTCATCAGTGCGGCTAGACATAGTAAGTGTATCAACGGCGAAATTCGAACCCCAAATGTGACCAGCAGCTAAGTACTTAATGCTAACAAACTCGTCGTTGTATAACACATACTTCAATAAGTCCCGGTCCCTACACATAGATGGCGCCACTAATTTAAAAAAATCCATATGATTTTTATAAAGTACTAACCTTCAAATGGCATGTGTCAAAATTTAAGGCCAATCGGATTATTAGTTTACAAATTACAGTTTTTTAAGTTAAACTACTGTTACACATTTTCAAAACAATGGAAAAATCTGAATTTTTTGTATTGATAAATCATTGCTTTCTGATGGTAAAAACTACTGTTCAAGCAAAGTAATGGCTTGGTAAGTGGTAATCGGACTCTGCTCTGTTGACAACGCGGTTAAAGTGTGGTATGCTGACTTTAACCACGGCCGTGCAAACGCAGATATTGCTGAACGCTCATATCGTCCAAATTCGGCAGTTATCCCGAAAAACGTAAAAACAAAGGTCCACAAACTTGTTTTGGCCTATCGTAAATTGAGATAGGCTAACAGAGGAGCTGAAGATATCAGAAGGCAGTGTATTCACCAGTTTGCATGAACATTTGTCAATGAGAAAGCTTTGTTCAAAGTGGGTGCCGCATTTGCTCACAGTCGATCAAAAACAACAACGCGTCGACGATTCAGAGCGTCATTTTCAACTGTTTCAATGCAATAAAAAATAAAGTCTTGCGTCAATATTTACCAATGGATACTAGATGGGTCCACTACTTCACTCCGAACTTAAATCGGCATCTGAGTGGACAGAAGCAGGTAAAAGCTGTCTAAGACGATCAAAGACGCAAACATCAGCAAGAATGGTTTGGGCCTCTGTATTTTGGGATGTGCAATGTATTTTGTTCATCAGTTACCTTGAGAAAGGAAGAATCATCAATAGCAAATATTATATGGCATTATTGGTGCGTTTGAAAGAAGAAATCGCCAAAAACGGCCACAAATGTAGAAGATAAAAGTTCTCTTTAAGCATGGCAATTCATCGTGTCACAAGTCGATTGCAACGATTGCAAAACTACATGAATTCCACTTTGAATTGCTTCCTCACCCAACGTATTCTCCAGATCTGGTCCAGCGACTAATGGCTGTTAGCAAACCTCAAAAGAAATCTCATAGGAAAGAGATGTGGCTTCAATGACGAAGTAGTATCGGAAACTGGAATATATTTTGTGGTCAAAGTCAAATCGTTCTACAAAAAAAGGCATCGATTTGTTAGAGAAACGTTGGAATCAATGTATCACCTTAGAAAGAGACTATGTTGATGAATAAAGTCAAATGTTGTCTAAAAGTTGGTGTTTTATTAGTTAGGCCTGAGACTCATTGAGTGATGTGTTATATATTTCACAAAATTGTTATATCATATATATATATATATATATATATATATATATATATATATATATGATTATTTTTATTTATACAGACATGTACATAATCTGGGACACTGGCATGTCGATGTTACCGATCAACAGCTGGTAGAAACTAGGATGTCAGGCAGAATAAAAATCTAATCCTTCCCTGGGGTCATATTTCCAAATATGACCTAAGGGAAGGATCAGATTTTTAACATCGACATGCCAGTGTTGCAGATTATATACATATCTGTATAAATAAAAAATAACCATATATATATATATATATATATATATATATATATATATATATATATATATATATATATATATATATATATATATATATAAGCTCTATTTGATATTGAGCACTCTTTATAAGCCCGGTTGAAATTCTTTGGAGTGTTAGCTTGTGGATGTTTACTTTACCTGGATTACTATATGAATTTAACATAACAACACTATGTGTACGATCGTTCCTGAGACGATACATTTTCTTTTTTTTTATTAATATCTGCTCTTTTCATCAGCAAAGGGTATGGACACCAATTTAAAAGATAGCATCAAAGCTTTAGAGTTCAAACAATTATAGAAACAAAGAGAGGATTAGTGGTATGAATACATCAAATCAGTGAAAGAGAGTGAGAAAGAGAGAGAGAAAAGAAAGAGGAAAAGAAAAGGGAATTGAACTTTTGACTAGACGTTTGGTCGTTCACAGGACTGTTGTTGGTGAAAAGAAGAGGAAAGACTAATTCGGCGTCCCGTTTGAACTCAGGTAGAAAACAATATTTGATGATGTACGTTGGGACTCAAACTCGAATAAAGGGATTTTATGCAACATTACAAGTAAAATGTCCTCTCACTGGAGAATCATGCAAACTGTTGAAGTTCAAAAGGCCTATTATTAGCGGAAGAGTAAATGGTTATAATAGCTTTAGTAAGAGTAAATGGTTATAATAGCTTTAGTAAGAAACTCTATCAGAGACTATTTCTAATAGAATTGAAGCTATAAAAGAAAATGGAGAAAATTTATTAAACGATTAAGTCGTTTGGAAAAATAGTATTTGAATTGACACCTAAATTTTTTAAAAATTCTAATTAAGATTTGCAGTAAAACTTGAAGGGACTATTGGAATTTAAATCTTAGACATTTAAAACAGTTTGCATATCTATTGATACGCTAGATCAGGAGCGGACAACCTTTTCAGCGTAGGGGCCAGATGAGACTTTTGGAAGGAGATTACGGGCCGGAGTGAAAAACGAAATCTCAAAATTACTATATTTTGTTTACATGAATAAATTGTACAAAAATTGCATTGAACATTCTACAAATCTGATATTTTTTCTCAAGAGACTTCTGTATGTGATATTATAAAAGGCGCCGACGAAGAGCCATTTTGGAATCATAAAAATAATGACGGGGGAAGTAGCAAGTTGATCCAGCATTCGTTTTGGCACACCTCACATAGGTTCTATGTTCCATGCCCTTTCCTCGTCTCACGTTTCCTCTTTGCCTCTCTCTTTCTCTTTTTCTATTTTTATCTCTTAATAGTTAAAGAAAAATGAAATATACATGCATCATCGCTCGCTGATATTTATACATTTTTATCCCACTGTAAATCTTAATCGAAACCTACTTTTACGTCTATGTCACAAAATGATATGAGTTTTACTGGGAGTTCCGCGGGCTGGATTGTAATAATAAAGCATAGCAGTGTGGCGGGCCGGACGCTAAGCCTTCGCGGGCTGGAAGTGGCCCGCGGGCCGGAGGTTGCCTGCCCCTGCTCTAGATAGAGGCAGTAACAGTGATACCCAATTCAGTGACAAAATTCGACAATAATAATGATATTATAAGCAGTAATAATATTAAAATGATAACGAAAATAGTGGACATGTTGTTAATGATTACGATAATAAAGTTATCTGTAATCGGAGATAATGTCCTAACTAAGAGATAGTTATGGTTAGGGTTAACCCTAACTAAGAGATAGTTACGGTTAGGGTTAACCCTAACTAAGAGATAGTTACGGTTAGGGTTAACCCTAACTAAGGGATAGTTAAGGTTAGGGTTAACCCTAACTAAGAGATAATTACGGTTAGGGTTAACCCTAACTAAGGGATAGTTAAGGTTAGGGTTAACCCTAACTAAGGGATAGTTACGGTTAGGGTTAACCCTAACTAAGAGATAGTTAAGGTTAGGGTTAACCCTAACTAAGGGATAGTTACGGTTAGGGTTAACCCTAACTAAGAGATAGTTAAGGTTAGGGTTAACCCTAACTAAGGGATAGTTAAGGTTAGGGTTAACCCTAACTAAGAGATAGTTAAGGTTAGGGTTAACCCTAACTAAGAGATAGTTAAGGTTAGGGTTAACCCTAACTAAGAGATAGTTAAGGTTAGGGTTAACCCTAACTAAGGGATAGTTAAGGTTAGGGTTAACCCTAACTAAGAGATCGTTAAGGTTAGGGTTAACCCTAACTAAGAGATAGTTAAGGTTAGGGTTAACCCTAACTAAGAGATAGTTAAGGTTAGGGTTAACCCTAACTAAGGGATAGTTAAGGTTAGGGTTAACCCTAACTAAGAGATAGTTAAGGTTAGGGTTAACCCTAACTAAGAGATAGTTAAGGTTAGGGTTAACCCTAACTAAGGGATAGTTAAGGTTAGGGTTAACCCTAACTAAGAGATAGTTACGGTTAGGGTTAACCCTAACTAAGAGATAGTTACGGTTAGGGTTAACCCTAACTAAGAGATAGTTACGGTTAGGGTTAACCCTAACTAAGGGATAGTTAAGGTTAGGGTTAACCCTAACTAAGAGATAGTTAAGGTTAGGGTTAACCCTAACTAAGAGATAGTTAAGGTTAGGGTTAACCCTAACTAAGGGATAGTTACGGTTAGGGTTAACCCTAACTAAGAGATAGTTAAGGTTAGGGTTAACCCTAACTAAGGGATAGTTAAGGTTAGGGTTAACCCTAACTAAGAGATAGTTAAGGTTAGGGTTAACCCTAACTAAGAGATAGTTAAGGTTAGGGTTAACCCTAACTAAGAGATAGTTAAGGTTGAGGTTAACCCTAACTAAGGGATAGTTAAGGTTAGGGTTAACCCTAACTAAGAGACAGTTAAGGTTAGGGTTAACCCTAACTAAGAGATAGTTAAGGTTAGGGTTAACCCTAACTAAGAGATAGTTAAGGTTAGGGTTAACCCTAACTAAGGGATAGTTAAGGTTAGGGTTAACCCTAACTAAGAGATAGTTAAGGTTAGGGTTAACCCTAACTAAGAGATAGTTAAGGTTAGGGTTAACCCTAACTAAGGGATAGTTAAGGTTAGGGTTAACCCTAACTAAGAGATAGTTACGGTTAGGGTTAACCCTAACTAAGAGATAGTTACGGTTAGGGTTAACCCTAACTAAGAGATAGTTAAGGTTAGGGTTAACCCTAACTAAGGGATAGTTACGGTTAGGGTTAACCCTAACTAAGAGATAGTTAAGGTTAGGGTTAACCCTAACTAAGGGATAGTTACGGTTAGGGTTAACCCTAACTAAGAGATAGTTAAGGTTAGGGTTAACCCTAACTAAGGGATAGTTATTTATTCATAATAATCAATAGTATCACAAATAACCCTAAATTCGCTCCCTCTCTGCTCATTAAAAACAAACTTCTAATATTCCGAGTTTAATAGCGAAATATTACTCTAGAGTTGATAGTTGAAGGCTTAACAATTTCAAACAGGTATTAAAAAGATTCGAGGTTGACGGGAGCGGACACAGATTGACATCAACAGTGTTCTTTCGAGTGTATTTATATTTAGAAATAAATTGCTACCCGGCCCTCTTCAGCTATATTTGATCCACAAGCAATCGGTAGATAATTCTGGAATAAGTTCGCTATTTTTGCTTGTTTGATATTTCTTTCTTTTTTTTTTTTTGCTTTCCGTAGTTTATTAGTGTAAGACCTCAACAAATGTTTCTGACAAAATTATACAAGAAAAAGTAAAAGGGGGGAGGGGGGAGGGGGCGACCAAATAAAAATAATGTTCCCTCCCTATATTATATATTTCTAATGCATTCTGGGAGTTGATTTTGAAAGATTACCTTTTTTTTCTTTCTTGCCTAATTTTCTACCGTCGCTAATTTTTTTTTTCTTTTTTAACATAGTTCACCCCAAACAAGGCAGGCCGCCACTGTAGACGTAAGAGGCTACTGAGAAAAAAGAGTGAAGGTTTGGGGGAGAGGTCAACCTAAATTAGGAGCTGCGCAGCGAGATGTCTGTTTACATTAGTTTTAAATTTCTGCATGTCAGTACTGTCGGAGAAACAGGGAGCAGGGAGGGAGTTCCAGAGTCCAACAGCACGGGGAAAGAAGCTTTTGGAGTAGGAAGCTCTTGGGCATCTGGGGACCTCCACAGTGAATGGATGGGATTTGGCAGATTGTCGGGTTGGTCTAGTGAATTTGCGTCGTGGGGGTACCAGAACAGCAAGTTCATCAGAGCACAGTCCATTGAAGTACTTGTAAAACAGGCACAAGGAAGCAACATTGCGGCGATGGGACCGGGGCTGGAGCTTGGTGGATAATGAAGGACCTATCAAGTTGGCGACTTTTTTTGGACCTTGTCTAAGAGGGAGAAACTAGTGGATGATGCACCAGCCCAGATATGGGCGGATGGTGGCTTTGTAGAGATATAAGATGATGTCAGGTGTGAGAAGTTTACTTGCATTTCTCATATTATTCCCTAGTAAAAAAAAATCGGTTTAGACTTTCCTATAAAATTACAGAATTGAAATATTTAATGCCTGTGTCTGCCCTTAAAAAGATTGAGTTTGTCTTGCAAACCGGATTAATATCCGCGTATTGTTTAAAGAATATAATCATCAAAATGTATTCTCATCTCCATGCTATGACGAATTGTCTTTACCTAAAAACGACTATTTCTGCTTAAAAATATTATAAACGGTAGGTTACTTTATAACCCTAAATTACAAAATGGCTATATAAGGGATCTTTTGCATAAATATCCTAAAATATGTAAATATACATAGATAAAATGTAATTGCATTTTTATACTGCCCCCCCCCCCTCCCGCCTCTAACAAAACTCTTTCTCGTATATTTTCTCTGTAGGTCTCAATAAAAGGGGATTTTTCGTATTTCAATTCAATTTATGTATTCATTTTATCATAATCGTTTATGTTTGGGCATGTGACATATAAAATCTAAATCTCTCAAATTTAAAAATCTTTAAAATGTCTTCAATAATCTTCCTTCCAAAAACTCTCCCCAAAAAATTCTCAAAAATCCTCCCAAAATGTATAAATTCTAAAACATGGAGAAAAATTTATTTTCTCGAAATTAATCTCCATGAAAATTAATATGCATAGTATGTTCCCCCATAAGGAATTACCTAAAGGGGTTTATTTACTTTAGAATTATCTAAATATATTCTTTAAAATCTTCTAAATATATTTAGAATTAATCATGTTTCTGATTATAGAGAGTCTTATGCTGAAAAACATTTCAAAACTTCTTTCAAAAAATGTTATCATATTTATCATTCTTAAAAAGTTGCAAACAATTCCATAAATTATCATTAAAAATTCTTTAAAGCTTAAAAAATATTAACAGGAAATAAAGATTTTAAACTTTAAAGATGTTAATACCCTTTTTAAAAAAAAAACTCCAAACCCCTCTAAAAATTCAAAAATTATTTTTTTTAATCCTAAAATTCTAAAGAAATATAAAATTTCTCCAAAAAACTCAAAATCTTTAAAAACAACTTTACCTTTACCCTCCCCCAAATCTAAAATTTAAAAAAAAATGCTATGAATCCCTATACTCTTTCTAATCTCTCAAAGAAATTCCCAACATATTACTTCAATCTTATGAAAATTTCTTTTAAATAAAAATAAAAATTTAAAAAATTATAAAAATGACAAAGACGATAAAAACTATAAAGATCATTAACAATCATAAACACCCATTAAAAAGGGGACGTCTAAAATGAAACATCTAAAAAAAGGGGTACCCCCCCCCCCCAAAAAAAAAGTAAAATCCAAAAAAGAAAGCCCTATACCCCCCCCCCCCAAAAAAAAGTTTTTAAAAAACTACCTAGATCAGTCTCTTTGAGCACGTCCCATCAAATGTGTTCCCTAAATCATCAAATTGTCCAAATTTTGTTATGGTAGGTCTTACTTATCCGGTGATCATGAGTTCTATTTCTCTCATGGGATATGTCTAAAAAATATGGTACTTAGTGTGACCAGTTGATTAAAATTGCATGTTTTCCAATGGTGCATCATTTGAAAAATACTCCTCTTGTGTTTATGCAATTATTATTTTGGTTATTTATAGACCGTAGTATGTGAAATTTCTCCGATCCATAGAGATTGCAAAAGTGTGAGCCTGGAGAGTATGTTGGTTGTTGCTCTAAAATTATCCATTTGCAGGGCCGGCAGGACAGTAATTAAAGTGGGGTGTTCTCCTAGAAAGTAGGGGGCAGCCTATATGATGAACAAATAATACGTCTTTTTGCATACAAATGTAATTTACTTTATTTAAGTACATAAATGTTACAAACTAAATGTCCATACATTGTGTATTATACAAGTATGTACTTTCACATATGGGGTAACAAAGTATTATATTTATATATATATATATATATATATATATATATATATATATATATATATATATATATATATAAATATTGGCACTTGTGCAGTTTGGTAAACAGCGGCAGATAATCAACATTCAAGACAGTGACAGACAATCAACAGGAAAGAACTTTGACTTTGAATTTATTGAATTTATCTAACAATGGATCTGGCCTTTTGGCTAAGATCAAAGTGTAGTATCTGTTCCGATGGATACTGCACGCCTGTCCTGTGCAGTTCTAGGAGGTCCACCCTCCCAGGCTTTGCCTCCCCTCGTTGGGGAGGAGTAAGTTTATTGCTTACTGTCTGAGGCGCCCCTACCGGGGAATGCCGACGGGGCTGCCCAGGCAATTTTTAAATTGCCAGAGTGCTCACCTCTCGAGCGCTGGCTTTTCAAACCCCCACTTTCTCGACACGATCTTGGGTCACATCTTACTTGTGGGAGTAAGATAAAACTGGCCTTGTGCCTAACTCCTGGGGAGGAGTAAATAAACCTAAATTGTTGAGATTGTATTCATTTAACCAGTGAGCACCCCCGCCCCCCCCCCCTCCAAAAAAAAACGATTGACTTTTTACAGTCGCACAAAGTGATTTCGTTCTTCAGAGATTAGGGTTAGGGTTAGGGTTAGGGTCAGAGATATGACCGTGCAGAATGGAAACGAGGTTTAGGTATTTACTCCTCCCCAGGAGTTAGGCACAAGGCCAGTTTTATCTTACTCCCACAAGTAAGATGTGACCACAGCTTGGGTCGAGAAAGTGGGGTTAAAAGCCAGCGCTCGAGAGGTGAGCACTCTGGCCATTTAAAAATTGCCTGGGCAGCCCCGTCGGCATTCCCCGGTAGGGGCGCCTCAGACAGTAAGCAATAAACTTACTCCTCCCCAAAGAGGGGAGGCGAAGCCTGGGAGGGTGGACCTCCTAGAACTGCACAGGACAATCCCATAGACCGGCGTAAATCAAGCCCCGGAGGCCAAGACAATACCAGTCTATGGGGTGCAGTATCCATCGGAACAGATACTACACTTTGATCATCAGCCAAAGGCCAACGAATGGAAACGAGGTTTATCAAACTCAACAGAAACGATGGATTTTATTGGAGATGCCCGCCTAGACCCTGTAATGATTCAGTGTCCATTAGCAACGGTAGTTTTAATCTATTTCTCGTTACTTCCTGCGGATTATTTGCCGCTGTCTTAGATGTAACTCTTCAAAATTGAAAACAAATAAATTCTGCTGCTTACTAAACTGCACAAGTGCCAAAATATTTTGTAGATATAAAACGATACTAATAACATGAAACAATGTGCATTCTCAAAAGTTATGGCAAATAGTCATATGAATATATTTTAAAACAATCCAAACGTATTAAAACGTGTATCATTACGTTGTACAAAAGTGTTTGCAAATTTTGATGGTGAAGAGAATCTTATTGTCTTTCAGTTCCGATACTCGGGTCGCCAGTGTTGTGTTCGCTTTATCTCAAATGTTTTTGTTTATTGAAAGTATATCATTATGGGTAAAGTATGGTTGAAGAGAGCCGAGTAGTGGTTTATTTTTAAATATTAATACACTCAAAATAACACTATTTTTTTAATCTGTGTTCGCTCCTGGCTCGAAACCTTTCATCTTCTGTATAATATATAATATATATATATATATATATATATATATATATATATATATAAGTAATATTTACACTGAAAGCGGGGAGTATAAATATCAATACATCCGATAGAACTCGACGACAGAGTCGGGGCATTGCACTGGGGCTTCAGGTGAATGTCTATTTTTAATCTCTCTGATAGTGCTCTACTTTTAATTTTACTTATAAGGGCTTCTAATAATATTAAATTTATATGTATATATATATATATATATATATATATATATATATATATATATATATATATATATATATATATATATATATATATATATATATATCCTGCGACAGGTATGAATAATTATCTTTACACTGACGATTCCAGACAGGATGAAACGTATATGTATGTGTATGTAGATAAAAACTAATATTAATAATTATGTGTCGCCCCCCAATTATGGCTGGAGACTGTAGTGAGTAGTATTAACACAGCCGTCATCATAGCTTTAATGCACCAGTAGTTGAACACTCTTGACGACAGATGCCTATACAGATTTAAACTTTCGCTGATTTATCATATTGTTTATAGTGGCCGAGTGGGTTAAGGCGTTGGAATTTGGGTTATAACATGACTCGTGTTCCGGGGTTTCGAAACCATGAATAATCATCTCTACACTGACGATTCCCGAAAGGATGAAACGTATACGTATGTAGATAAAAACAAATATTTATAATTATATATTATTATTAATAATAATAATAATAATAATAATAATAATAATAGTCAGACTTTCATGATTTAAGCTCAATAGATGTTAATTGTTTTAACTCCAGAGCATGTATAAATAATTAATAGAAAATACGACCTCCATTTATGAAAATGAACAGAAACTTATATTCCTAATCGAAGCTACATATATAAATGCTTTAAAAATGTGAGTTTTATTATTTTTATTTCTATTTCCTGATATTTTGGACACGATTTTCTAGCCTTTCGTAATAATGGGTGACACTCATAGAAAAATCAAAGATATATAACTCTATATTTTGACTGTCTACGTTTTAACGAAAAGGTCCGTCAAAATATGGATCTTTTTAGAAATGAATAAAGACTGGAATCTAACTTCTTATGTATGTATGTATGTATGTATGTATGTATGTATGTATGTATGTATGTATGTATGTATGTATGTATGTATGTATGTGTGTATGTATGTAATTTATTTACGTCCTCGCCAGGGGTTAGGCGCAAGGTCAGTGTTACTTTACTCCCACAAGGTAAGATGTGACCCAAGGTCGGGTCGGGAAAGTGGGGTTTGAAAAGCCAGCGCCCGAGAAGGTGAGCACTCTGGCCTACAAAAAATGCCTGGGCAGCCCCGTCGGCATTCCCCGGTAGGGGCGCCTCAGGCAGTAAGCAATAAACTTACTCCTCCTCAAAGAGGGGAGGCAAAGCCCGGGAGGGTGGACCTCCTAGAACTGCACAGGACCGTCCCATAGACCGGCGTAAATAAAGCCCCGAAGGCCAAGACGATACCAGTCTATGGAGTGCAATATCCATCGGAACAAATACTACACTTTGATCTTTCGTGGTTTCTCATAGAGCAATCTTTGTAAGGGTAGAGGATCATCCCTACTCAGATGACAAGTTCCTTCGTCTTCCAGCGTAAACTTTGTTAACGGACACGCATACAGGTGCGTGCACACACACACGAGCGTACGCGCACGCATTTTTTCGTATTTTTGCCCCGTTATTTAAAATGATGGCTGAAAGTTTATACAGAGTCGCTTTTAACGGTAACAAAAAAATATCAAACTACAAAAAAGTGTGTATTAATCTAAGCCAAACTTAAGTCCCGTTAAACTTCCCATTCGTTCAAAAATTTGCTTTGAGATTAAATATCAACAAAAAATTTCCTGAAAAAAAAAAACAACAAAAAAAACATAAATTACTGAAAATATGTTGAAAATATCATTAAAATTGTATCTTTTTGTGGTGATTAAAAAAAGTAAACACATTTGGTTTGTTTATAAAGCGTCGTTTCGCGGTGGAGGTGGAGGGAGGCGTATCGTGGCGCACGTGCACCTTACGCCCGCATTTGGGGCGGAGCTTCGGAATAGAGGCCTCATTGTTTGTAGATTATCACGTTTCGAGCTCCGTTATCGGAAAATAAGTCCTCCACCCCATCCCCCATCCCCCCCCCCCCAAAAAAAAAATTCTAATGTAGAACGTTATTTCCGCTGCTTTTGACATAGAAATTGGGAATTCCATTTACACCGGCTATAAAGTGAGTGTCTATCCAGGGCCGTCTTTGGGGACGCGTGGGGCCTAGTTTAGATGTTTAACAGAATTTTACGAACGAGTACAAAAAAAAACAAAAAAAACATGTAAAACACGTTGCGAAAAAATAAAATAAAAATTTCCATTTAAAAACTTATTCAATATCAATATATAGTTTATAGCATATGTCATAAATAAGTTGGGGGGGGGGCAACAAAGTGCTCGATCGTAGTTCTACAAGAGCGAAGATGAATTATTTTATTTATATAGTTTTTAAATGAACCCCTCTATAATATTTTTTAGATAAAGATTTGATAGTTTTTTTTTTAATTCGGCATTACGAAAACGGACCGTATATGAAAGTCGGTTCTAGCTCCATATCCATAGGCGGGATTTCCATGGACATAACTTATTGGTACTGATATCGATCCTGACCCAGTTTTCGTGAGGTTCGACTCGGAAGCGTTCGGCTATCCTACGCAAACGCCCGAGTGTTGACGAGCCGATTTGTACCAGACGACAATTTTGATACGGTGCTGCGTCCTGTGATTGTAAGTTATATTTTCACGAAATTTTCTAAAAGAAACAAAAAAAAACAACAAAAAAAAACATAGCGAAGTTACTGTTATCAAATAAATATTTTTGTTATTTTGATACGTTGCTGCGTCCTATAATTTTTAGTTATAGTTGCAAGGAATTTTTTAAACAACAAAACAAATAAAACAAGCAAAACAGAGTGAAATTACTGAAATTAACACTAACGCTAACCCTAAACCCTAACTCTAAACCCTAACCCTAAACCCTTAAACCCTACCCCCTAACCTAAACCTTTACCCTAAACCCTAACAACAACAAAAAACAAAACAAGCAAAACAGTATTATCATAGGACGCAGCACCGTATCAAAATTGTCGTCTGGTACAAATCGGCTCGTCAACTCTCGGGCGTTTGCGTAGGACAGTCGAACGCTTCTGAGTACAACCTCACGAAAACTGGGTCAGGATCGATATCAGTACCAACTTATTTGTAAGGGCTTCCCACCCGTGGAACCCATCCCACAGAACTGCTTCCCTGCGGACTACAACCTGGTCGTTTTCAAATCTAACCCCAACGAATTCTAGTCCTTCCATCCCATCAGAAATCAAACGTCGTTCATACTATTGAGCAATGTCAGTGGTTCTTAGCTTTCGGCTGACAATCATGTCGTCCCATTAAGCCTTATCCTCAAGTGACTCTTGGCCTTGATAAATGATGACACAATAGTAAAAGAAAATAGGGGCCCCGATTCACATGTTCCGGTTGCGTCCATTCATTCACTGTGGAGGTCCCCAGATGCCAGAGAGCCTTCTACTCCAATAGCTTATTTCCTCATGCTGCTGAATTCTGGAACTTCCTCCCTGCTCCCTGTGTCCCCACTCTACTGACATGCAGAAGTTTAAAACCAATGTAAACTGACATCTCGCTGCACAGCTCCCAACTTAGAATGACACCCTAAACCGACTCCCTAATTCTCAGTAGCCCCTTACGTCTACAGTGGCATCCTGCGTTGTTTGGGGGTGAAATATTATTTTTAAAAATTGTTTAATTACTATTGAGGTAGGTATAATAGCGAATTGACCCCTGCCCTTTTCTTTTTTTTAATAGTTTATGAATTTATTTATTTATTTTTGCGATAATTGTGCTCTAGACGACAACAATCTGCAATTTTTCTTGGGGGGGGGGGTCTTCTTTTTTTTAATCGATAAAAAAAAAACGATGTGGTCTCTATTCCGTAGCTCAGTTTACACTTGTTAATAAACTCCAGGACCGGCGGGACAGTTATAAAAGTGGTGGGGGGGGGGGCTCTCCTAAAAAGTGGGGGTGGGGCCCGGTTAAACACATGCATATATAACTTCATTACTGATGACCGTAAAGTGGAGGGGGGCGAGTCAAAAAGTGGGGGTGGGAGCTTGAGCCCTTCCCCCCCCCCCTCCCCTGTGCCGCCGTCCATGAACTCATCTTCAAAATATACGATGGGAAAATAGTTCATGAGATTTATTTACGTATTCAAATTTCTTCCTGTTCATTTGTTTCAGCATTTTTTCCGGACCCATCATTTATAAAGAAGAGGGTGGAGCTGTTGGGGAGGGGTGATAATCACAGCGACGGCGTCGACGACTAGTAAGATAGATAGATGGGTGATGATGATGATGATGATGATGATGATGATGATGATGATGATGATGATGCAGAGGAGTGAGGAGGGGAGGAGCCGAAGAGACAGAGGTGTGTGTGTGTGTGTGTGTGTGTGTGTGTGTGTGTGTGTGTGAGGTGGGGCCAGTGGGTGGTGGCCACATTGTGAATTCGCCTCCTCCTTCAGTGTTTGCCCGTCCGTGTGTCGGACGGAGAAGATTGTTTTGTTTTTTGTTTCTGTGGGTTTTTTTGTTTTTTTTTTTTCCTTTCCCCTCTTCCTTGTTGATAGGCGACAGAACGGGAACGACCTGCAAGTGTGAGAGACGTCCCCACAGCTCGGTAAATTTTGTCGGTACGGGAAAAGAGGTTAGTTATACCTATACACACACACACACACACACACATTTATATACAAAAGAAAACTATTTTGCTTCTTCCACCGGGAAATCTATGAACGAAAGGAATCATTTCTCCGATGCGATCCGAGCGAACACGTAACAAGTTTTGCGACAAGGAGATCCAAACTGCCGTACTAGGACAACTTTAAAGGAAACAAGGACCGGACGCACGAAGAAAGGAACACTAAAAGGGGGAAAGAAGATCCGAACTTCCATAGTATCATCCACTGAAAGAAAGGAACGCCACGGTGGATTAGCAAGACTAATATCTAATATATATATATATATATATATATATATATATATATAAGATGTGCATAGTGTTTTGAACCTGCCCCTCATTAAGTGCACAGCAACACTTGTTGCCTTGTGTGAAGCCCACCGACCCCGTTCTTTGATATATTACTATCAATAGTAAAAAGAGTGAGTGGGTGGAAAGAAATACTCCCTTCTCAAACAACTTATATATCGAGCGATTACACATGATTGTGTGTAAAAGAAGAAAAAAAAGTTAACGGATATCATTCATACAATGTCTTTTATTTGTTGAGCCAAAGCCCCTTTGAATGTTAAGGACGCATACGTTTTATTAAACTCCTTGGTGAGCAAAAAAAAAAGCAAAAAAAAAAAACAAAAAAAAACACGCTTATATTTTGAAAGAGAAAAACGCAACTTACTTTGATCAAAACCTTAACCTTAACCCTTGCCTTGAAGTTATTCGTCTAATTCATGAAATCAATTTAAGCAATAACCAAATCTTTTTTACGGCATATCAACCCCTTTAACCGTTGTAAACGCTTCATGGTATAAAAGTA
Source organism: Sepiola atlantica (assembly GCA_963556195.1). Taxonomy (NCBI): domain Eukaryota; kingdom Metazoa; phylum Mollusca; class Cephalopoda; order Sepiida; family Sepiolidae; genus Sepiola; species Sepiola atlantica. The sequence goes on from OY744529.1 coordinate 108,661,802, forward strand.
GTCGAACACAAGTCATTATTTTACCCGTAGTAAAACAAAACATATGTTATACAAAAAAATACACCCCTCCTCCTAAAAAAAAAAGAAAGAAGTTCCATATATTTTACACGTCAATTTCAAGAAAGGTGCTTCGTATTTAAACTGACGCTACACATTCTTGATTATTATTATTATTATTATTTATTTATTATTTTATTTTTTTAAGTTAAGGAAAGTTTTCTAAATACAACAACAACAAACGCCCTTGAATCCAGTCAGTTTAAATGTGAACAAATAAACAAAAACAAAAATCGAAAAAAGTGAAGGAAGTGGATACGAACGCGCCGGGTCGGTCACACTCGTTAACAGGCGCACAGTTTCAGCGAACGGTAGAACCACAGAGGAGACAGATGTTTCTAAGAACTCGGACGAATTTCAGGTCGTCGACCTGTCATTTTATTACGTGAACGTGCGAAAAAAAAAAAAACGGTAAATTTTTTTTTAAAAGTGCAAAAGGACCGGTAAAAAAAAAGACCGGTAAAAAAAAAGACCGGTAAAAAAAAAAGACCGGTAAAAAAAAAAGACCGGTAAAAAAACAACAACATGAGACACTTAAGAGTGAAGTTTACAATTCGTTAACAAACAACGTCAATCCAACTCGGCCCAATATTTCGGCAATTATTTTCAGGAAGTCTCGGCGTCTATCGATCTATCTGACTGCTTATTGCGGCGAGATGGTTCACAAACTCTCGTCGCAGACACATTTATTAGGAACGTGAGTTCGATCCCCACGGTCGGCCTGCTATTTGTTCGCAAGCTAAAACAATACGATAGTAGTTTGTTGTTTTTTTAATTATCTTTCCATCTATGTATCATCTTTAAATCTCATCTATTCTATTTATCGATCTATTAGTTTGTTCTGCTCAATATATCGATCTAGATCAGGGTGTCCTATCTATCCACACACTCTAACACACACTCTCACACACACACACACATATATATATATATATATATATATATATATATATATATATATTATGGGTTATACTATACAGTGATCATTCGATTAGTCATTGATACCATAGGTTTCAGAAGGTGTTGGAAATCCTATTACTAGGACGTACTATACAGTCCCATCCTAAATCATAATATATATACAAAGGTACACAGTTATTTAAAAGAAAACATGCGCCTCTTTGCTCATGGGGGCCGGGGCTGGCGTGTGCACAACGGCGTTTCAATCCCAAGCGGAGTGTACGGCGGCAGCGGCTTCTTCATCAACTTCCACAATGTAGGTGGCACGTACGTCGTACTCGCACTTGTCGTGGGCCTGCTCGTCACCATGGTTACGGGCGCACGCGACGGTGGTGGCAGCGGAGGAGGAGGTGGTACAGGGGGTGGGGGCGAAAGAGAAAAGGCTGCCGGAGACCAGAGACCGAGAGAAACCGAAATTGAAAGCGGTGCTGTTGCCGGTCTTACGGAAGAGCATCAGCGTCAGCGCGCAGTCCCTCCGGAGTGGGAAGAAGGTGACGAGGCCGGACAAGTCGCGGACGACCGAGAATCAACTGGGGCGGAAGACAACAACAACAACAACAACAACGGGCAGGAGGGCGGGGGAGAGGAGATCCCCCCTGCTGGCGGCGGCGGTGGCGTCAACAACAATAATAACAACAACAACGATATAATGCTGGATCTGAACAAGTTGGCTCGATTGGGTAACAAGGATAAGCTACTGTCGATGTTAAAGCAAATCGCCGACTCGATCCACAAATGTGGAGTGAAAGAGGTGCCACCGTTGAAGAGACACTTCCTCGCCAACCAGACGGTCACCTGCAACGATGGATCGCCTGCAGGGTAAGTTACCAGCACTTTTTCTTTTTTATTCTTTGATACGAGAGGGGCACCTGTGTGAATTCGTGTTAATCTTGTTCGGTTTAGGAGCACAACTGAACTTATTCTTTTGCTGTGAAGTTAACAGAACAAACAAAATGGATGAAATAAATGTTACCAAAGGCAAGATAAGTTATTCTTCTGCCTTCTTGGATAAGTTCATTTGTGTTTTAACTTAAAGCGTTTTGTTTTTTGTTTTTTTTGTTGTTAAAAACAAACATAGTGTCGACGAAAAAAAAAACCGCACCGACAAGCCCTCCACGAGGACTCCTGATAATCGCTCAAAAATCGAAAATTAACCAAAATACTTGCAGAAGATTACATTTTCGCACGATAGCTAACATGTACAGGGTGTGTTTCTACCAGTAGTTTGTTTAATTTTCAATTTTTGAGCGATTATCAGAGGTCTTCGTGGAAGGGCTTATCGACGCCAATTATGTGTGTGTGTTCTAACTGAACACAGTTGACATTGTTTGTTTTTAACAAAAGAAAAACGCGTTAAAATAAGTTAAATCACAATTAGACTTATCCATGCAGGTAGAAGAGTAACTTATATTGCCTTTGGTAACATTTTTGTGTGGTACATTTGTTTTGTTTTTTTGTTTGTTTTTTTTCACCCCTTTCTTTGTTCTGTTAACTACACTGAAAAATATACGATTTTTACTAGCGTCCGGGAAAACAGTGTAACATATTTCTATTAAAACTGCTATCTCTTCACATCTTTTAATCTGTCCCTATACCTTTCTCTCTTTCGCCTATCCTATTTCCCCTCCCTTTCTCCACCCCCTTTTCTTCAATGCCTAGCCCTCTCTCTCTCTCTCTCTCTCTCTCTCTCTCTCTCTCTCTCTCTCTCTCTCTCTCTCTCTCTCTGAACATACACACACACAGACAATTCTCCTTTATATAGATTCTTTCGAGAAATTAGTTGGCATAAGGGAAGTAACTCCTTGATCAAAAATCAGAGTTACTTCTATTTAGTTAGTACACGAAATGTCTGGAAAACCAACCCCTCGTGATGTGTTCTGTGTCAAAGAATAAATATTTTTTTCTAAATTTTAGATATTATTCAGCCGGGGAAACTCCAATCAAGAATATACCAACTTTGTGGGTCTTTGTTTTGTAGTTTTGGATTTTTAGCTGGACATACAAATACACATACATACATACATACATACACACACACAGACACACAGACACATACACACAGACAATATAACAGATTAGCGCTCAATTTATCTTCCGCCAATTTGAGAGCTCTGGGAAGTGTGAAGCCACCTTTAGTTAGCATTACTCCTAACTTGGCGTGGTAGTACCTCTCATTCAGTTGTGATAATAATACGAGATCTTGCTGTGAATGTATTCGTGCAGTTTCGACACACTGGTTCTTGTTAGATGGGTGACTATTTGGGAATACCAGCAAAATATAGGTTATTCTCTGCATAATGTCTATATTCTCAATGTGAAAAACATGAGACCATAGTGCACAACGAACATGTATAAAAAAGAAAAAAAAAGAATAGGGTACTGTTCCAGATGGCGTGCCTGATTTCCGTGACTTCGCGTCGACAACGATCGGGCATGTCGCGGAAGCGCCCGAGCGCTGACGGAATAATATTATATTTTTCTTTCTTTTATCTCATAAAAACATTGACAAACTTTTACCCTCCTTCCAAAAAAAAAACATTATTTTCACCAAAAAAAAAATGATTTTAATCTATGTATTTTTTCTTTGAATTTATTCATCCTATATTAGCGTCTGTCAGTCTTCCAGCTAGAGCTTGGCAGCCCTAACCCTAACGGGAACCCTACCCCTAACCCTAAACCCTAAACCCAAACCTAACCGATTTTTCTTTCTTTCTTTGTTTTATGTTAGCAAGAAAGAAAAAAGAAAAACAGCGAAACAAAAGAAAACATTGGCACCCCCCCCAAAAAAAAAATTCTTTCTACACATTTGATTGAAAATGGTTCATTTGACCCCCACCCTACAGTTTGTTCGGTTTTTATCTTTTTATCTATGTATTTTTTCTTTGAATTTATTCGTCTTATATTATCGCCTGCAAGTCTTCCATTAACGCTTGGCGTTTTCGTTTCGGCAACTCTCGGGCGCTTCCGCGATCTGCCCGATCATTGCCGACGCGAAGTCACGGAAATCGGGCACGTCATCTATAACAGCGCCAAGAATAGTTCTAAATCCTTCATATATGTAAGGTACGTTTACGAGATCTAACAAATTTAGCTAATTTAACATTAATCAAATACACATTGAAAAGTAACTCCATGTTAAATTTCACACACGAAATAAATACCAATAACAAAATCCGCTTCCTTGACGTAGAAATAGAAGCTGATATAGATAATTTTATTACCTATCTATACAAAAAGTCTACTCGCAAAAAGTCATGTTTACTTAACTTTAAAAGCGAATGCTCTCACAGGTACAAAATGGCCGTAGTAAAAAATCTCATTTACCGAGCCAAATGCAATTCATCCACTAACACCATTTTCTATGCGGCATTTGCCGACATCAAACAACCCCTAATTAACAATAACTTCCCAAACCGCGTCGTCGACCAGCATATCAACCACCCCTCAGCCGCTATAACTAAAAATACTAATAGGTACTAATATTAATATCAATTTATTTTATTGTAATCAAATGCTCATCAATTAAAAAATTAGATTAAAAAAAAATGATACATAAACATATATCTCCTATTGACAATAATTCTAAACTCCCATTCATTATATATCATTAAAAAAAATCTAAAACGGCTAACTTACTAATGCAAAACATCTAGAAACTACTAAAAATTAGCAATGCTATATATGTGTTTAAATGCACAGTGAGAGAATGTGCCTCTTGGAATAATACGTATATTTACATGACTAGGACAACTATCTCTTGTCGCTTAACATGCCACCTCACCTCCCAACAAAGCTCCATCCACCAACATTTAACAGCACACACAATTTTAAAAAAAAAGACTTCTGTAATATACTAACTCCAAAAAAACACTTCCATCCTGGCTGTTTCAAATTGTAGTCTTCGCCTCCCCATCTTCGAAGCATTATTCATCGATGCGCATAAATCTACCATAAACCAAGTCTCGTACGAGGGAGGGGACGAAATCTTAAAATGTTTTTTTAAAACGTTTTTAATCGACCTTTCATAATAAATTCACCATTTTTAATTTGTACCAACATGATCACGTGCCTGAGGAATGACTCATGCAAGTAAAAAGTTATTGCAAGTATGACGAGTTCCCGTACACAATGGAACATGGCATCAGATCGCTGATCCGCCAGTGAGAAAGAAGGGATCAGAAAATGAATAGACAGAAGCTTCTATTCAATCAAACTTACATTAATAAAAAAGAATAGTGGAGGTCCTTGAATCATATATTGGGTTCGTACTCTCATAGAAGTTAAACACAAAGTACCACTGTATACGATTTGCTGTATTAGCCAACTCAACAATAGACATGTTTGTCTTATCAAGGCGCGTGTTCAACTAATGGCAATACTATTTATTTAGTATTATTGTAGATTCATACTTTCCGTTAGTCGTCCAAACAATCAGATTCTACCTTTTTAAGCGATTACGTGTGAACACCCTGAAAAAACAACAGGCGGAAGGAAGAAATAACAATTAAAATTTTAAGTGTGGGATAAGTTTCGCATATGAATTTAATGCAAAATGATCCCCCATTTTAGGGGCATTCTAGCGTTTTATGACAGTTAATCAATTTTGTTTTATGGGAGATAAATCCTGTACGTTTTGGAGGAAGGGGATGGTTGGCAACTTTTTTGGCGATTACGTGTGGTTTTATGACCGTGTCACTCGGACTTAGTGGCAAAAGAATTTGGTTAACTACCTTAAAAAGTTAGTATGGCCAGGAAATGGAGGATCATTCTACGTTGAATTTATATACGAAACTGATTCCCCACTCTAAATTCTTGAATAATTTATTTTCTTCTTTTTGACAAGTTTTTCGGGGTTTTCACCCTTAATCGCCTAAAAGAAGTAGAATTTCATTTTTATGGGGGAGGGAAGAGGGGGTCAACGGAGGGTATAAATCTACAAATTTTTAATATTTATTTGATGACCGAGAAGTGGGTGGGGTCAATTGGTCCCGTTCGGGTGAATAAGTACATATGAGAAGTAAACAAACAAAAAAAAAACAATGTGTAATTAAAAGCAAGAAAACGGTAAATGAATAGATGTGAAAGTTGGGCCGCCCATTTCTCGCACGAACGGTGAAGCCAAAACACCCCATATCAAGTTAACCGAACTTTTACACAATGGACCCCTAATTAACATTATATGTATACGCTATCACCTGCAAGGTTAACTAATTTTGCATTTTCGTTTTGAACATTTTATTAATTAACTATTATTTGCTATTGTTGTTTTTATTGAATGATTCTTTTTTTGTTGTTGTTAACATAACAAATAATTCTGTTTCGCAACATTGTTTTATTTCCTAGACAAATGTTTAGCATTTCTGTTCAAATGTTCCTTTCTTAAGAAGGGCCGACGTGATTTTCAGCAAGTTCCGATCTGTTTCTAAATTGCAAGTGAAAAGGAAAAGTGATTTCTTTCTTTTCTTTACGGTCACATTAAAAATATAAATAAATTTGCATAAAAATTACCAAAATGTTTATGTTTATCTATATATATATATATATATATATATATATCATTTTTTTCAATTTTTCATTTTTGGACTGTCACTCATTACCTGGATCAATCTTCAGTCAACCTCCTGGATATCTTTCCCTAATGTTTTTAAATTGTATGACTTGGATGGATTGTATAGATTTAACAAAAAAGTATGTTTTGGGGTTTATATATTTGATGTTATATACTTTTATGTATTTTTGTATATATTTTTATATATTTTCAAAGTGTAATTTTATTACATGCAGTAATGTCACTGCGGTAATGGTCCTCTAAGGAGAAGAATTATCTTTGAAAACTCATGAGTTAAGGACGTTAAGATACTTTGCTTGAACTTTGAATTCTAATAAAATTTGATTGGCACCTTATTTTATTATTTCATTTTATATTATGATATATATATATATATATGTTGCATTACCCGTTCTTTCAGAATACCCGGTAAGATCCAACAAGAATGACAAAGAACAGAACGTATATGGAAAAACTTTGGTTTTCTTTATTACCCATCACTGGATGGTTTACGCCGGCTACGCACACATATATAAACAATCTTTTGACATACTTTTGTCTCATGAAAGTCTTTTTCTTGCTGAGGTCACAGACTTGGTTTCCGCTAGAAACTCGTTCGTATATACATCCGATTAGAAAGCAATTTGCTTTGCATTGTCTATTCTAGCGTGAACTGAAGCAATTGTGCCACAAGCATTTGATGAAGTACAAGTCAGAGGATTCCATCACTGTACCAACTTGCTTATCAGTCGCATTTTTAGTCAGCGGACACGAAAGTCTAACAGCAAGACGGGCTTGGGTACCATAGCCAATAAAGCTTCATCGGTGCCATAAACATCGGTAAACTCACATTCTTCCGGTACTTCGATACTCTGATCACCAAGCGCTCCGGCTCTTCGCATTTTTTAAACCGCCGCCTTTCAAATCTCGCTTGCACTGAGGAACCTTCTCCCTTTTAACAGTTATCAAGTGGATTTATTTATTTCTCGACGTCCCACCCACAATGGACTCATCCATGATTCATGTTTGCCAGTCTTCATTATCTTACACACACACACACACATATATATATATATATATATATATATATATATATATATATATATATATATATATAGTCATCCACATACAGACTGTTTCGCTGTATCACAGCTCTTCAGTGCCGCTAGACCAGTTAGTGCCTCATATATATATATATATATATATATATATATATATATATATATATATATATGAGAACTATTTTGCTTCCTGTTTACACCAAAGTTATGAATGAAATGTGTATTATTTTAAGTTAATATTTCAAATAGCGAAGTTTGCGAAGCGATAGCGAGCCGGTGAAGCCAGCTAGCAAATAGTAAGCATCATGCATGTCTTTGTATGTTTATATTTGGTCTGTAGCATCCAAGATAATTAGGAGACAGGATGACAACACTGATCGTTTCTTCAAAGCGATAAATCAACTTCCGACCATCTGGGGGTTAAGACGGACCACAAACCATTCAAACACGTATGGTAGTTGACAAAATCTGTAAACGTGAAATTATTCATCAACTAGTGTACACCCTCCCTAAAAAAATCTCAGGAGAAAAAAATTGTGCTTCTCCAGTGTTAGCACTAATATTTATATAAAATCGAATTACGTCAGAAATGTAATTTTTCAAACATATACTATCATTGCTGATGACCTAAACAACAAACAGCACCGACCGTTGACTTTTTATTTAAAGTGGAGGATTTCTTTCCAAATTCATTTCAGACGGTGGGGGTTGTCTGACTTGCTATTTTGCTTTTTCGCTTCCCCTCACAATCTCAAGATAGTTTCGTCCAGGAGCTACCAAAAGGCACGATTTCATTCTCTAACTTTTGTGTGACGGGACGGATTTATATTTATTTATATACAAATAAATGCACATTGGTCTTTATCATAGAGTGGAAAATAATGATTTTGTGTGACGGGACGGATAATTATTTATATATGGTTGTCTAACTTGCTATTTGCTTTTGCGCTTCCACTCACAATCTCAATATGGTTTCGTCCAGGAGCTACCAAAAGGCACGATTTCACTCTCTAACTTTTGTGTGACGGGACGGATGTATATTTATTTATATACAAATAAATACACATCGGCCTTTGTTATAGAGTGGAGGATTCATTTTATATATATATATATAATTTCCCATGTATAATTTCTCATGTATACATATTATAAGGAGATCTATCCTCTAATATTGGTTGTTGTAGGAATATATTCTTTACTAGTTGTATTTGCAAAGTCCATTCTTTACCGCTGGTTATTGATTTATCTGTTCTTTACCGCTGGTTGTTGGCTAATCTAGTGTTTACCGGTGGTTTACCTGTATGGTACAATCAGACCATGTATGGAGTACTGTTGTCATATTTGAGCTGGTGAATCTCTGTCTCATTTGAGGGTTCTTGATAAGGTGCAGAAACGTGTCTGTAATTTGATTGGCCCTACCCTTTCTTCATCTCTGCACTCTCTCTCTCTCTCTCACAGACGTGGTGTTGCTAGTCTCAGTCTTTTCTATAAATACTATTATGGCATGTGTTCTTCAGAATTATGTGATCTATTCCCCGCTTCTTTTGTTCCAGCTCGTTTGACTCGTTGGTCTAGTGGTCTCCATCAATTCACTGTTTTGATACCTCATTGTAATACAGCTTCCTATTCCAGTAGCTTCTTTCCAAGTACCGCAGGCTTGTGGAACTCTCTTCCTGCTGACTGTTTTCCTCCTACCTATAACCTTAGTCTTGAAAAGACTAAGGGCAATAGGCATCTCTTGTCTTTGCGATAATCATATTTGTTCAAAACAATTTAATTTCGTTTACCTGTTCATTTGTGAACTCGTAAAAAAATAATATTTGATATAAGATATAAGCATTTTTAAGTTACCGTAAATATAAGTTCTGAGCAAAGTAGCCAACTTTTTTAGTTACAGGAAACAAACGAGTAACTGAAGAAGATTACCACTTTGCTCAGAACCGATATTTACGGTAACTTAAAAATGTTTATAAATAGAGATTTTGTCTGTCTGTCCGTCACAATATTTCCGGAATTTGTCTTATTTCGAAATAGCAGAGATCTTAACTACTTTTTTAAAAAATGAAAAAAAAAATGCATTAATAGTAAAAAAAAAATTTAAAAAACCCAACAAACAATCGGAAATCAAAACCGAAACTTCGAGATCTTCCATCTGAAGTTCTATTTTCCTTATAAATAAAGCTTAAAACATTACCGTAACATATTATTATGCATGGCGTCATAGATTTATGATTTACGTCATGTTTCAAAACATGAATTCAAACATAAAGGCGATAATAAATAAATTAATGGGTAAACATTATCAATAACGTCGGGAATTATTTTAATCGTCCCAAACAATTTATTTTGCTTTAACTACGTATTGGCGTTAAAAACAATTTATTATTTAATATATTTATTATTATTTAATATATTTATTATTATTTAATATATACTAGAATTTGAGCCCTACGAATTCTAGTACATATAAGAAATTAAATATTATTTTTTTAACGTAAATAGCTCAAATGAGTAGGTAAACCAGAATAAAGAGTAACGTTTACTTATATTCCTTATTAAAAACTGTTTGGTATCTGTTTAGTTTATTACTAGTTGTTCTGGGTCAGGGTTAGGGTTGGATGTTCTGGGTCTATTAAATATTTTATTTACTTGATCTTATTAATGACCGTATTAAATAGGATCGCCTAGGATCTCAAATAGTTTTCTACCTTCCAATAACGTAACACATCCTAACGCAGTATAATAATTCTTTACTAACTCAACGTTTAACAGGTCTTTCTTCTTTCGTGTGAATCAGATGATTCTAGTGTTGGCATTAGTTTCCCCGATGTTTTTCTAGTTAGAAATCTTTCTGGAAAGACATCGGGTACTTACGGGAAGGACAACGAGAAGGTTGCCGACATCCCTAAGTGACAGTGATACTGTGGAACCGACTGGATTCGAACTTGGAACACCCAGGTCTTCAATCCGTGTCGTTATCCACTTAACCACCGTCACTTCCCGTTTGACATGTAAAGGAGAACATTAATGGAATATTCGAATATCTATGTATCTCATATAGAGATTAAGTGTTAGCCCCAGGAAGGGACCACTGGATTTCTGAGAACTTCAACTGAAGTAAAATTAAACAAAAGAGAGATACTTCCATAACTGTTCAGTGGGATTTACAGGCAATCTCAAATGATAGGGTAACTCAGTCTGTATCTTCAACAGCACTACTCTCAACCCTCTCGGGGTTACTATACTCGGCGACGGGTGCCTCAGCGACAACATATCCAACTGTGCCCGCACATGCTCCAAAAGAATCATCAACGTCTGGTGCATCTTGCTCGCGAGGGCCAACAACCGAAATTATCAACTCACGGTCTGTCCATAACCATCAGACAAGTCTACTAAGCTAGAGTCTATGGCAGAGCGCCTCAACATGATCGACGCTCATGCGGCACTGTTCCTGCTGCAAAACTGTTTTGCAATGCCTAGACTTCTATTCACACTGAGAAGTGCTCCATGTTACAACAAAGTCGAACTTCTGGAAAAGTTTGACAAAATTGTACGTCGTTCGACCAGTGAAATTTGTAATGTTAATTTTGACGACACCGGTTGGCGCCAGGCCACTTTGCCGTTTCGGTTTGGTGGCCTTGGTTTTCGCTCTGCAACCGATACTGCGCTGGCGACTTATGCTTCCTCGACTCACGCTTCGGCAGGTCTCGTTGACGAGATTCTCTCCTCATATCTCGACTACCCGTTTTGTCAACATGAACGTCAACAAACCTTCAGCAACCTCCCGATCTCATACATCAGTCGTCCTGGGACGACATTCAATGTCAATCCATGTTTGCCGAACTCGTCCGTAGCAGTAACCAGCATAGAGTTGCCTGTCTGAGAGCGTCGGTTTCACCTTACAGCGGTACTTGGCTCAGTGCCATAACTTCGGCGACACTCGGAACCCTCTTGGACAATGACACTATCCGGATCACCGTCTCAAAACGGCTGGGCTTCGTTTGTGCCACCCACACCGGTGTCGCTGTGGGCAGGTCGTTGACGAGTTTGTCGATTTAGTGCCGGCCGCCTGCCTCGCCACTCCGCCCTTAACGACGTAGTCAGGCGAGGTCTCGACTCGGCAGGTTTTGCATCAGTCCTTGAACCAGTCGGCCTGGACAGGGGCGACGGTTGCAGGCCTGACGGGGTGACTGTGTTTGCTTTCCGAGCCGGAAAGCCGCTGATCTGGGACGCCACTTGTTCTGACTCCTTTTCACCAGCAAGGATTGCGGAATCCGCGGTGAAGCCCGGCACGGCGGCTCTGCTCGCCGAAACAAGGAAGCGCGAAAAATATAGCTCGCTCACTGGCCGTTTCGTCTTCCAACCAATTTCAGTGGAAACGTCGGGTGTGCTTGGCCCCGAGACTGTTAAATTCATTCAGGATATTGGAGGGAGGATTTCAACGTCTAGGCACGAGCCCCGTAAGTCAGCCTGGTTGTTCCAACGCATCTCCCTGGCTATCGTTCGTGGCAACGCTATGTCAGTAACGGCGGCGTCACTTCCGTTCTAATCGTCATCTGTTGACTCTCTCTTTCTCTGACAATTGTTTCAAGCCTTAGTGTTTGTTTGTTTTTTACCATCAGACTCGTTCTACTTCAAGTCACTTCGCCACTGAGACGTAAAGAACTACTGTGAATCAGGAAGGAGACTTATAGTGGGAAATTGTGCAGCGAAAGGCTTGTTCACATTACATTTAAATTTCTGCATGTTACTACAGTATGAGAAACAGTGGGCATGGAGGGGATTCCAAAGGTAAGCGATTCGAAGGAAAAAAAGTTGGTGCTCTTATCGATCCTGAACCAGTTTTCGTGACGTTCGACTCGGAAGCGTTCGGCTGTTCTACACAGACGCCCGAGAGTTGACGAGCCGATTTGTACCAGACGACATTTTTGATACGGTGCTGCGTCCTATGATCATAATGTTTTGCTTGTTTTTTTTGTTTTTTGTTTTTTTTTGTTAGGGGTTAGAATTTAGGGTTAGGGTTAGGGTAAGGAATTTTTTAAAGAAACAACAAAGAAAATTAAACATATTTACATGATTTTTTTTTAAAGAAACAACAGGAAAAAAAACATAGCGAGGTTACTGTTACAAAATTAATACTGTATTTTTATTTCCAAGGAATTTTTTTGAAGAAACACAAAAAAAACATACCAAATTTACTTTTATCACGACATATTTTTTTCATTTTATTATTTATTCTTACTTGCTCGCGATGATACTGCAGTGCAAAGCTGTTCGTAATTCATTTTGGGTTTATTTTCTTCAAAAAAACTTCCTGGCAAAAAATCCGTCTTCGAAAGCACTTATTTTCAATTTGTAACAAAGTTATCGGCTGCTCGCTGCTTCGGCTCGTCAACACTCGGCCGTTTGCGTAGGACAGCCGAACGATTCCAAGTCGAACGTCACGAAAGCTGGTTCGGGATCGATATCAGTACCAAAAAGTTATTAGAGTAGAAAGCCTTCGGGCATTTGGGGACCTTTACAGTAAAGGGGTGGGATCATGCTGCTTTCCAGGTTGGTCGGGGGTCTTTAATTGAGGGTGCACAAACATCAGTCGCTTTCATCTCATAATTACCGCGGCTACTTGCTAGCCTTAGATTCGATCTGTCACAAGGTACGGCGCTACCCCCCCCCCCCCCCCCACACACACACACACAAAAAACACCCTCACCAAGGGGTTGGGCCCTGACATCTTTAGTTTTATTTTGTGTCCCCTTATTTAAATTGTTGACGGAAAAAAAGATTGAGAGAAAGAGAGTCGCTTTTAACGATAACAACATATTAAACAACAAAAACGTATTCAATTCTTACTGTTACGTCCATTTAATCTACGCGTTTAGCGATGGAAATGCTATTCAAAAGTGACGTGTGACAGACTAAACTTGAGCGTTCGGCTTAAACAGGGTTAATATGCCGTAAAAAAAAACAAGCAAATAACTGAACTTAAGCGTAACAAACCAAACTTAACGACTTTTATTTTTTATTTATTTATTTTTTTTTATTATTATTTTTTTTTTATTTATTTATTATTTTTTATTTATTTATTTATTTATTTTTATTTTTTTTTTTTAATTATTTTTTATTTATTCATTATTTTTTATTTATTTATTTATTTATTATTGATTTATTTTTATTTTTTATTTATGTATTTATTTATTTATTTTTTATTTATTTATTTTTTATTTATTTATTTTTTAATTATATATTTTTTATTTATTTATTATTGATTTATTTTTATTTATTTATTTATTTATTATTTTATTTTTTTTACTTCAATTTAACATAAACTGCCACTGAGACGTAAGGGGTCCTATTTATCTTCTTCCCACGGAGTAAAATGTGACACAAGGTCAGAAAGTGGGAATTGAGAAGTCAGCACTCTAGAGGAAGGTGTTCGGTTGGCTTAATATCTACCGATTGTGTCTTTTAAACCGGCGAGCCGATCATTAATTTTTCTTGTGCCACAATAGTGTTGTGAAAGATTTAATTGCGACTTCGAGTTAATTAGCAACTTGTGTTCAATGAATCGCTCACAATAAGTATTATTTTAGATCATTCATAAATAACGATCATCAGATTGTAATTTAAAAAAAAAGATTTTCTTTTTTAATTTATGATTTACTAGTTGTCCGAGGTGCATTGAAGTCATTTTAATTTGGAATTTCCATTTGTTTCCACATTTTAAACTTAAGGTGGACAACTACTATATTCTTTATTTTAAAATGAGTTATCTCCCCTTGTTGATATTTATTTTATTTATATGTGATTATTTAAAAATGGTTCATATTAGCAGCCGTTTGGACCGGACTAAGTTATTTAAAAAATAAACTGTAACTAGGTTTGCTGTTATATTGTCTATAATTGCCTATAATTGTCTATAATTGTCTATAATTGCCTATAATTGTCTATAATTGCTTTTAATTGCCTATAATTGCCTATAATTGTCTATAATTGTCTATAATTGTCTATAATTGCCTATAATTGTCTATAATTGTCTATAATTGTCTATAATTGCCTATAATTGTCTATAATTGCCTATAATTGTCTATAATTGCCTATAATTGTCTATAATTGTCTATAATTGCCTATAATTGTCTATAATTGTCTATAATTGTCTATACGTGTCTATAATACGGCGTAAAACAATAACAAATGGAAATTGTCGAGTCTAAAGTGTGATTTGTTAGCTTAAATATTGTTTGTGTCTGACTTTGAAACCCCGACAAGCGATAGAGCCCTTAAACTGGTGACTGCCCTTTCTAACCCTAACCCTAACCCTTTCTAACTTCACCCCACCGCATCAACAATTTGTGCGACTTGCATTGTTGCTCATCTCGGTATCTGGCTTCATATCTGACTCTGACTGAATGTGTCGTGAAGACACACTCTTAATGGCGACAATACCACCCGAAACCCTTTATTGTTTCGCTTCTCACACGTCTTAGATAAAAAAATATATATACAGATAAAACTACCATGAAACTTTGCTGCTAGCAAAAACAAGCAAATGCAATCTTTAAAAAAAAATAATTTAAAAAACGCAAACATTTGGCTATATATATAAAAAGAAAAACAACTTTCTTTTAAAGTTCCTGACGTTCTGGATACTGTTTTTCATACGCAAATTAGTATGTATGATACCTACATAAACGGTAAATAATCGCATAACCTCCTTTTCTGTGAAATAAAAAACGGCACTTCCATGAGCAGAGTTTCTTTCCAATAACTTCCTATCTGTGGAACACAATACCGCGCAACAACTTCTCAGTTTAATACAGCAAGGTGGTTTTCAAATCAAATATCATTATCCCTTATCCCCCAGTGGCTTCTGGCCTTGATAATTGGTGTGTGTGTGTGTGTGTGTGTGTGTGTGTGTGTGTGTGTGTGTGTGTGTGTGTGTGTGTGTGTGTGTGTGTGTGTGTGTGTGTGTGTGTGTGTGTGAAAAAGACAAACGGAAAAAACAAATTTAAATACAGGAAAAAATCATCAAGAAAACGATGTCTTGTCTTTCACGGCATTTTATTTTTATGATATATCGTGAATTTTATTCTCATATATATATATATATATATATATATATATATATATATATATATATATATATATATGTAAGATCGTAGAGGCGTTGCTGATAAATATCTATCATGCAGTGCGTCGGTCTAGGGTGCCTGGCGGCACACATTCCTATCAATTCCATCACGTCCGACAACTTCTGAGTAGTTTCATCGAACCCAATTTCATTTGCAGTTCTTTTATTGGCATACGTTTTGCTGTAAGTCGAACGCCGGACACCGATGTTTAAGTTTTAATAAAGGTTTATTACAAAGAGAAGAATAGTCGCAGAAAACATCAAAGAGATGTTTATTTCGTACGCGTTGAAAAGAGAGAGAGAGAGACAGACAGACAGACAGATAAATTAATAGCCCGTCTCGCTAGACCTAGTTACATTGTGTGCCCCCCACCCCACCCATTGGGTACGGTTCATTGGACACGTCTTTCTTGCTTGAAGTCTCGCCGACCAAGAGACAGAAAATATTCACCCAAAAATCACGGTGGTTTCGCGACTTCCGTCTGGGGTCACCTCTGACACCTAAGGTGTCACTCAAACGTTCCGTAACATATAGAAGTCGCAGAGTCAACAAGTGCAATAATAAACGGATATAAAAGTCGACGCGCGGAAAAAGAAATAAGAAGGATAAATTAGAATCGTTTTTTCTTTTTTTCACGAGACAAATCGGACGTCGAAATCCGTGTTCTCCCAGTTGCAAGCTTTTTTGTCGAGAAGACCAACAAGACTGAAATAATAAAAATGATCTGAGTTCACGTGATTCACGCTGAGTTCGCTGAATCCCTTCACTCTACTAGCATAGCCGGTATCCAACGTAGGTTTGTTCGTATGTTCATGTCTGTTTTCACTTCTAATGTTTCCCTTTAGTATGGCCACAAGGAACAAGGCAGTGAGACGATGTTAGAATCGACGGGAAAACGGCACACCAAACCACTAGTTTCAGATGTACATAAATATGTGCTACATAACTATGTGCTACACAACTATGTGCTACACGACTATGTGCTACTTGACTATGTGCTACTTGACTATGTGCTACACGACTATGTGCTACACGACTATGTGCTACACAACTATGTGCTACACAACTATGTGCTACACAACTATGTGCTACACAACTATGTGCTACACAACTATGTGCTACTTGACTATGTGCTACACGACTATGTGCTACACGACTATGTGCTACACGACTATGTGCTACACGACTATGTGCTACACGACTATGTGCTACTTTACTATGTGCTACTTTACTATGTGCTACTTTACTATGTGCTACTTCGGCTTGATATTCGTTGCCATGGGATTTCATGTGACTCGGTAGACCAGATTTTGACAGACAGGATATGCGACAAAAACCGCACAAGTGATCGGGCTGAAATACGTCGAGGACGTTCGATACAGCCCGCTTCCGCAAAGCAAGGTTTAAAATACTGTAGTGACCTTTTCTAAAATCTTAACAGCTATCATAATCACGCTTTCGTCAAACTGATTGCTCCAACGCCATCTTCAATGTTCATGCTGAAGCACTTTAAAATCTTACAAAACTTAAAACGCTTCTTTGGCTTGTGTCTAGGACGTTTCAGATGCTACAGTTCCCCATATAAGAGTTGTTCAGGGAGTATCTCATCTTCCATTCTGATCAGGTACCTAGCCCAGCAAATCTGATTACATATAGTGCGCATTTTTATGCCCGATACACCAGCTTACTGTAGAGCCGTGGTGTCTGGTATGAGCGATTGTTAATTTTATAAGCCTCCTGGCATGTTTGTTGGAACTGCTCCAGTGCCTTGATGTGTCGTCGGTACGTGGTCACGATTTCAGAAGAATATAGGAGTATAGACAAAACGTATGATTTTACACACTAAGCTTTGGTTTCATGGTTAGGGCTCTATCTGACCACGTGCGCTTTTAAGCCTAACGAAGGCTTTGCTAGTCTTTTCGATGCTTAGAAGTAGTTCGGAATCGAGAGATCCGTCTCAAGAGAGAGTGCTGCTGAAATATACGAAGGAGCCAACGAGATTTAATTTGATCACCTTCATTGATCAAAAGTTGCTATGAATAGATGGGGCTACAAAACTGACCCAACCATCTGTGAACGTGAAGAAGAAGACCATACGATGCAACATCGTTGGTCTGCCCCCTGTTACCCAACCGATGTAGCTTGAAAGATCGTGCAGAGTACAACACTGTTGCAAAGAACTGCATAAAAATGTGGGAAACTGTCGTATGACCACATGCTTCAAAGACACGCAATGAAGATGTTGGATTCGACATATTGAAGTGCTGCTGAAGTGGTGAGCATTACCTTAGTTTTCTCCAGATTAATAGTGAGCCTAAAGGTAGTACGCGCTCGAGATAGGAGGCCCATTATCATCTGCATATTCTCCTTAGTGTGGACAACGGAGTCCGCATCAACGGCATATAGGAGCTCCCGCACGAGGGTTTAGAAGGTCGTGGACTTTGCATTAAATCGAGCGATGTTGAAGATCCTGCTGGTGGTTCGAAAGCGTTATAGTTCTGATAAGCATAAGAGAGGAGGACCCGTATTTAGTTTCCTTCCAACGGGGGGGGGGCGCAGAGTTAGACACACGGTCAGTTTTTAATGTGGGGTAGAGGGTCATCAGAACATAAACAGAGAACAATGTCGGTGCAAGAATGTCACACTGCTTAACCCCATCATCGATAGCTATTGGTTCAGAGAGAGCACCACTGAGGTGGAAGCGTGCCTTCATGTCCTGGTGAAGTTGTTTAAACATTGTGACGAATCCTGGTGGGAATCTTAGGGCAACCAAGGATTGTCTATTGTTATGATCTATTAACAGTGGCGAAGCTTTCGTCAGGTCCACAAAAATGATAGAGTTCTATCCATTGTTCGACGAACTTCTCCTGGAGTTGTCGAGCAGAAAAGATCATATTCATTGTGCCACTAACCGATCTAAAGCCGCTCTAGCAGACCGGGATAACTAAGTGACACATCCACTTAGTTATCTCGGTTAAGCAAAGGCTTTGAAAAAATACCTACCACTTCAAGAAGGCTTATACTTATATATAAAGAGATAAGGACTTCAAGAGAGATTCCACCAAGACCTGATATTAATTTCTTGAAGTATACTACGAATCGCTGAGACGGTAAAGTGGTCCATCATCACAGACTGTTGCTGACTTATTCGTCAACCACTGACGAATTTTACAAGAGATACATGAAATGCTCTCTTCACCGTTTCATATCTTGGAAACTTTTATAAAAGAGGGACTCATTTGTGTGGTGCACAATCCTATTGCTAAAGCCGCCGAACTGTCCGACCCTATTAAATAGCAAATCCCACTCCACCAATTCGCCCTTCAATCTCTGGTCTGCATTTCCAGAACAACGTACATCCAGCTCTCACCTCTGTCAATAATCATAATCGCTGGGTCGGACTTCCGCCACTGTAGCAATGCCGATCCTATACCTACCCAGCTCTTTTGCAATGATACTAGTTCGTCAAGATTTTTGGACTACTTACTTTCGTGGAGTATACCAATATCCCATGCGACTATCATTAGTCTGTTTTTATTTGTAATGTTTTGTTTTAATCCTGTAACTATGAACAGTCACGTGCCGCAGTCACGTGATTAGATTCATTTGAACAGGTAATTTCTGTTGAACAGTTCTACCAGTAAAAGGCTGCTCAGACACTGGCAACATCACCGAAGAAGCATTTTGATGTTCAATCAACAGTTAGATCTCTGAATCGTGATAGAGGGCGGTCGTGTTTGGTACAGCTTCTCACTCCCGTAGACATGTTGTTATAAATGGGCTTGTACTATTCCTATATTTTTTTTTTATCGGAACCGGCTGTGTTTGACATTTGCTTCGTATATCATGAATTCGATGTTACATTTTTGCTGAATGGAAAATTTTCCCTGATTCGGCATGAACAACTAAGGCTTTCAGAGGATATACTTCTTATTTCATCGAAAGTCGCAGGTCGCAGGAGTAACTAGTTTTGATTGTATTACGGTTTAAAATTTTGTTAAGTCTGCAGTAAAGTGGGAAGTATCTTATCGGGTTTTCCATGTAAGACCTAAATAGCAATGGATCTGTCAAATCGATCTTTGATTACGACTGGCGATTTGTTTCCGTTTTATCCATGCAGCAATATCCCTTCACTAAAAAAGGTGTAATTTACCTACTAATTATTCCGGCAAAGAATATTATTACAATGGCTACAATTTTAAATAATGATCTAAGAAGCTTACAATATAAGGGAAATAAATCCTATTTTAAAGATATGAGTTATCTCCTTTATATTTTGAAGGTTTTTCATCTCTCCGAGACTTAAACATTATTATTATTATTATTATTATTATTATTATTATTATTATTATTATTATTATTATTTAAAAATACTAAAAAAAAACTAAAATGACATTATTGAATCCCGGCTTACATCGGGTAAGTACAGCTAGTATATATATATATATATATATCTTCCTCCACTCCCTCTCTGCCATCCACTTTACCCCTGCTCACCCCCCACCTCTTTCTCTTACCACCAGCCACAGTAGTCCTTGCTCACCCCATCCTTCCATTTTTCCCTACTCATTTTCTTCAACATTCATTTCTATTTCTCCAACAAGTACGGACGTCCACCCAGTAGGGGCCATTATTTCATTTTATTTTTCCTCCCATTATGTCTACCCTACATGTATTTGTACTTGCGTGACATTTTTTCTCTATTTTATCATCCTGATGAAGTCTTATAAATAAAGACGAAACGTTGATGTACACATAAAAAACATCCATTTTTTGGTTTTCCTTTTTCATTTTCCCATCACGTCGGATTACCTTCATCCTTCTCTTCCCATATATATATATATATATATATATATATATATATATATATATATATATATATATATATATATATATATATATTACTGACTTCACTAAGCCCGGACCTCGGGCTTGCGCACCCAGTAGTGGCTACTACTTTTCCTCATCAACCTATCATGTCAACCCAATATTTTCACGTACTTGCATGACATTTTTCTTAAAATTATCATCCTGAGGAAGTCTTACAAATAAAGACGAAACGTTGATGAATATATAAAAAAAAACATCCTTTTTGGGTTTTCCTTTTTTATTTCCCATATATATATATATATATATATATATATATATATATATATATATATATATATATATATATATATATATATATATATTAGTAAGCTACGAAAATATATTTATGGCAATTAAGCTACACAGAGGCTCTCGCGTTTCATCCCCGGGGGAATCTTCAGGCTAAAATTTTATGTAGATACATGAAATAGTAATATATATATATATATATATATATATATATATATATATATATATATATATATATATATATATATAAGAAGTGAGTCTACCAACATTTATAAATAAAAAAAAAACTTTTATTTTAAATTGTTTATTATTTTATAATTATTTTAATTTATAATTTCATAAAGCGTTTCGAACATCTTTGCTCTTTTCTCAATTCAAATATACACTTTTCTCTCGTTGGAACCGCACTACCCTCTACTATATATATATATATATATATATATATATATATATATATATATATATATATATATATATATATATATATATATATATATTATATGGGGTGGGGTCAGAATGTGTGTGTGTGTTAATGTGTATTTATTGTTGATGGAAAAGTCTTGAACATTTTTTTAGTTTGTGATCAAAGTATTTTCTTGTTGCTTTTTTAGCTCTCGCTGATTGAAATTAAAACGAAACCCGAGTAAACTTCAAACGCGTGATTTAAATGTCCCTAAAATTGGGGGTAAAAGATGGCGATGAAAACTTCCGCATCAATCTTGTTAGATGCTGAAAGCTGAGCATAATTACATCTTATTTCGTATGGCAGAAGCCATAGAAATGAAAATGAAAATGAAAAAAAGAAACGAATGAAAATAAGCAACAACCAGCGATTATCTTCTTTGATTACGATGGGAATTTTATCTGTTTATTCACTTACATCATTTTATCTGTTTATTCACTTACATCATTTCGGGCCCTTCCCTCTTAATGATGCTCTCTTTACGTCCCCAAAAGAGTTCGACTAAATACTCGCTCTCCCTATAGAAAAGGGAAAGAATACGAGAATTTAGTAAATCTATTTTCTTATAGACTCTTTATATTATTGTTTCTCGACCCTTTTTTTACTCTCGACATACTTACGAGTACATGAAACTGTCGCAACACACAAATAATTTTAAATATTGTATAATGAAATAGTAAAATAAATTAAAAATACGTACATAGACTTTTCTGATACAGTTTATCATGTTAGTATCCCAGAATTGTCAGTTACTTAATGTGAAACCTGTGGCTGTTGTTTTCTTATGACTTATTGAATATTTGGTCGTCATTTCTTCTTCAGTGGAACGTAGTCTTTCTCTCTTCTTATTTTCAATATTATTTAAGGTTTAAAAGCCCAATTCACACAAATAAGAAGTAGAGAATTGGAAAAGAACTAATAGGGCCTTTTCAGATAATGCGGGAAATACCTTTTTGTATTGAAATCCAAAAATATGTTGATATCTACCTCAGAATGCTTTATTTAAAGACTGCGGTCACTTGAAATGGCAGCCAATTCTTCTTCGTCGCATAAATTAAACCAATATTAGAAGGACTATCTACAAAAAAATTACGTACCCAGTCGTACTTTTCTGTGTTCAGCGACGGAATGTAGTGATCGATATTTTCTTTGAGCACCGCCAGATGCTCAACCACGAATAGGGATCATTTCCTTAGTGAACTTAGTGCGCATTGTAGGAAACGTACCAAACTCACCCAACTTTGATCTGTTTTCCAAATAACAATTTTCTTTTTGAGGGCAACCAACTCATCTGTCGAAGTGAGAATATTTTCGTTTCGACCTTGCACACTACTGTTCACAATATTAAGCTGACTAAATACTTCCGTTAAATATTCCATTTTGGTCATCCAAAATTCACATCGAAGATATTTACAGAATCTTTCGTGCTTTTATTAACACATATTATTAATTCCTTCTGTAATTCATGAATGCGAGTTAACACTTTACCTTTTGAAAACCATCGAACGTTGGTATGCATGAGTGGGCGAACATGTTGAGAATCCATTTATTTGCATAATCTCGACTTTCCATTTCTTTGAATAATCTCGACTTTCTTGGCCTGCTTTTAATATAATTGACAATTTCACCTAGTTGAGGTAACACTTGCTTCACTTGTGATATTTTTTAAACTAAAACTTCTCGATGTAAAAAGCAATGAGTACGAACAAAATTTTGTTTGTGCTACTGATACAAAACCTTTACTGCAGCCTACCATACATGGTGCACAGTCAGTACAAATGCCAACACAAAACTTCCACGTCAAATTCATTTTTTTAAGATAGCTTGTTATCATATCAAAAATATATTGACCTCTAGTAGTTGTTGGCATTTCTTTACAACACAAAAACTGATTGATTATTTCATCATAATTGAACCGAACAAATGCAAGTAATTGAGCACTGTTACTGATATTGGTCGATTCATCGACTATTAAAGCAAATTTAGATCCTTCAATTTTTTTCTGAACATTTGTTTCAATGTTTTCAGATAAATCTACAATTCTCCTGGGTATTGTATCATTTGAAAGCGGAATTTTACTAATTTATTTTTCAGCTGTCTCATCTAGCATGGATTTCATCATCTTTTTACAAGCGGGAAGGATAACTGACTCAGCAAGAGTGTGGGATTTGGATTTCATTGCTATTATTTCAGCTACCTCAATTGAAGCGAGTTGAGCTCGTTCATACACGGTCATTGTTTTCTGAAAAATATTGCGTTCCTTTGATTGTTGTTGTAACAGTCTTTGAAAATAATTAAGATGTTTATCTTGTAAGTAAGAATGTTTAGTCGTGAAATATATTTGTAATTTATTTGGTACCATTGATTCATTAGCCATTTTTTCGCCACAGACTACACATACTGGACATGGTTGAGCAACCTCTCCTGTCCAAGATAATCTAAACTTCAAATAATCATCACAATACTGTCTATTATGGCGAACTTTTGTCTTTTTTGTGCTGGATTTTGTAAGCTTCATCGTATGTTCTGTTTCAACATCACATTCATCACTAACATCATTTCTTTTAACAAATTTATCCATTGTAAAGGGTTATTTATAACCAATTAAAACTCTAACTAACAACGGTAAACAACAGGCAGTGTTAAACTGATTCGTGAGTCAACGGTCAACCTCCTGTGTCAAACTGGAACATTAAGTAGTGTTCAAAGATTTTTTTACTTAATCACCTTTTGAGATATATGAAAAAATTAATCTTTATTCTACCAATACAATAACAAAAACTGAATAAACTTATTTAATTGATTCACCATATAAATTAACTCGAGTATTGAGAACTAAAAACAGTAGTTTGAAAAAACGTAAACAACACTGATTCTAAGCTAAACAAATTGAAAAAATAGGCAAGCTCAGAAGAATGCGTTCAACTCTAGTTATGATTAGTCATAAGCTAATTAAGTTTTAAATCGTCTGTAATTTAGAGGTTAAAATTGACGATTGAGCAGCTTGTAAACACCTTTAGCATTTCTTTAGTTGAGTCGTGAAGCAAAATTTATTTGTTTTCAATTTTGAAGAGTTACATTCAAAACAGCAGCAAAAATCCAAAAATTAACATATTTTAATAAAATATATTTTCTGAAAGAAAAGCATTGTTATGTAAAATATTGTCAGGGGTACCCGGCGTTGTTGGGCTGTCCCCCCTCCATTTCTCTCTCTCTCTCTCTCTCTCTCTCTCTCTCACTGCAGGCAAAAGTGTAACAATCTCTCTCTTCTCCGGCTGCTCGGTACAAAAGCTGTCTCTTCCTCGGTCGCTGCCTCATCCCCGCCCCCTTACCCTAGTCGCCTCCTCTCCCTCACCCAGTGTCTTCCCCCTCCCCCCTCTCCCCACCCTTCCTAAACCCCCTTCTCTCAACTACGCCCCTCTCTCCCCGCTACCCGGGGCAAAAGTGTAACTCTGTCTTCCCTAGTCATCCCCATCACCACCGCCCATTCGATGTATATTTAGGTCACCGTTTAAAAATAAAAATTCTGGGAGTCGGTGGGGATCGAACATCAACCTCTAGGTCTCGATCTTCATCATTATCCAATGCGCCAAAGGAAGAGAGTAGACAAACTGACTGGCACGTTGTGCATGCGCAAACCGTACGATCTGCCAAAAAGCGAACAAATTTAGGCACCCCGTCACATGTTTAGAGGCCGTTCTATATGAAGAAATCGATGTTTTTTTCCAATTTTTCGATATTTCTCGTCCGAAAGATGGACGATTCAGAAAACGTCAACTTTACGGATCTGTTGCGTGTGTTGGGAGCCTTTCACACACATACACACACACACACACACACACACTTCCCAGTGTTTTTTGTCTGAATTCCTTTCGGTTGATGTCTGCCGCTGTCTTGCATGTAGCTCTTCAAAATGGAAAACAAATATATTTTACTTCACAACTAAACTAAAGAAGTACCAGACTTTTAATTGAACAGATTTGCCGTGACGACAGATTTTCAAAGTCTGTTATAACTAGCATCATTTCTTAATTAAATACACCTAGTTAGCAACATCTCTTTACTAATAAACGAACAGATGTGCAGTAACGGCAGAGTTGTAAAGTCTGTTATAACTGGCATCATTTCTTAACTAAATATACCGCATTACCTCCACCATTTTACTAATAATTGTTTAAGA
>OY744529.1:108692317-108699817 GCA_963556195.1 Sepiola atlantica
TTTTTCGTCAAGATGTCGTCTTACTTTTCTTGGACTCATCTTTAATACTAATAATCTGAAAAATACTAAATAACAGCTAGTTATAAGCAAACAAGCGATAAAGATTTTTAAAATTGTTTTCTTTTCCAATTTCAATCATGGCCCATTTTCTTTGTTCCAATTTTAATCATGGCCCATTTTTTTTTGTTCACGAGTGTATATGTTAGATATATATATATATGTTAGATATATATATATGAGATATATATATATATATATATTTGATATATATATATGTTAGAAATATATATATATATGAGATATATATATACATGAGATATATATATATATGTTTGATATATATATATATGTTAGATATATATATATATGAGATATATATATATATGTTAGATATATACATATAGATATATATATACATATATATGTTAGATATATATATAGATATATATATATATAGATATATGTTAGATATATATATAGATATATATATATGATAGATATATATATAGATACATATATATGTTAGATATAAATATATATAGTTAGATATATATAGATATATATATATATGTTAGATATATATATAGATACATATATATGTTAGATATATATATATATATGTATATATAGATATAGATATATATAGATACATATATATGTTATATATATATATATAGATATATATATATGTTAGATATATATATAGATAATACATATATATGTTATATATATACAGATATATATATATATATGTTAGATATATATAGATACATATATATGTTATATAGATATATATATATAGATATATATATATAGAGAGAGATACATATATATGTTATATAGATGTATATATATAGATAGATGTATATATATATAGATAGATATATATATATATATATATAGATACATATATATGTTATATAGATAGATATATATATATATATAGATACATATATATGTTATATAGATATATATATATATATATAGATATAGATAGATACATATATATGTTATATAGATATATATATATAGATAGATACATATATATGTTATATAGATATATATATATATATATATATATATATATATACATATATATGTTATATAGATATATAGATATATATATATATATAGATACATATATATGTATATATATATACATACATATATATGATATATATATATAGATATATATATATGTTAGATATATATATAGATACATATATATGTTATATATATATAGATATATATATGTTAGATATATATATATATATATAGATACATATATATGCTTAATATATATATATCTATATATATATATATATATAGATACATATATATGTTATATATAGATATATATATATGTTAGATATATATATATAGATACATATATATGTTATATATATATAGATACATATATATGTTAGATATATATATATAGATATATATATATAGATATACATAGATATATAGATAGATAGATATATATATATATAGATAGATACATATAGATATATATATAGATAGATAAATATATATATAGATATATATATATATGTTAGATATATATGTTATATATATATGTTTTATAATATATATGTCTGTGTGTGAGATATATATATATATGAGATATATATATATATGTGAGATATATATCGATATATATCTATCTGTATATAAATATGAGATATATATATATATATATATGAGATATATATATATATGAGATATATATATATATGAGATATATATAGATATATATGAGATATATATATATAAGATATATATAGATATATGAGATATATATATAGATATATATCTATATATATGAGATATATATATATAGATATATATATATATGAAATATATATATATAGATATATATATATGAGATAGATATATATGAGATATAGATATATAGATATATATATGAGATATAGATATATAGATATATATATATCTGAGATATATATATGTATATAGATATATAGATATATATATGTGAGATATATATATATAGATATATAGATATATATATGTGAGATATATATATATAGATATATAGATATATATATATATATGTGATATATATATAGATATATATATATGTGTGATATATATATAGATATATAGATATATATATGTGAGATATATATAGATATATAGATATATATATATATAGATATATATATGTGAGATATATATAGATATATAGATATATATATGAGATATATATAGATATATAGATATATATATATATATATATATATATATATATATATATATATATATATATATATATATATATATATATATATGTGTGAGATATACAGGGTGTTTCAAAAGTCTTAGGAACATAACGATTTTTAATAACTCAAAAACTATTAGGAGTTGAAAAATGAAATTGGTACCGTTGGAAAGGTTAAAGTTTCAAGTTTTGTGTGGAATCTTCAAAGTTGCTCAATATGAGCACCATTCGTCACACGGCAGACATCTAGTCGATAGTCCATTTCCTGCCAAACGCGTTCCAGCATCTTGACGTCAATGGTTCCCACAACTGCCGTTACTCGAGCCTTTAGTTCGTCAATATCTCTTGGAAGGGGCGGCACATAGACTTGTTGCTTGACAAAGCCCCAAAGGAAAAAGTCACACGGGGTAAGATCTGGAGACCTAGGAGGCCAGGGCATGAGAACGTCATCACCTCGCCCAGATCTCCCAATCCATCTACCAGGCAGTCTTGTGTTAAGAAACTGCCTTACTCTATAACTCCAGTGTGGTGGTGCACCATCTTGTTGAAAAATGAAGTCATCAGATTCTGCTTGTTCCAACTGAGCCATTAACCAGTCTTCCAGCATGTTGAGATAGGATTCACCAGTGATAGTTGCCTCTTCAAAGAAGAACGGTCCATAGACACCTTTCTTGGAAATTGCACAAAACACGTTCACTTTTGGTGAATCTCGCTCGTGCTCAAGAAGTTCATGAGGATTCTCAGTACCCCATATGCGAGTGTTATGCTTGTTAACTTTGCCATTCAGATGGAAGGTCGCCTCATCGCTAAAAACAAGCCGATCATCAAAGCCGTTATCTTCCAACTTCTCTTGCATTGCAATGCAAAAGTCACGGCGAAGTGGCTTATCAGTGTCCTTCAACTTTTGGACCAACTTGAGCTTGTAAGGTACCATTTGCAGTCGTTTCCTTAAGACACGCCAGACAGTTGCTGGAGCAAGCTGAAGTTCCCTGCTGGCTCTTCTCACTGATTTACGGGGACTCCGCTGAAAGGCTGTCCGAAGTTGCTCAACTGCATCTTGTGAAGTTGAAGGGCGACCTGTTCGCTTACTTGGGCACAAACACCCATCTTTCACAAATTTAGCATGCCATCTGACAATGGATTTCCTTTCAGGGGCTTCTTTTTTAAATTTCCTGCGAAATGCACGCTGAACACATGTCCACGATTCAGTCTTTGCAAATTGGAGGACGCAAAATGCCTTGTCTTGTTTAGAGAACGCCATTACTGCACCTGGAAAGATAACACGAAAATCATTAGTATGACCAAAAACTTGATTAAGCAAGCTTTAAAATGGCACCAGTTTCATTTTTCTACCTGGAATAGTTCATGAGATATACGCATTTGTAATGTTCCCAAGACTTTTGAAACACCCTGTATATAGATATATAGATATATATATATATGTGATATATATATATATATATATATATATATATATATATATATATATATATATATATATATATATATATATATATAGATATATATATATATATGGGATATATATATATATATGGGAGATTTATATATATATATGTGAGAAATATATATATATGGGAGATTTATATATATATGTGAGAAATATATATATATGTGAATTATATGTATATGTGAGACATATATATATGTGAATTATATATATGTGAGACATATATATGTGAATTATATATACATGTGAGACATATATATACGTGACATATATATAAGTGTGTGAGATATATATTTTTTAGATATATATATTTGTGAGATATATATATATATGTGAGATATATATGTATATGTGAGATATATATGTATATATGTGTGGATTATATATATATATGTCAGATATATATATATATATATATATATATATATATATATATATGTGTGAGATATATATTAGTACATGTATTGTATTAGTTTCTTTAGATGTAAATATGTTGAAACTCCAGCAGTGTTTATAAAATGTATAAAGGGAACAATCAGATAGTCAGAGCACTGTGTGAAAGTTTAATTTTAACAAGATATATTAGACATTAATTAATAAATATTCCCTAAATTCTCGTTATTTTGGAGGCATTTTAAAGGATTTTAGGGAACACGTCTTATTTGAAAATTCAAATATTTCAGATTTGCATTAAATTTGATCTCTGATTATTAGACACCAATTTAGCAAGATTCTGAATTTAAAATTCTCATTTGGTCTCTTTAAGCTTAAAATTTAGACATTTTCTCAACTCAAAATCATGTAATAGATTTTGATCAAAATTGGAATAAGGATTCTAGACATTAGTTTTAGAAGCAGTTTGGTGAGGTGGAATCGAGGAAACCAGATATAAAAACCAATTTATCGAGTTGTCGAAGAGAAAAGACGCCGATTCCAATACTGTTTTTTCACGCATGTGCACCGACGATGTTCTTGTACCTGTAAATCTGTCCGATATTTTTCTCGTGCACTCTGTGAGTTCATGTTCGCATCTTGTGTAACAGTCAATCTCATATTTTTTTCTTTGTGATTTGTGCGTATTCCAGTCTGGTACAAGGCGATTAGCTTTTGGCGCTTTCCTCAGTACTGACGTTACATAACCGTTATCTTACCTATTTTTTATCTGCAAATGTGAATTTGGATAGTCGGGAGATTTAAAAAGGGCATCCTAAACTGTGATTTGCCGGTGCTATGTTTTCAATTCTTCACGTAGGTCGTCGTAGATTACCAAATCAATGATAAATCAACCGTTCTTTTTTTTTAAATTCATATTACAGTATTTCAAATGTTCGACGGTTATCCTCATCGGGGGTGCAATGAGTATCACCGAGAACTATTAGATCGGCCATGTCGACTTTTAAATCTTATCGGATTTCACAAGTTTACTTATGCATTAATATCACTATGAAATGCATGGACCAGCAATTACCCTCCAGCTATGGGCACAATAACAACTTGGGTTCAATTAATTGTTTGCAATGAATCATTTCAGTCTCAATTAACCTAGAAAGGATTGATATGCCGTATAACATGCAAACTAATAATCTCATTTGAGTTGTGTAATGGTAACAGTTCGCCCACTATACTCTCCGACCTTCTTGCATTGCTTATTCAAGTTGTTTAGTTTCCGGATATTTTGAACCGAAAACTTTATCTAAATGACTGTTCCTATATACTTGCCTCCCCACGAGGGTAGAGTTAGACAGAAGGTTGATTTTAAATCCTGGAAAATTAAACTCCCCAAAAAGGGGCATTCTGGATTGAGACAAAAATAAAACTTGCCTCACTCTAGAAGGATTTCTTCTTCACTGATCGAGGACAGAACAGAGAATGTGTAGTATCATTACTCGTTGCTTTCAGATATGCGTTTTTTTTAACCGGTTCTGTCCAGCAGTTCCGGATGTCTAATTCGCTCTTCACAAACATTTATTTATAACAATTTGGCATTTTTAGTTATGGAAGACCATGATAACCTATTAGGTTATACAGTTCCCCATACGTCCACTAACTATAGTTAGGCTATTAGACCATAGAACTTTTTAAAAAATTGAACATCTTGCTATATGTGCAGATAGACATAATGAGGTCACGCGATATATATATGAAAAATGAGAATAAAAAATTGTAAAGATACAATATATATTAGCATATCAAAAGTTCAGAGCAATTAGCTTCATATCCTTAATCCATGAATTTTCAAAGATAAACTCTTTTCATCAGAGGATAGAGATTGCTTTATTCAATATATTGAGCCTAATATTATCACGAAAGATTATTATTAAAGGACAATTCAATTATCTTTAATTTAACTCAACATGTATATATATATATATATATATATATATATATATATATATATATATATATATATATATATATATATATATATATATATATATATAACTGTGTCTGGAGTTATGGAAAGCAGTTTTTTCTAAATAACTTTGATTTACGTACACTAAAAAACTGAATTGTTTTTCAGTTTTTTATCCGAGTTATTTAGCATTTAATGAGATTAGCTGTCCGAAATTATCACGGAAATTTACTTTTGCATAATATTTTAACTTAGGTAAGTTAAAATATAATATTTTAACTTAGGTAAGTTAAAATATCCTCAAATTAAATGAATTCTGTAATAACAAAAAGAAGCAATATATATATAAGTTTTTTATTCATACAAAATTTATTGGCTACATACATATGTGGGTACATGTCTAAGCAGCGACTTTATTCAAAATCAAGCTTCGAGTCATATTGACTAAACTGAGAGAAATAGATAAATTATATTATTGCATATTGTTTTGGTTGGAAGGTGATGGGGAGAATAGTAGAGGGGGCAAGGTATGTATCCGCTAAGACACTGTTACTTATCTATATACTCACACATCACTTTATATCTGCATACATATGCATTCGTACACTTGTGCGTATATACATACATATTCACCCACTCACACTCGCATGTCTTTCCGTGACAGAGTTCGTATCTTTTTATCTTTATGACTCATCTTCATGTATTTCTTAATCTCAAGTGGCCGTTCATACGTTGTGCTTCTTGTTAATCCTTTGGTCATTAGTTGGACCTCACACATTCGTTCGCATACGAATAGAAGTAAATAAGAATAGAAAAAGCTAGTTAGCAAGAACCTAACGAAGAATTACAAAAACAAAACTAATAACCCTAACCCTAACCTAATCGAAATAATTAATGCAGAAAGTAAAAGAATTACTGGTAACTGGCAAATAAGCGAGAGAGTGGGGAAACTAAAAGAAAACAAAGCGTACATTTTACTTAAGGACCACAAACCAGACTTCAATAGCAAACACTCCACTTGACTAGTCAACCGAACCCGACCAAAAATTAGAAGGATAAGCAAAATAATACTAAAACGGATTAATCTAAAAGTCAAAGATACATATAATTGAAACCAATATATTAATACCATGGATACAGTTAAATGGTTCGCAGGAATTGTTTACCATCCATCACAAGCAATAGAATGTGCTACGAATTTCACAAATATTTCTGAGAATTAAAGGAAAATCATAAGAAGCTATCGCATAGCCGTCCTTATTAGTGACAGTGAATAATGGACTAAGAATAAACAAAATAGATTGTTCGATGTCTCTATGGGTTTGCTGGATCTGCACATAATCAAACTTAATAGGAATATATATATTTTGCGCAATATCATTGAGAATAATGATATAGATATAAGCGATATAGGATTATATAGGGATGATT
>OY744529.1:108704817-108712317 GCA_963556195.1 Sepiola atlantica
TATTTCATTCTTCTACTGTTTTGATATTATTTGCTTTGAAGTTTGTTTTGTAGACAGATTTCTTTTCTTTTCTTTTCTTTTCTTTTCTTTTCTTTTCTTTTCTTTTCTTTTCTTTTACTTGAGTTGGTGATGGATTTTTCATCAATGTGCGTTTTTTCTTCCACTTGATTGTGGTTCTTTTTTCCTAGCTATTCTTTCCTTTATTTTTCTATTTCTTTCTTACAACTTACCAACGCCAAAGGCCACTCCAGGATAAGAGTTGATGAGACTGTCAATTGACTATTAGAGGATTGAAAACAGTGGGTGGAAAACGGAAGATTTGAATTATTTAAGAGTACGGCTTCGAAAGTCGGGTGTAATGTCAGAGAGATTTTGGCTACCTACCACTCACCGCGGTAACGTTAGGGTACGGTTTTATAGTAGGAATCCAGCTCCCCAAAAGAGACCCGACTGCAAAAATAGCTTGGTCAGTCACGTCACGAAATTTCTTTCTTCAGTTTTCGTACTTTAAAAACCTTTCATTCCCTTCAAATATATTTATTTTTGTGCCGAACTTGTCTATGGACTACCTCTATCGTTGCCGGGTTAGATGCTGACCCCGATAGATTTAAGGGCAACAGATACAGCTCTGTATATAAACAGACTGCGAGCTTACTTTAATGAGCTCCCACCTATGCACCCTAGGCAACAGACCATTAAATCTTCGGTCCCTAAAGACATTTCCTCGTGGACTCATGTTTTTGTGCGAAAAGACTCTGTAAAAGCCCCTCTTACTCCTCCTTATTCTGGTCCTTATCGCGTGCTTTCACGCACTGATAAACTTTTCACCCTTGACATTGGTGGCAAAAAAGACACCGTATCCATCGACAGGGTGAAAAGAGCTTTTCTTAACGCAGAAACACCTGAGCCCCATATTCCTCCTACTGTGCATCAGACAACTGCAAATACACATTTACTTTTAGAAACCCCTAAAAATAATATGTCACCACCACACGTAGTGGTCGACGAGTACATTGGCCCAAAAAACTGTCTAAAACTGTCTATATATAGAATGAGCCTTGTACTCTATTTTTCAAAACATACTTCTCACATTAAAGATCCACACGTCTCGAAAATTACTTCTTTCAAAGAGAAGACAAACTCTTAAATAAAAAAAATAAAAATATATATTTTTTCATTAATATACAAACATTTCCTGAAAATACTTCTTGCAGAAAAGACTTTTCTCTGCAAAGCTAAAAAAAAAAAAAAAAAAAATTTTTAAACATTTGTTAATTGACAAATTTTGTATTTTTGTTGTTTCCCTTTTATTTCCTGTCGGCTTTCAGCCTAAGCAGGGGGTTATGTAGCAGTCACCAATAGGGACTACTTTTGAATGCGTAATCACTGTCCCTGTGAGCTGGCTTGTCCAATCAAATCACAGGGCGCAGTAATATCGTTAGTTCCCTAAGGGACTACTTATGTACCCTTAGGGTTCGAGGAAAAAGATGAGACGACCTCCTGCCACCAGCTTGGACACATCGCAGAGAGCTCCAGCGAGGAACGAGGAAACGCTCTCTCTCTCTCTCTCTCCCGCCCCCGTGTCCACTTGACGACTACTACCATCTTCACCTTAAAAAAATCACGGGTAGCCTTAAGAACTCTTATATTTTCCCTCTTCCTCCAACGGACACCGTCCCACTCTCTTTTACCTATACCAAATGGTATAGGTAACCTTGAGTTAATAAAACCCCTTTTTGTTATAGTTACAGAAATACTTTTCGTTGTTCCGTTTCTTTACGTTTCATCGTCACCTTACAAATCACTCCTTTCTTTTCTGTCTTTCCTCCATTCTCTTTCTTCTTTTTTTTTCTTTCTTTGCTTTTTCCCCTTCCTATCCTTTTTTTTTCTTCTTTACTTCTTTTTCCTCCCTACTTCTCCTTCTTTCTTTTCCCTTTTTTCTTTCTTCCCTTTCTCCTCTTTTCAATCTTTCCTTTCCTTCCTTCCTCCCTTCTGCCGTTCCTTCTTTCCTTCCCTCTTTTTTCCTGTCCTTTTTTTATTTTATTCCCTAATCGCCTTCCTTCCTTCCTTCCTTCCTTCCTTCCTTCCTTCCTTCCTTCCTTCCTTCCTTCCTTCCTTCTTTCCTTCGTTACGGATGTTAGTAAACAAAAACGGATATTCTCAAAATACTATTTGAAACCTCAATACGTGACAGACCAACGAAAATATTTCAAACCAACTGACAAACAGAGCCTCCTATAGTGATGCGTGGACGCACAAGATGCGTCCGTTTAATCCGCGTGTTTAACGATTAAAAAGCTATTCCAACGGACAAATCAACATACAGATTTCTAGACGTATCTATAAATAAAACTACTTGAATCTAAATACGACGAAAAGTGTGAATAACTTTTAATAGTTTGGGTTGTCTTCTTGTAATATAGCCTCGTATTTGCTGCTCCTAAAAACGGAAGGTGTTGCGGCAGAAATCAAGAAACCGAATACAAGAAAGGTTCTTTTTATATATAGCTTACAATTTATTTGTATCTAGAATGTCGACATTTCTTTCACCAACCTCCACTTATGGTTAAACTCAACTCCCCAACCAAAAGGCAGAAACGGCACTCAGTTCGATCGCCAAGTTTTCTCTGGTGTTTTTCCCAATCTTCTCTCGATCGGTGACGTCTGCAACTGTTTTTATTACATTCCTCAGTCAGCATACTTCAAAATGAAAACGAAACAAATGTTTAAAAATGTAATGTTAGCCTCAAGCTTGCAATAATCAAAACAATCGCAATCGCATTCCAAACACGACGCTTACCCACGCCCCTTGACCTACACCACGTGACCATCTGCCATGTATATTCGCTATCTTGCTTTTCCCAAATCACCCCGAGGTGATCTCGTTCCATCTTTTATGGCATATCAACACTTTTATTTAATGCCGAAACACAATACTTATAGGAAACAATTAAATGAACACAAGTTGCTATTCCCCCATAGCTGGAGTGTGTAAATGCCATTCTTAATGGAATTACAATGAATAAGATGAACATGACAGTCGATTCCATATTAGTTAATCTATCTATTATTATGCTAAAGCTGAGGAGTAGGGTATTATTCAACGTTTTCCTAAAGCTTTTTATTTATACATTTTAATCACACAAAATACATGTTAAAATATTCCTTGGTTTTGAGATTGAGCTACGTTTTAAAAAAACGCATTTTAACTTAATTAGTCATAATTTGCAAGTTACCCACCAAGTCACATATCTCTTACTGAGCTTCAGTCTATTACTCTCAGCTACTCTCATTCTATGTTGTTTGACCCTCCGCTCTTACTATACTCTCTCTCTCTCCCTCTCACTCCCCTCTCTCTCCTCTCTCTCTTCTCTCTTCCCCTCTCCTCTCCCCTCTCCTCTCCCCTCTCTCCCTCTCTCTGTTTATTAACAGTGAGAGATAATAAAACTAACTAGAAAATAGAAGATTGGAATATTCCATTATAAACAATACGGGATATTATCACAACTATTAATATTGAACCCATAGCTGGAGAGTTTTAAAAATTAAGGAAAAGAGAAAATCGAGTACAGCGACATAACTAACAGAAAAGCGATTTTTGTAATTTTTTTTTTTTTTTTAACTGGCTTTGCAAACTCACTTTGTCTGGATTCAAACAATCCAAATCGAACTCACTGGATGAACCAACGGGTCGCCCTTTCTTTTAGTTTTCTTTTAGTTTTTTTTTTCTGCCTGTAATTTTCTCCCAGTTTTCTTACTTTCATTTTCATTTTTCTTTTTGTTCTTGTTGTGGCCTTAAAGGACCGAAAAGAAATAAGATAACAAGGAGGTAGTTAACAAAAGCGTGTATTTACAGAAAGTACAGTAGTAACGGGTTGCCAGAGATTGCGGCTGGATTGGACATAGCGACTCTCTCTGTTATCACCGCTGTTCAAAGTGTCGGGAAGTGTCCATGTCGTGACACAATACGGTAGATCACCATAAGTTCTCCACTTTAACCGGAAAGGACTTATGTTTTCGTAACTGACCCTTATTTCCTAATCCCCTTATTCCGTTATTCCGTTATTCCGTTATTCCTTTGATTTTCTTAAAATAGATTCATTACTTTCTCACCAAATTTTACATATGATCATCAACGCCGAAACTGACTGAACCAGTTTCTTCAGGAGACTACAATACCCTAAAATAGTCAAACATGGCAATTCTTATTGCCAATATCTCACTTTCTCTTCATTTGTCCTTGCTCAGAATCCACAAAAAAAATTGGGTTAATGTTTATTTACATGAAGCAAGTATTGGTGACCCCAGAAAAACTCTGGTGCTGCCCCTACGTTATTTTATTAGTCTGTTTATTCCTCGCTGCTAGAAGATTACTGACGGTGGAAAATCGGCCGAAAATCTATGGCAAAAATGTGTCAAAATGGCCCCCCATAATTTAAAAGATTTTTTCATTGTTTTTTTCTCAATTAATGGTTATTTTCATGAAGCAAGTAATGGTGACCTCAGGAAATTTTTACTCGGACTGAAAGAAATGCTCCCCAAATTTGTGAAAATTGCACCTTTTTAAAACTATCTGAAAGTAAACTCATTACGTTTCTCCCAAAGTTTTGATTAATGGTTGCTTACACGATTCAAGTAGGAGTGATCACAAGGGGAGATAAATCATGTCTTACTTATTCAAGTAGTAGTGATTGCAGGGAGGGGGAGATAATTTATGTGTTATTTTTTTATTTTACTGTCTTTATCCATTACGTGCCCTTCTTTCTTTCTGTTCAACCTTTCTTTTTTTTCTCTTTTCTTTCATTGGCAATTGTTTTTCCTTTCTTTCTTTTTTATCTGTAATTTTCTCCCTACTTGTCTTAATTTCTTCATCTTTTATATTTTTTCTCTGTTTATTTTTTCTCTCTTTCTTCTTTCGTTTCTTCTTACACATCCAT
Organism: Sepiola atlantica; assembly: GCA_963556195.1. Classification (NCBI taxonomy): domain Eukaryota; kingdom Metazoa; phylum Mollusca; class Cephalopoda; order Sepiida; family Sepiolidae; genus Sepiola; species Sepiola atlantica. The sequence continues at coordinate 108,709,755 of OY744529.1, forward strand.
GTTCTTCTCTTCCTACTTTCTTTCTTTCTTTATTGTTTTCCCCTTTTTTCATTATTATTTATTTTTTCTTCCACTTTTCTTTCTTATTTTGTTGATTATTTTAGTTTGTTTATGTTTCTTTTTTTTTTCATCTTTTGCTTCCTGTCCTTTCTTTCTATATTTTCCGTCAGTTTTTGTTTTCGTTTTTCCCCTTTCTTTCTTTCCTTCTTTCCTTCTTTCTTTCCTCCTTTCTTTCTTTCTTTTCCCCCTTTCTTTCTTTCTTTCCTTCTTTCTTTTCCCCCTTTCTTTCTTTCTTTCTTAGCTTCTTTCTTTCCTCCTTTCTTTCTTTCTTTCTTTTTCCCCCTTTCCTTCTTTCTTTCTTTCTTTGTGCCTGTGACAGTATCTTAGGAACTACTTCCCTACGCACACTCAATGTAATCCCTTTGCGTATGAATACAAGCAGAACAATTCTGGGTACTTCTTAACATACACACGGAGCTCACCTAGTATTCCTGTGTGTAAGTGCTAATAAAAACTTAATACTATAGCAACGCTTTCTTTGTAATTAACTTATAAAATAACACAACTCTACGTTGATTTTTCTTCCCCGATAGCTTCGTTCCTGTTTTCCTGGCATTTTTTTTCTTTTCTTTTTGAACAAATCATTCTGTTATTTCTTTTGAACAGTTTATTTAATTCTCTCTTCTCCTCTCCCCCTCTCCCCGTCTCTCCCTCTCTCTCTCCCCGTCTCTCTCTCTCTCTTTCTCTCCCTCTCTCTCTTCTCCTCTCCCCTCTCTCTCTCTCTCCCCCTCTCTCTCTTCCCCTCTCTCTCTTTCTCTCCCTCTCTCTCTCCTCTCCTCTCTCTCTTCCCTCTCTCTCTCTAGCTCTCACTTTCTTTTTTTCTCTCTACCTTTCTTTAGTTCTTTTATTTCTTTTTTGTCGATCGTAGCAAATTCTTCTTCTTCTTTTTCTTGCTGCTGCTGTTGCTTCATTCCTTGATTTAGTTCGATCTTTGTCTTTCCCCGCTTTGACTCAACCACGAACGCACACGCACACAAAGCCATGCACGGACGCACACCATTCTTACACATTTACTCCTTCCTATTTCAATTCTCCTATTTTTTCTTCTGCTTTTCCTCCTTCCCATGTTCTCAAACCCTCCTCCAACTCCCGTTACAAACGATCTCTTCCCCTACTCCTCTTCCCCTTCTCTCACTTTGTCATTCTGCAATGTCGGCTGCTTCTAAGACGAAACCAGCTCATCAGATGACGGGCGATAAGAATCCTCGGTCGTTTTGAAAGCCAAGTGTGGTTTACACACACACAACGACGGAACGGCAAATGACGTCACAAGTGATTTTTAAATGATTAACAACGACACTTGTGCGACGAGAACTCGGACGAGAGCAAAGCATTCTACTCTGAAAACCTGTTCTAATCAGCTTGTCCTCTCTCTCTGTCTGTCTCTCTCTCTCTCTCTCTCTCTCTTTCTTTCTATATCTATCTAATATATATATATATATAAAGAAAAAGAGAAAAAAAATTAATTAATAAATCATATAAAATAAAATATAATCAAATTATAATAATTAGTATATCAATAAACAAATGTCTATAATATTTTAACTTTAGTTGAATAATTGTTTAATTAAATTTTGACATTTTCTGCGTTCCTACTTCCAATTGTCTGCTGCGGTATTTCAATGGTTTGACACCGGTTTTTCCCGTTTTTTCTCTCGGTCTTTTATTGTTGTCTTTTGAAAATGAAAGTTTTTCTTTCGAAAATTTAAGATTACCGTTTGCCGAACTTTTATTTACCAGACAGTATTTACTATTCTGGTATTTAATCAGTTTTTTGTGAAATTATTAATAAATCGTTTTGAGTTTCACTTTCTCTCTTCGTTTATTTCTTTTCACTTTTTCCATCTTACGGCAACTACATCGCATTGCTACAGCCTCGGACGACTTATCTGCACTTATATATATATATATATATATATATATATATATATATATATATATATATATATATATATATTATTGTGTCTGCGTGTATATATATACGAGTATCTACGGGATAGTAATCCAACGAATTTCAACCGGGCTAATAAAAGTGCTCAATATCAAATAGAGCTTTTATATATGATTATATAAATTTACATAGATATGTACACAATCTGCGACACTGGCATGTCGATGTTATCGATCTCGAGCTGTTATGAACTGAGACCTCATCAGGCAGAGTTAAAATCCGATTATAATAATAAAAAACTCAACAGTAAAGACATATATTTTTAAGAAACAAAGACTAACACCGCTTGAAGATGATATGACGAATCAAATCGAAAGTACTCGTGAAAAAGAAAAGAAAATGGAACAAGAACACCACGGAACCTATATACAGCAATTTGACCGAAACACCCATGGACCATTCAGAAAAATTGAAAAAATAAAAAAAGTCTAATCAAACAAAAACACCCTGTATTACTTAATGTATATATATATATATATATATATATATATATATATATATATATATATATATATATATATATATATATATCAGTGACTGATATCGAACACG
>OY744529.1:108722317-108732317 GCA_963556195.1 Sepiola atlantica
AATAAATATATATATATATATTAATAGGTATAATATATATATATATATAAGGTATAATATATATATATATATATATATATATATATATAGGTATAATATATATATATATAGGTATAATATATATATATATAGGTATAATATATATATATATATATATATAGGTATAATATATATATATATATATATAGGTATATATATATATATATATATATATATATATATATATATATATATATAGGTATAATATATATATATATAAATATATATATATAGGTATAATATATATATATATATATTTGTATAATATATATATATATATATATGTATATAGTTATAACATATATATATATATATATATATAGGTATAATATATACAGGTATAATATATATATATATATATATATATATATATATATATAATATTATATTGGTATAACATATATATATATATATATAGGTATAATATATATATATATATATATATATAGGTATAATGTGGGTATTATAAAATATATATATATAGTTATATATATATATATATATATAATCTATATATATATAGGTATAATATAGGTATTATATAGGTATAATCTATATATATAGGTATAATGTAGGTATAATCTAGGTATTATATATGTAGGCATATATAGGTATTATATATATAGGTATATATAGGTATTAGATATATATAGTTATATATAGGAAGGGCTTTACGGAGCCCTCCAAAAAGGAGCACGCTCCTTTTTGCTGGAGCGAAGGAGAGGAGGGCTCATTGAATATTCAGCGGGAGTGGAGCGGGAGCAACTCCAGTTTGGACTAAAGAGCGGTGGGTTTATCGCTCCGCGCTCTTTGCTCCAAAATTATTTGATTTTTGTTTTAAGCTATAAAAAGGAAAAGAAAAAGATAGTTTCAGCTAACATCTTTGAGTTATTTTTTATGTATATTGTAAATGTATATGAGATAGGGAGAGAAAGAGGAGAGAGGCAGGGAGATAGAAGGAGAAGGAACGAGAGAGTTGTACATTAAAAGAGAACATTTTGAGTTCTCTGTAAATTTTCACGTGGACATGTTACATTTTTGATAGGGCAGTATTCTAAGGGAGACAATTTGGCGACACGTAGTCTATAGATGTCTTTGAAGTTATTTTCTAAAAGATTTGAATTTTTTTTGTATTCATGAGAAGGATGGTTTATTGATGATTGAATAAATAAGCCATTTTTTTTTTAATTTACAAACAATTTATTTTTGTACTAAATCTTACTGCTCTTCTTTTTCTTCTTCTTCAAATAAAGGTATTTATAAAAATTTAAGGTAATAATAACTAAAGAAATTTTTTATTTTCGTAACAATTAAATACATGTTTTGAAGCCATTTGACTCGAAATAATACTACATATCGCTTTAACTCTTGAAAATAGAACTGTGTTTTTGTCTGCTGTTCAAAGTGTAGTATCTTCGCAAGTGTCTCCTCTCCTGCTACACCGACGAAAAATATTTTTTCCCCCCGAAACTGTAAGTTAACTAAAATTTCACAATACATCTATCAACATCTTTTAAATGCCTATCTGTATATTGGTAAAGTTTATACTTTCGACGCCGTAAAATATTTTCAACTGATTTTTTATAAATTCATTGTTTTGTGATGTGTTCTTCTTTACGATAAAACCGAGACTTTCTAAAACATGTATTTCTTTTATTTGTTCTAACATTGTTTTTAATAAGAAAACTTGGTATTACTGGATCATTTAGTTTAATCCATCGTATTTTAATTTTAGCGAAAAATAAAAATGAGATTCTACATTTTTAGGCGATTACATGTAATCAGTCTGGTAAAATATCCGCAAAAAAGGAATAAAAAAACAACAATATTTTTAACTTTAGTGTAGAGGATAACTTTCCTATATAAATTTAACATAAACTGATCAACCACTTCCCGACCAGATAGCGTAGGAAATAACGTGTAACCAATTTTTAATAATGAGAGTGCATTAAGATTAAAGTTTTATATTATAAATCTTATCTTCTTTAAATATAAACTTTTCGGGAATCTTTTACTATAATCAACAGAACGAAAAAAGGATTAAAAAACAAATGTGCAACAAATAAATGTTAGCAAAGGCAAGTTAAGTTACTCATCTACCTGCCTGGATAATTTTATTTTTGTTTTAACTTATTTTAAAGGGTGGTTTTCTTGTTCAAAACAGTGGGTGTTGACTGCTCGAAAAGAAATTCAAAATGGAGGCTCGTCCATGGCCAGGACTTGAAAATCGATAAAAAAATCGAAAACTAAACAATATACTGATAGAAACTGATAGAACATTACATTTTCGCATGATTGTTGACATTTATTGCATAATGCATTTGTTTTTAAATCCTTTTTTCGTTCTGTTGATTATAGTAAAAGATTCCCAACTTTCCAAATAGTATTCTTTAAAGTCCTCCTTCATGTAAATAAAAAAAAATAACATTCATTTTTCTAGTTATGTGAAAATGATATTCTACATTCATTACAAGATTAACTTAACATTTTTAAAATATTCTTCTTCTTTAAAGTCCTCCGGAATAATTTTAAATATTTAATTTTAATAAATGTATTTATCATTTTGTCTCACTTGATAAATAATAAAAAAAAAAAGCATATCAAAAGAGCGCTCGGTTAAAGTTCCGCCGAAACGATTTTAAAAATTAAATGTAAACTATGAATTTAGGAAAATTAGGTCATGGAAAATTCGGTAAATTTTTACAAGGTAGGAAAATTCGGTAACTATTAAATAAATATCGATTGAAAATAGATTTTAGGACCGTTCTGGAGGGGTGATTTGGGGGGTCTAGGCCCACTCCCCTATATTTTTAATATTTGTTTTGCTTCAAAACAATAGAGTAAATACTTATTTTAAAAAATATTTATTTAAAAATATTGAAAGACCTGTTCCCCCGTTTTAATATTTTTAAATAAATATTTTTTAAATAATTATTTACTCTATTGTTTTGGAGCGAACAAAATCGATTTTTCTCAGTAAATTGTTCTTGTATCTTCTTTTTAAATTATTATTTAATTTTAAAAAAGTAGTAAATAAAATAAGTTTTTTGTTGTAAATAAGCAAAACCTAGGCTCAATTGTAGATGAAGGACCGTTGGAGTTTCTCGCTTATTTCGCTTGATGGTGGTATTTATCTACCCCCCACCCCCAGCGGTAAGATGTGACACAAGGTCGGAAAGTGAGATTTGATAAGTCAGCACCCTAGAGGAAGAGCACTTATGACCCTCAAAAAATGCCTGGGCAGTCCCGTCAGCATTCCCCGGTAGGGGCGCCTCAGGCGATTAGCAATAAACTAACTTCTTCTCAAAGGGTGAGAAGGCAAAGCCCGGTCGGGTGGACCTCCCAGAACTGCACAGGACAAACCCACAGACCGGCGGAATCAAAGCCCGAAGGCCAAGATGGTACCGGTCTATAGGGTGTGTTGCATAACTACTGACATTAAACGTAGCGAAACTCAAAGGGGGGGGGGGAGAGAGCTTCTTTATTACTACAGGCAGAAATCCTTCCGACTGAGGCAGTTCTCCAAAACCACCTCAACAGTTCGCTATCACATCCTCTCCGGCCGAAAATAACGCGAAATGTTCACGAGAGGATTAACAGTGATTTACAATCTTATTTTTCTCTTTCTTTTTCTATTCATTCGGACCACAGTCTTAAAATCTTCACGTATCAATTTACGGCATCTCAAGCCTTTTTAAAACCACGAATCTTTTCACGGCATCTCAGGCCTTTTTTATTACGGCCTCTGTTCATTTATACGTATCTTAAAGTCTCTAAACAGTTCTCAAAAAAATCTCAAAGTTTACCTTATCTTCTGTTCTCTTCCTTGGCCTGTGATTCGTCTGGTCTTCGCTGGCTGTGTCGTCTTATCTTCTGTTCTCTTCTTTGGCCTGTGATTCGTCTAGTCTTCGCTGGCTGTGTCGTCTTGATCGAAGGAAGAGGTCTGTCTCAGACAGAATGAACACACGAGACACGAATTTTCTTGAAGGGATATTTCACACAAATTTCTTTATTCTCACACAATTTTCTTACTTCCTGGTTCGGTTGCTGTCAGGGGGATTCCGGTTTCGACTCTCTCATACTCGGGCTATCTTCTTTCCTTTTGGGATATCTTCTGCCCCCCCCCCACAGCGGGGCCTTGCCTTTTTACCGGCTACATGCTCGCAGCCGGTCTGAGCGGTATCGCCTCTAGGCCCAGACTGATTCTAAAAAACTAAGTTATTGTTTTCTGTGGTGACGTAATCATCGTTCCCACGCACGATATGGGGACAAAAACGACCCACTCTGATCTCTGACTCAAAGGTCACGTCAGGTGTCTAAATTTGTTATGACTACTCCTGGATCAAACACTTCTCTGACTCATTTCTGAGTCTAGAAACAAAACCTATCTTTCAATAACAAAATTAGCTATTTGATACTAGTTAATCTACCCGTTTAAAATACAGGGCCCGTCATAATATAACACTCCTCTCCACCTTATCTTTCAAAATTTCTTCCCTGAAGAAATTTACACAAATATCCAAATCCATCACCAACACTTTTTTTTTTTAAATACACACGCACATATTCATCTAATCATCGGTACACGACCGATTGCTGATCGGGCGTATTGCCGCGATATGGGGGCACAAAAACAGAAACCCCTTTCCTTAACCTGTAAACTTAAATGGTCAGCCTCTCAAAATTACAAAGGGTACCGTTTTCCTACCACTGTCTAATCTGGACCATATACTTCGAACATCCCAGTGCCCCGGCGCAAACGTCCGCGAACAATCACCCATGTCCCTAGCTCCCAACCCTTTTCATTAAACGTGGAGGACCCCATCCCATGTATCTATCTAGTCGATACGGTATTGAGCGAAATGTCACATCGAATCATCCTGCTCCCGGAACACGCCGAATGACCACAAACTAGGCCCAACCTATGATCTTATAATTAAATCCAATTAACACCCGGTACCTCCTTTTTTAAAAAAATCGATCCCCATGGTTCTATCCGCCCCCGACGCGCGCACCCGAGTCACACCACACCTCAGCTTAACTCCATCCCCACTGGTGTTGAGCAGACACCAATTCTATGCGTTCCCTTCCCGTGTTCCTATCTATGCGGTAAGGGGGTTGGGGTATCTTCGCAGCACACTCGTCGGCAAACATCCAAAATCCACAAAAAAAAATGGGACCACAATTTCAAAGCTTAACATTTTACACAACTTTCACACACTCTATCGGCGCAGTTGGGCACACCTGGGTCACAAAAACAACAATTTCCATAACTGACCACCGTCCTTTTCTCGTGGTCCCACAGAATGACCATATCACCGTCATTCTCCCGTTCGCAATTTTAACGTATGCAGGCTTTACCACAAGCCTCGCCACTAACCCATGGGTACTCTATAAAAGAGAGCATACGAGCAAACGCCGGGAATCCCTCATTGACTTTCCAAGCCTGTACATACTCTGTACACGGGGATTCTTCCCGATAAAATCAACCCTGTCCAAGGGTTTCCGCGATCCGACCCAAACCAACTCTGGCTGCCGCCAGCTGCCCGAACCTAATCAACTCAAATCGCCCGGCTGACCCACGTAACATTCAATTTAAGAACTGTTTTTTTTTTTTTAATTACATTTTTAAATTTCTCCATCCTCTAAATAGTAAAATATCATTCACTCAAGCATTAGGAACCCGGAATCCTCCATGTAACAAATACATCAAAATACATCAAAAAAAAAAAAAAATTCATTCCACCCAACAACAACAAAAAAAATCAAACCGAAACCGACAGAACCAATGGAGAACATATCTCCACAATACAATACAATACAATTCAAAAGACAAAGGGAAAAGAGAACAGCGCCCGACACCATAACGGGCCGACATGTCGCCAAACTCCAACCCGGACACCATCAGACCACCCGCCGCCGTCGTCGCTATCTTCCCGCAACACTCTCCAGCGGTTTTCAAGGCCCACGGGCGCCCTCTCTCCCTCTCTCTCTCTCTCTCTCTCTCTCTGTCCATTCGCTCTCGCTTCTCCCTTCCTTTCTAACAAGCATATTCTGACCTCGCGCGCACATTTTTTTTAAACAATCTCTTTTAACATTTCAATTCTTCTCTCTCTCTCTCTCTCTCTCTCTCTTTTTAACACGCACACACATTCCAAAAAACAAAAGACCTCGGCCACAGGGTGGCACATCAATCCTTCTCTTTCTATACTCTTTCTGTCTCTGTCTCTCTCTTTCTAATACATTCTTTCTTTCTTTTTTCTAAATACGCATATTCCGTCCTCGCGTGCACATGTAATTTCAGCACATCCACCCTTTTTAACATTTCCATTCTTCCACTCTTTCTCTCACTTTTTAACACGCATACCTCCCTCGTTTTTTTTTTTTTTCTTTTTTCGCCCGTTATTGCTTTCACCTTTGTCCCCCACCAACACAAACCAGAAAAAAAATTACAGCAACAAATTCTCAAAACACAACACAAAAAAAACATAATTACGGCAAATCGTCCTTTTCTTCCTAACTAGAATGTTCTTTTCCTACAAAGTCTTAACAATTGTTTTTGCGCGTGTGTGTGTGTGCGTGCATTCTTTTCTTTCTTTTTTTAACAAAATGTGTCTTTCTTTTTTTTCTTTTCTTTTCGTGAATCTTAACAATTAACAAAATGTGTCTTTTTCTCTTTCTGCGTAATTTAATAATTGTGTGTGCGTTCTTCTTTCTTTTCTTTTTTTAACAACATGTGTCTTTTTTCTTTTCTTTTTTTTTTTTTTTTTTTTTTTTTTGTGAATCTTAACAATTAACAAAATGTGTCTTTTTCTCTCTCTGCGTAATTCAATAATGGTATGTGTATGTGTGCGTTCTTCTTTTTTTTCTAACAAAATGTGTCTTTCTTTTGTGTATCTCAACAATTTTCCCCTCGTGTCTCGCTCCTTTTTTTTTCTTCCTTTTTCTATTACTTGGACCACACGATGTGTTCGTACTTCATGACAGCACCAGATCGATATCGAACCGTTTCATGTTGGAAACGGCAGGTCACGGCTACCAAATTAATATGTGTTATAATACAGGCATTAAACGTAACGTGCAGCAAGGGGGGGAGAGAGAGCTTCTTTATTACTACAGGCAGAAATCCTTCCGACTGAGGCAGTTCTCCAAAACCACCTCAACAGTTCGCTATCACATCCTCTCCGGCCGAAAATAACGCGAAATGTTCACGAGAGGATTAACAGTGATTTACAATCTTATTTTTCTCTTTCTTTTTCTATTCATTCGGACCACAGTCTTAAAATCTTCACGTATCAATTTACGGCATCTCAAGCCTTTTTAAAACCACGAATCTTTTCACGGCATCTCAGGCCTTTTTTATTACGGCCTCTGTTCATTTATACGTATCTTAAAGTCTCTAAACAGTTCTCAAATAAATCTCAAAGTTTACCTTATCTTCTGTTCTCTTCCTTGGCCTGTGATTCGTCTGGTCTTCGCTGGCTGTGTCGTCTTATCTTCTGTTCTCTTCTTTGGCCTGTGATTCGTCTAGTCTTCGCTGGCTGTGTCGTCTTGATCGAAGGAAGAGGTCTGTCTCAGACAGAATGAACACACGAGACACGAATTTTCTTGAAGGGATATTTCACACAAATTTCTTTATTCTCACACAATTTTCTTACTTCCTGGTTCGGTTGCTGTCAGGGGGATTCCGGTTTCGACTCTCTCATACTCGGGCTATCTTCTTTCCTTTTGGGATATCTTCTGCCCCCCCCCCCACAGCGGGGCCTTGCCTTTTTACCGGCTACATGCTCGCAGCCGGTCTGAGCGGTATCGCCTCTAGGCCCAGACTGATTCTAAAAAACTAAGTTATTGTTTTCTGTGGTGACGTAATCATCGTTCCCACGCACGATATGGGGACAAAAACGACCCACTCTGATCTCTGACTCAAAGGTCACGTCAGGTGTCTAAATTTGTTATGACTACTCCTGGATCAAACACTTCTCTGACTCATTTCTGAGTCTAGAAACAAAACCTATCTTTCAATAACAAAATTAGCTATTTGATACTAGTTAATCTACCCGTTTAAAATACAGGGCCCGTCATAATATAACAGGTGTAGTATCCATCGAAACAGATACTACACTTTGATCTTAGCCAACAGTCCAAGAATTCGCCTAAATATTGGATAAAATCGATCCTCGGTGTGAAATTGTACTGTTTGTCCTGACATAACATTCGAATTGATTTTTTAACGTATATAAAATTAAACTTTTATGTCAAATTCTTACCCGACCCACCATCATTTTTCCGACATTTTTTTTATTGACTGGTATGTTTTAGTTTTAACTTCTTAATTTTTGCTTTAAAATTGGTTATATTTTTGGTCTAAGAATAAAAAGGGTAGAAAAAAAGCACATTTCTATTTTGTTCTAAGAGTCGCACTGTTATGAAATTCCGAAGTAAACAAAGAAAATGTTAAATAACTACACAGATTTGATAACAATTTATTTATTTTATTTAATCTTAAAAGACATATTCGTGTTTTTAAAGAAAGAATTTTATATTCAATTGTACTATAGGGGCCGTTGGATTTTCTCGCCCATTTCGCACGGTATTCACCCAAATGTTCGATAAAATCGATTTTGGGGGTGAAATGGTACATATTGTCCTGACAAAAAAATTATAATTTATTTTTTAGCATATATCAAATTGAACTTTTATGCCACATTTTTTACTGTCGTCTTTTTGGCGACATTTTGTTATTCTTAAATTCACGACTAGTATGTTTTAACCTTTTCATTTAATCGTTAAATTCCGTTAAAATTTGCTTTTGTAAATAGAATGTTCAATTTTTTTTATGTGTGTGTAATAAAATGTTAAAGCAGTAAAAATATCTTTAGTCCAAGGAAAAAATAATAAAAACCAACATAGCCGCCAGCAATTAAAACCTGAAATTAAAGTTAGATTTAGGGGGCTTTGTTAACTATTCTGTACTTTCACCTAACAATTTAATAAACAAAAGATATCGTAAAAATGTAATTTAACTTGAAAATCTTATCTAAAAAAAAAGCGGTTCGTAAACTGCACTAGTACCGAAAAAATAATATTAAAAAATGTTCTTGATTGGGGAGGGGGTAGCCCCGTATTTACAAGTATCTCTCCTGTAAAAGCGGTTCTAAAATCTATTTTCAATCGATATTTATTCGATAATTGCCGAATTTACCTACTTAAAACAAACAAATATTAGACACCAACATGACGAGTAATGTTGTCCTGGCTGTCTCTCCTCTTACAGAAAATGTTTTCTTTAAAAAGAAAATAATCACTAATAATGTTTATATAATAGATATATATAGATGGTCTTCCATTACAGACCATTTACTTAAAAACCCGCCGTGCGCTAGGGATTTCAGCATGGACTCCTTCACCATTCTCAGTCATGCTCACTCATTATACCATCTAAAAATCTTGGAGACGATCCACGTTCGTCTTAAACGCCCCTCCCTTTGTAAGTAAAGGGAATGTCTATTGGGACTAGATGTGATCAATCTTTAAGATTCATCCGCCATTGTACATATAACATAACGCTATTTTATTTTTTGTACTCTCTCTTTACACCCCGTTTTTTTAAATCCCTCGTCTTTTTTTTAATCCCTCGATAGAGCTTGTGTTAAGAGAGGTCGAAACCATTCGGCTGGCATTTTTTTCTTGATTAACTTTTAATCATGAACGATAGAATTCGTCTTTCTTTCATGCTCGCGATAATAAAATGTTGTATTCCCAAAAAAATCATGAAATATATATATATATATATATATATATATATATATATATATATATATATATATATATATATATATATATATATATATATATACAGGGTGGGCCAAAATAAGGGTCCTATCTTTAAATTTGAATAACTTGAATTTGAATAACTTCCACAAAATAAAAGTTAAACTCACCAAACTGTATGTGTGTGTAG
>OY744529.1:108737317-108762317 GCA_963556195.1 Sepiola atlantica
ATATGTGATCTTTATTTAATCTACTTTGTAGTTTCACTTCCCTTGGTTTCGTGTAATGTTCATCCTATGTTTCTAGTTGTGTTTACGCAGAGTTGTTTTATTTCCGTTTATCTCTGATTGGCCGACGTTATCTGTTATTTTAGTTGGTTTCCGGACTCCATGATTTTTCTTAATATTTCAGCTGTTTTCATCAGTGTCGTGTTTTGTGTGGTATCAATTCTCCCCTTGCTTCTGATTTTTCCTAGTTCGTTTGTTTTTTCAAGTTTTTCTTACAATTAATGGTATTACCACAGTCTTCATTATGTTCCATATTCATTTCAGCCCTATAGAAAGCTCCACATATTTGCATTTGATGTTATACCTCTTCCATTTTCACTCTGTGCACTGCTATTTGGCAGTCATTTTTCCTTCTTGTTAACTATTATCACGTCCGTTATTCTTGCTCGCTTAACTTTGTCCGTTTGTATTTCCATATCCTAGAAAATGTGACGCTTTTCATTTTCCAATAGTGGCCCCAGTTTTTTCACCTGCACCATTAATCTTCATGTTCAAAGTGCATTCGTTTGCACAGTTCACAGTGGACTACATTCCGAACCCAGTCATGTCTGTTTTTATATTCATTTTGGGCTAGTTTGCTGCTTTCACGTATGGTGTGGTTTACTGTTTCGTCTCTTTGTTCGCAAAGTCTATATTTACTCTTTTCCTGGGTTTTGTCTGTCTTGGCTTTTATATTTTATATAGTTCGTTCTGATCACGTTGTCTTGTGCGGCTGTCCGTAGTGATTCTGTTTTTTATATTCTTTTCCGTAGTCATGCGTTTTCATGTGCTATTTCTTTGGTCAGTCTTATAAATCGTCCATGTAGCTGCTTCTCTTCCAATTTTTCTTTTCCCATCTTTTTGTTTCGTGTTTCACTGTTCACGGTATTTTTCACATTGGCAATGCCGTTGGCGGTGGTAATCAGCCACTCTGTATTTTGTGTTATGTATTTTCTTGTCCTTCTGTCGCATCGTCGACGCAGTCTTCAATACTCTCTTCCCCTTTCCTTTTTTATATAGAGTTATTCAGTATCATCTTTTGATGCAGTGCGTTGGGCATTGTCTTTAGTTTCCTGGTTCTCTGATCCTTATCATTGAGCCTTTCTTTTTCACCCTTTATGAAAGGAACGGAGTATCTTACTAGAGATGCAGCAATCGTATTAATTCCTTTAATTAGATTTCTGTCATATAATTTTGTTTCCAAGAGCTTCTTTATTCTTCTCGAATGTTCTTTTTAGCCATCTCTTTCATCTCTATTGACTAGAATAGCTAAGTATATATATATATATATATATATATATATATATATATATATATATGAGAGAGAGAGAGAGAGAGAGAGAGAGAGAGAGAGATTTCACTTATATTGTGCCGGCCGACGTGAAAGTGTATTATCGCACATTGTTCCGTTTGGGGGGGGGGGTTAATGTATTTGGGACCGATTATTTTCTTGTTGGCTTGGTGGAAGAAATAATGTACGAGCTACTTTTCTAAGACTTTTTCTAGGACTTTCTTTTTTTATCGTTGTCCTTCTTTGTTTTTTAATTTTAACTTTTATTTTTATTTTTTTCCTCTTCTCTTCTTAAGTGACCTCAACTATTGCAACGCCACATTGTGTATTGTCGGCAGTTGAAACCAGTATTCCAGACATTTAATTTCTCTGATGATCTGCCAAGCAAGTAACTGCTTGGTAGTGAAACACGTGTAGGAAAAAAACATTTAATTTGAATAAATAATATTTGTAAGAAAAAATATCTTTAATGGTGATCATTGGTGTCCTGAAAGGAATGCTTTGGTAAGCCTTCATAAAATCACATATATATATATATATATATATATATATATATATATATATATATATATATATATATATATATATATATGTCTAACATTCACCAGGTGATCTCATGACATCTCAATTGGATAATTCTTTGCCTTTCCTTACTTTCAGTTTCCCGTCATCACCTCAAACAGTGCACATTTTTTCCATTCCGAACTGCATTTCTATATCCTTGCGAAAGATTCTAGTTATATTCATAAATGTTTCTAGCTACTTCTTCGTTTGTTTGTTTGTTTGATTTTTGCTTTTTTTGCAAATAGCTTAAATTCATCCATGCACACGAGGTTGTTAATTGTACCCTTGTCTTTGTAAATCTGTATCCTGCACATCACCCCGTGGGGATGTTGGTAAGTAGCAACATGTACATGACAAAAAGGAGTGCAAATAAAAAAGTTTCTCTGGAAGATTATTTTTCATCTTTGTCAGTTACTGTCCTCCAATTGTCAGCTCAAATCGCCATGTTTCCATTGTTTAGTGATCATTTTGTCAGAGATTGTATACATCCTTAAACATTCAATTATCCATGCTGGTGAGAGTGTATCGTAGGCTTTTTTGTAATCAATCCATGCCATGGCTATGTTTCTTTTTTCTTTGTACTTCCTTCGTGATCTTTTGGTTGATGGATTGTAGATTGTTTGTCACTGTTCGGTATCTTTTCTGCTCCTCGCTAATGTTCTGTATCCTTCTACGACTATTAAGTGAGTTGGAGATATTTTCATTCACTTATGCCATTAAAACTTTCCACATAGTTGGTATGCAGGTTATCGGTCTGTAGTTTATTGGGATCGTTCGTTTCTCAACGTGTTTTTGCATCAATGTAGTTCTTCATTTATTAATTTACTTTGATATGCCCGTTGCGAATCAACGGATTTTCTTTAATTGAATTCGTACGTGTGCAATTACTCCAAGAATCATTATCAAAGCAAGTTTTTTTATTGCCCGACACTCTAGGTTAATTATAATAGGTAAATTAAGGTTAAAAAAACCTTCTTATGTTGAATTACCTAAGGAAATTGACGTTCAGCATCTGATTACAATTAAATTGCAATTTCAAATGTACCTATTATAAGTATCCTGTAACTACTCATGAATCCAATTTAAATATCTATTAAAAATATGAATATCATAAAATGCTGTATCAACAAGTTCAACAGAACTCAACAACGCTCTATAAATTCGATAAAGCTAAGAAAAACGTTTTACAAAGCCCAAAAATGTTTAACAAAATCCAACAAAATTCAACAATGTTCTACAAAATGCAACAATGTTCCACAAAATTCAACAATGTTCCACAAAATGCAACAATGTTCCACAAAATTCAACAATGTTCCACAAAATTCAACAATGTTCAACAAATTCAACAATGTTCAACAAATTCAACAATGTTCAACAAATTCAACAATGTTCAACAAATTCAACAATGTTCAACGATGTTCAACGATGTTCAACAATGTTCAACGATGTTCAACAATGATCAACAATGTTCAACAATGATCAACGATGTTCAACAATGATCAACGATGTTCAACAATGATCAACAATGTTCAACAATGATCAACGATGTTCAACAATGATCAACGATGTTCAACAATGATCAACGATGTTCAACAATGATCAACGATGTTCAACAATGATCAACAATGTTCAACAATGATCAACGATGTTCAACAATGATCAACGATGTTCAACAATGATCAACAATGTTCAACAATGATCAACGATGTTCAACAATGATCAACAATGTTCAACAATGTTCAACGATGTTCAACGATGATCAACAATGTTCAACAATGATCAACGATGTTCAACAATGATCAACAATGTTCAACAATGATCAACAATGTTCAACAATGTTCAACGATGTTCAACGATGATCAACAATGTTCAACAATGATCAACGATGTTCAACAATGATCAACAATGTTCAACAATGATCAACAATGTTCAACAATGTTCAACGATGTTCAACGATGATCAACAATGTTCAACAATGATCAACGATGTTCAACAATGATCAACAATGTTCAACAATGATCAACGATGTTCAACAATGATCAACGATGTTCAACAATGATCAACAATGTTCAACAATGTTCAACGATGTTCAACAATGATCAACAATGTTCAACAATGATCAACGATGTTCAACAATGATCAACAATGTTCAACAATGATCAACGATGTTCAACAATTATCAACAATGTTCAACGAATTTCAACAAAATGAACAATGCTCAAAAACGTTGGCTTAAAGGAAGCTAGTTTATTCAGGGATCTTTAAGCATCGAAAAGGCTTATCTGTTTGTTTGTATTTTATAATCCCCTTCCCACTTCTTCGTTTCCTTCTTTTCTAAGGTACCAGATAGATGTTACACTCGTTTGGCTATACGTCAATATTGCCGGCATAACAAGGCAAACAGATGACGACCGATGTGTGTACTCATCGAACACTTATATGGTTTTGAGTAAGGCCGTGCCACGTTTGTGTTTCACTTTGTATAATGCCTCGTTTAGAATCGATGCTATAAAACTATTTACTGCAGATGGGGTAAACAATCTCTGTTGATCACGATCAACAACAGGTTTATATTTAGTTGCAAATACAAAAGTGGTTGTACAATGTGAACCGGTTGATTCAATTGAATCCAATAAATTTGGCAAAAATAAAACAAGCATGCTTCAGTTGCTATGTAGGGAATGGGTGTAAGAAATTTAGCCCAGCACTTGTCCAAATTAGCCTTGAACTGCTGCGCTGCTGGTGCATTAACTACACCTCCTGAAAGTCCGTTCCAAGGTCAAGGGAACCTCATCGGAAAAGCGGCCCTACTCAGGTGCAATTGAAACAGTTTCTGGTGATGCCCGCGTAGACCTCTTTCTTGTGCAGGGGTAAATAAGTCCCGAGGGAGATCGTAATGGCCATTGAGGAGCTTGTAGGCCAAAATAAGATCACTGTGTAATCGTCGGCGCTCAAGGGAGAAAAGGTTAAGTTTCTTGAGTTGGCTTTTATAGGGCAGATCCCATAGACCCTGCACCATTCAAGTAGCCAGTCTTTGGACTCTCTCTCTCTAGATGCCGGATATCAAGTATTAGATATGGAGCAGAGGTCTGGACACCGTACTTTAACAGTGGTCTGACAAAAGATATATAAAGTGGGAGGAATATTTCTAGAATGAGAAATAAAGTACCCCTTGCTTTGTTTGCAGCCTGAATGCAATGTTTAGACAAATTGAAAGACGAGTCGACCAGAAAGCTAAGATCTTTTGTCTCGTTCGCCTCCTTGAGCAGAGCTGTGTCACCGCCGAAAGTAAGATCCAAGTCAGAAAGAGAAATTATTACTATAGCATGTATCGACATTGCGGTATAAGCCACATTCAATGAATCA
The DNA here is from genome assembly GCA_963556195.1 of Sepiola atlantica. Taxonomy (NCBI): domain Eukaryota; kingdom Metazoa; phylum Mollusca; class Cephalopoda; order Sepiida; family Sepiolidae; genus Sepiola; species Sepiola atlantica. Next base: position 108,742,575 of record OY744529.1, read on the forward strand.
TTTCCAGGCACATTGAAAGCTAGACTCGAGATTGTCAATCTTGCTTCTACGGCTACTAATTTAATGTCACATGCGAATAGGAGAACGTTTCTACCAATCATTTCCGGTAGGTTGTTGATATAAAGTGGAAACAGAATAGGAGCCAGCATGAGGCCTTGATCACTTGAAGCAGTAATTTATGGTATGCTCCGTGGTTGGAGCAGTAATTTATGGTATGCTCCGTGGTTGAAGCAGTAATTTATGGTATGCTCCGTGGTTGAAGCAGTAATTTATGGTATGCTCCGTGGTTGAAGCAGTAATTTATGGTATGCTCCGTGGTTGAAGCAGTAATTTATGGTATGCTCCGTGGTTGAAGCAGTAATTTATGGTATGCTCCGTGGTTGTTGTCGGGGAAAAGGGGCAGCTTGTCTTCATTTGATTAAACAGTTAAACTTATCGTATTGGTACAAACCAAAAAGAACCACAAAATATCATTAATTTCCGAGTGTGAAATTAATTGAGTCATTGTTTTGATTCTATTGCAGATATTACCTGAGGCGGTCTTACGGAAGCTCAAAGTGGATTGTTTTTCTTGAAGGTAAGTTAGTCTTTATTTACATTATCATATTTTTATATATATATATATATATATATATATATATATATATATATATATATATATATATATATATATATAATGCAATTTTCTGCATCTTAATCGCTTAGGAAGTGAGACAATCGAAGTAGTAGTGAGCAAAAGAACAACGAGCGTTGCAATCACCAAGCAAAATAATTACACATATATATATATATATATATATATATATATATATATATAGTCTCGGAAGTTTCTCAACCATTAAAAGTGAAAAAAAAACCTGAAGTCCCAGGTCGTTCAGTGGAAAATCACTCATGTAAGTCAATTTAGTTTTTACAGTTATTATATTAGTTTGCTTCTAACATTATTTAAGAGATCATCAGTTGTTTATTGTTTCGGGAATTTAAAAACAAGACAGTATTTAATTCCATGGCTTCCCAGCAGAGTTGATCAGACCCTACTTCCCTTAAAAGGCAAAAGCATAAACGTTCTGTATACTAAATCTAAGTTTTGTTCCGTATAAATATTTTGCTAACTTATATTAGTTATTAAAATATATATATATAAATAAATAAATCAAAAATAAATAAATAAATTTAAATATATATATATATATATATATATATATATATATATATATATATATATATATATATATATATTATATATATATATATATATTAATAAAATAAAAATTCCTCCTTACCTGTGTTGTTCGTTTGTCTAATAAAATTTATCCGTTACTTACAAAAATGTTGCTGCATTTTAAAGTGTTTAGACGAATCCATTACACTACTTTTTAGGTGATTAATGTATTTTTAGTTTCAGTTTTATATTAAAAATATAAAAAATATCAACATATCAAAATATTTTTAAAAAAAAATTAAATGTTAATTATATATATATACATATATATACTTTTAGTCCTTTTTTTATAAATACTAAGATTCCTTGCTCACGCACAGCGTATATAAGCTTAACTGCCGATTTTTTCTCTCTTTTTTAACTCACAGCGTTTCCAATTGGCGTTCATAAGCTAACCGTCTATTCTTTATCTCTTTCTTCTTCTTTTTTAACTCACAGCGTTTCTAATCAGCGTTCATAAACTAACTGCCGATTTTTTCTCTTTCTTCTTCTTTTTTAATGCAATTTTTCACTTAGGAAGGGAGACAATCGAAGTAGTAGTGAGCAAAAGAACAACGAACGTTGCAATCACCAATCAAAATAATTACACACACACACACATATATATATATATATATATATATATATATATATATATATATATATATATATATATATATACATGGCCGGCGGCACCGGGGCAGGGGGGCATGAAGCCCGCCACTTTTTTACTTGCCCTCCCCTCACTTTACGGTCATCAATAATTAAGTTGATATGCATGTGTTTAACCGCCCACCACACTTTTTAGGAGAACCCCTTCCCCACTTTCATAACTGTCCCGCTGGCCCTGATATATATATATATATATATATATATATATATATATATATATATATATATATATATATATATATATATATATATATGAATAAATGCGAAAGTTTTTTTTTTATTTATCCCTCCTATATTACCATCAAAACGGGTTACTGTTATTTAAATCAATAATACAACATAATATTTTAAAATATTGTATATATATATATATATATATATATATATATATATATATATATATATATATATATATATATATATAAATATATATATATCGTAGAGACGAAAGTCACAAACAAACTCTTTCCATGCCTAATTTGCATAACTATTTTTAACCACTCCATAATTAATTCATGTTTCGTGTCATTCATTCGTAATTTTATCGTTCTGTTTATTCCATATATATGCAGTATTTTTGTCGATATTAATAGTAATTAATTAAAATAATTTAATACAACGACGGCCACGGAAAGATACATGGGCATAAGAAATAGTTCTGAGAATGGGGGAAAAGTGTAACTGATTGACCCCCCCCTCTCCCTCTCTCCCGTTAGCGACGCCATATAGAGGAAGGGGAAAGCGACCGACGTCCATTTTTTTTATTGTTGTTGATAAATAAAAATAAAGAAAACCCACACACGCAAACACACACAGCAAATTGATTTCCTCTTTCTGCGCATGTTTTGGCGATTTCATTAAAAAAGGTCGAAATTACCAAAATGTTAATATGCGTGTTTACAACAAACTTATGAATGAAATGTTTAACATTTAACACTTTGGTTGCAAGTATTTCGAGTAGCGAACTTTGCAAAGCCAGCTAGTATATATATAATTTTGATTTTCATCATTGGCATCCGTCAGTCGCATCTTGGGATGCTGTTCGTGAGCACCTAGACATACAAAGGCCGTTGAATGTGTGTAGTCTGCCTGTTGGCTCGCTCTTCACTTGGCTCTTTTCGCTGCAGTTTCATCGTGGATGGGTGTCTCACTGATGATCATTCCCTGGCGTATCTGTTTCTTCCAGGCAGGTCTGTGAGCTGCAGAGGCTTCCCATGTATTGATGTTTATTAAGAAAGCTTTCATATCTTGTTTGCAGACATCCTTGAAGCAGAGATGAGGACGACTCCTTTTTCTTGAACCTGAGACAAGCTCACAGTAGAAAGTATATTTAGGGATGTGCCCATCATCCATCTTGCGCACATGGCCCTAGCCAGCAAAGACATCGCTCACGCAGTAGGGATTAAATGGATGGGATGTCTACTCTTTACAGAGTGTAATTGTTATTCACTCTGTCCTGCCACGTGATACCAAGTATCCAGGTAGACACCTTACATGGAAGATCTGAGGTTTCCTCTCCTGTGTTGAGTATGTGGCCCAGGACTCACTCTTATACAGTAGAACACTGAGAACACACGCTCTGTAGACGGTCATCTTTGTAGAAGGGGTAAGGTGGCTGTGTTCACAGACTCTTTTAATTAGTTTAGAGAGGGTTGTGGATGCCTTACCAATCCTGCCGTTGTGGTCTACGTCCAATGGAAGAATGTCTGAAGCAGTAAAACATATGTACTGGAACTGGTGAACGACCTCTAGTGGTGTGCCTTTGAGTTGAAATGCTGAGTGGGGAGGCGGTAGCTCGTCTCATACTTTGGCTTTTCTTCTGGCTGATGGTGAGGCCGAATAGGTTGCAAGCATCAGCAAACATGTCGATCCTTCTTTGGAGACCATTTTTTAGATGGGATGCTATGGCTGCATCATCAGGAAACAGCATCTCCCTGATCTGGACTGATCAGATAAGCAGAGGTCTTAAAAAGTGGAAAAGCTAGCCTGCTTGAGCCCCTTCATAACCTTTTGATACAGTGCAGGAGAGAAGGCTAAGTGCCTGATGACATGAGAGATGCAAACATCATCACACTCTACAAACACAAAGGGAACCGCAGTGACTGCAACTATGTGCACGCATAGTTGCAGTCACTACTGCAAGTTCTTGCCGACCGAATTTCCACTGAATCTCAATGCAGCTTTTGTTTAGAGAGATCAAACTTTCGCTATGATCTTGACCCTACGCCAGTTGCAAGAGAAGTGAACAAAACGAGTCTCTGTACCTCGCATGCATAGACCTGACAAAGGCGTTCGATCTCGTGAGCAGCAGATGCGGTCTATTCAAGACCCTAACCCTAACCAGATGCGGTCTATTCAAGACCCTAACCCTAACCAGATGCGGTCTATTCAAGACCCTAACCCTAACCAGATGCGGTCTATTCAAGACCCTAACCCTAACCAGATGTGGTCTATTCAAGACCATAACCCTAACCAGATGTGGTCTATTCAAGACCCTAACCCTAACCAGATGTGGTCTATTCAAGACCCTACCCCTAACCAGATGCGGTCTATTCAAGACCCTAACCCTAACCAGATGCGGTCTATTCAAGACCCTAACCCTAACCAGATGTGGTCTATTCAAGACCCTAACCCTAACCAGATGTGATCTATTCAAGACCCTAACCCTAACCAGATGTGGTCTATTCAAGACCCTAACCCTAACCAGATGCGGTCTATTCAAGACCCTAACCCTAACCAGATGCGGTCTATTCAAGACCCTAACCCTAACCAGATGTGGTCTATTCAAGACCCTAACCCTAACCAGATGCGGTCTATTCAAGACCCTAACCCTAACCAGATGTGGTCTATTCAAGACCCTAACCCTAACCAGATGTGGTCTATTCAAGACCCTAACCCTAACCAGATGTGGTCTATTCAAGACCCTAACCCTAACCAGATGCGGTCTATTCAAGACCCTAACCCTAACCAGATGTGGTCTATTCAAGACCCTAACCCTAACCAGATGTGATCTATTCAAGACCCTAACCCTAACCAGATGTGGTCTATTCAAGACCCTAACCCTAACCAGATGCGGTCTATTCAAGACCCTAACTCTAACCAGATGCGGTCTATTCAAGACCCTAACCCTAACCAGATGCGGTCTATTCAAGACCCTACCCCTAACCAGATGCGGTCTATTCAAGACCCTAACCCTAACCAGATGCGGTCTATTCAAGACCCTAACCCTAACCAGATGCGGTCTATTCAAGACCCTAACCCTAACCAGATGTGGTCTATTCAAGACCCTAACCCTAACCAGATGTGGTCTATTCAAGACCCTAACCCTAACCAGATGTGGTCTATTCAAGACCCTAACCCTAACCAGATGCGGTCTATTCAAGACCCTAACCCTAACCAGATGCGGTCTATTCAAGACCCTAACCCTAACCAGATGCGGTCTATTCAAGACCCTAACCCTAACCAGATGCGGTCTATTCAAGACCCTAACCCTAACCAGATGCGGTCTATTCAAGACCCTAACCCTAACCAGATGCGGTCTATTCAAGATACTTCCACTAATCGGATGCAAACCAAAACTCCTCAGCATCATAAGATACTTCCACAATGCTATGATGACCACTGTACAGTTTAACGGCGACATGTCTGCAGAATTTGGGGTCACGAATGGTGTCAAACAAGGTTGCATGTTGGCCCTGACAATATTCGGCATCTTCTTCGTCTTACTCCTGAAGGATGCCTTCAAGAACACAACTGATGGCATCTACCTGTACTCCAGATTTGACGGTAGTCTCTTCAACATCGCCAGGCTCTGCTCCAAGACTAAGACAGTCAAGATCAGGGACATATATACAAGTATATACAAGATGAATACCCGTGCTAGGACAGGTAAAATGAATTCCCTAAACAGAACAGTTTTGCACCATTTTTATGTACCCTTACTAAGATTGAAATCAAGATATAACGATACTAAACCTTATGTCTAGAATACTTATTTCAATTTTGATCAAAATCCATTACATGATTTTGATTCCAGAAAATATGTAAAGTTCAAGTCTTAAGCTTAAGAAGAAATTGAAATTCAGGGAATTTTGTCTAATTTGTGTTCAATGACCACAGATCAAATCTGAAATATTTTTATTTTCAAATAGAAAGATTTTGCCAATAGGATGCCACCTAAAACACTTTCAAATATTAAAAAAACCCTGAAATTTGGAGAATATTCATTAAGTAATGTCTAATACTTATAGTAAAAAATTACCAAAAATCGGAAGTATCTGAATTTTCACGATGGACTTCCAAAATTGTACATTTGCATAACACTAAATTAAATTGCATAACACTAAATTAAATTACATAACACTAAATTAAATTGCATAACACTAAATTAAATTGCATAACACTAAATCAAATTACATAACACTAAATTAAATTGCATAACACTAAATTAAATTACATAACACTAAATTAAATTACATAACACTAAATCAAATTACATAACACTAAATTAAATTGCATAACACTAAATTAAATTACATAACACTAAATTAAATTACATAACACAAAATTAAATTACATAACACTAAATTAAATTACATAACACTAAATTAAATTACATAACACTAAATTAAATTACATAACACTAAATTAAATTACATAACACTAAATTAAATTACATAACACTAAATCAAATTACATAACACTAAATTAAATTACATAACACTAAATTAAATTACATAACACTAAATTAAATTACATAACACTAAATTAAATTACATAACACTAAATTAAATTACATAACACTAAATTAAATTGCATAACACTAAATCAAATTACATAACACTAAATTAAATTGCATAACACTAAATCAAATTACATAACACTAAATTAAATTACATAACACTAAATTAAATTGCATAACACTAAATCAAATTACATAACACTAAATTAAATTGCATAACACTAAATCAAATTACATGCAGCCCACATTACCAACTCTTAGTCCAAGCAGCTGTGTTCCCAAATTCATAATGATCGGTTTGTTTAGTTTAAGAGTAAATCCTATACATAAAAATATATAAACATATACATATACCTAACCTCGCTGTTTATCTAGCTATATTACTCACATATTCATAGTAACTCTAACCCTAACCCTACATTACTCACATATTCGTAGTAACCCTAACCCTATATTACTCACATCTTCCTATTAACCCTAACCCTATATTACTCACATATTCATATTAACCCTAACCCTAACCCTATATTACTCACATATTCATATTAACCATAACCCTAACCCTATATTACTCACATATTCATATTAACCCTAACGCTAACCCTATATCACTCACATATTCATATTAACACTGACCCTAACCCTAAATTACTCACATATTAATATTAACACTAACTCTAACCCTATATTATTCACATATTCATATTGAATCTAACCCTAACCCTATATTACTAACATATTCATATCAACCCTAACCCTAACCTTATATTACTCACATATTCATATTAACCCTAACCCTATATTACTAACATATTCATATTAACACTAACCTTGACCCTAAACCTATATTACTCACATATTCATATTAACACTAACCCTAACTCTATATTACTCACATATTCATATTAACCCTAACCCTAACCCTATATTACTCACATATTCATATTAACCCTAACCCTAACCCTATATTACTCATATATTCATATTAACCCTAACTCTATATTACTCACATATTCATATTAACCCTAACCCTAACCCTATATTACTCACATATTCATATTAACCCTAACCCTAAACCTATATTACTCACATATTCATATTAACCCTAACCCTAACCCTATATTACTCATATATTCATAGTAACCCTAACCCTATATTACTCACATATTCATATTAACCCTAACCCTAACCCTATATTACTAACATATTCATATTAACCCTAACCCTATATTACTCACGTATTCATATTAATCGTAACCCTAACCCTATATTACTCATATATTCATATTAAATCATAGAATTATGTCAGTAATTCAATTTTTCATATATAAATAAAATTTTCGTTTCTGATGACTCAAAGAGAGAAAAAGATACCTACCGTCCACTTTTTATGATAGAATGGAGAATTTTTTCGAATACATTTCAGGCGGCGGGGTAAGTCTGGTGTGGTTGTCTGACTTACTAGTTGCTTTCATACTTTCATACTTACTAGTTGCTTTCATACTTTCATACTTACTAGTTGCTTTCATACTTTCATACTTACTAGTTGCTTTCATACTTTCATACTTACTAGTTGCTTTCATACTTTCATACTTACTAGTTGCTTTCATACTTTCATACTTACTAGTTGCTTTCATACTTTCATACGTACTAGTTGCTTTCATACTTTCATACTTACTAGTTGCTTTCATACTTTCATACTTACTAGTTGCTTTCATACTTTCATACTTACTAGTTGCTTTCATACTTTCATACGTACTAGTTGCTTTCATACTTTCATACTTACTAGTTGCTTTCATACTTTCATACTTACTAGTTGCTTTCATACTTTCATACTTACTAGTTGCTTTCATACTTTCATACGTACTAGTTGCTTTCATACTTTCATACTTACTAGTTGCTTTCATACTTTCATACGTACTAGTTGCTTTCATACTTTCATACTTACTAGTTGCTTTCATACTTTCATACTTACTAGTTGCTTTCATACTTTCATACTTACTAGTTGCTTTCATACTTTCATACGTACTAGTTGCTTTCATACTTTCATACTTACTAGTTGCTTTCATACTTTCATACTTACTAGTTGCTTTCATACTTTCATACTTACTAGTTGCTTTCATACTTTCATACTTACTAGTTGCTTTCATACTTTCATACTTACTAGTTGCTTTCATACTTTCATACTTACTAGTTGCTTTCATACTTTCATACGTACTAGTTGCTTTCATACTTTCATACTTACTAGTTGCTTTCATACTTTCATACTTACTAGTTGCTTTCATACTTTCATACTTACTAGTTGCTTTCATACTTTCATACTTACTAGTTGCTTTCATACTTTCATACTTACTAGTTGCTTTCATACTTTCATACTTACTAGTTGCTTTCATACTTTCATACTTACTAGTTGCTTTCATACTTTCATACTTACTAGTTGCTTTCATACTTTCATACTTACTAGTTGCTTTCATACTTTCATACGTACTAGTTGCTTTCATACTTTCATACTTACTAGTTGCTTTCATACTTTCATACTTACTAGTTGCTTTCATACTTTCATACTTACTAGTTGCTTTCATACTTTCATACTTACTAGTTGCTTTCATACTTTCATACTTACTAGTTGCTTTCATACTTTCATACTTACTAGTTGCTTTCATACTTCTCCTCGCGACTTTAAATGGTTTCGTCTGAGAGCTAGAAAAAGGCACATGTTTTTATTCGCTAACTTTTGCGTGACGGGATGGAAGTACAAACACACACACACACACACACACACACACATATATATATATATATATATATATATATATATATATATATATATATATATATATGGTACGTCAATGAAAATTAGTAAGACCTGCAAATGGAAGCAAATCGGTATTTTCAGTTGTTCAAAACAAGGAGTAGTTTAGTTAATAAAAACATTTATTTTTCATCTCTTTCTTTCCTTAAACCAGGCTTTTCAAAGATTAAAATCTTATCATCAGAGGAAAAATTATGATTGATAAGTTGACAGGGTAGGACTGTCAAAGTTCCAAATTTGAAAAAGTTTTCTTTTAAAATTAAAAATTAAAAAAATTTAAAAAAACTTCTTTAAAAAATGTTTCCAAAAAGTTCAAACGGGCATGGGAATCACCAATAACGAAATTGACGTACCATATTTTTGCTCTATCCAGTATATTGAGCTTTCCTTATTTCACAATAGGTCCAACTCTCTAAAAGTTTACCTTTTAGTTATAATTTACATATATATATATATATATATATATATATATATATCAATGTCTGTGCGTATGTGCGCGTGTATGTGTGTGTGTTCACTATAAACAGAAAGGTTAAATAACATACATAAAATCTAAATGTGTATTATTATGTAAAATTTATTGGGGAAGACAATGGAAGTGTTCCCTAATCTCTAATGGGGCTATAAGGACATAATCCTTTTAAAACTTCAAATATATCCTATTTTTATGAAATTGTAATTATGTGTATAAAATTTCTGGGGAAGACAATGGAAGTGGTCGCGAATCTTTAAGTGTCTGCTAACCTAAGTGAGCAATGAGGGCCGGACTCCTTTTTATGCTTTCAAATATATCCTATTTTGATAAAATTTATAGCATATGTATAAAATTTTCCGGGGAAGACGATAGAAGTGCTCTTGAATCTCTGCATTACTATCTATGCGCCGAATATCTATGTGACCCATTGGGGTAGAAACCCCTTAAAACTTCAAATACGTATATCCGATTTTACTGAAACTTAAACTATATGTATAAGACACTAGCATTTCAGCATCTTCCGACTATTTAAATGGGCGAAATGGGAGGGGGGGGGGGGGTACAGTAAAAAGAAAGTAATATGGTGTTATGAACATAGTGAGAAAGTACATTGTAGTGATCCTCATTCAATCCCGAACAACGTCGGGTCACCCTGCTGATATTTGACAATTATCGAATTAATAATCCAACGTTACAAAAACTGAATAAAGGAAAACCTAAATATATAAAGACTTAGGCATATAAACAATTTTCGGTTTTCTTTTTTTCATTATTCATATAAATATAAGTATATACAAGCAGGGTTACCCCGCGTTGCCAGGGTCAGTGTTGGGATAGTGTCATATGCATATTAAGAAGAGTTTACTTTAACAGCAACCTTGATGTTGTCAGCTATATATCTTACCCACTGAGCTATTCAGATATATGTTTATGCTCATGAACAAACGCTTACAAATAGATTCATTTCATTGTGTGACATGTTAGAAAAGCGTCATCAGCTCCTTAAAGGGCAACTAGAGACGCATAACTACTTCCATTATGTTCATGCGCAAATTGTACATGTGACTACATTTATATTTAAGGTACACTCCTTATTATCTCTTCAAAAGCCTAAATTACAATCATTACTCATTATCAACATTATATATGTGATGTAAGCCCTTCCATCTTACTCTTCTGATAAATGAGCTGACTACTTGCATTAGTTCTCTCAAATAGGCTTTATGTGTCCGGATGGCGATGTTTTTCATAGAACATGGAATCTCCTCTCTTGGGTACATTTTATGGTTTTTCTTTATGTTATTATTTTCCAGCAATTTGGATGCAGCTCAAGTTTCCGAGCATATATATATATATGAATAGATGAAAGGATAAAATAATCCGACGGTATGAAATTAAAATGGAATGAGCGGAAGACCTAAAAAGCTCAACGTTTCGCTCAAATGTTATATGGGCTTTGTCCAGAGCGAACGGAAAAAAATTCAAAAAATGACAAAAGACGAGAAAGTCTATAAATTATGAGAAATATATATAGTGGTAGGGTTCATGTAGAGAGGGAAGATATGTAAATATGTATAGAGTCAAAGATAAATACATAGCAAAAAAAAAAAAAAAAATCATAGCCCTTTCCATAAACAAAATTAAACAGAGAATGGGCTTCTACTTTATCTCCCCTAACCTATCAAAAGCAATTATTCACGAAAACAAGATATATCTAGACACCGGTTGATTCCCTGAGTTTTGAATTAGTCTTCCTTTGGACCCCCTTTCTACTTTTTATTCTTTTCTTTTTTTTCCCCGTTACTAATTTTTTTTTGCTATGTATTTATCTTTGACTTTATACATCTTACATTAGTTTTAAACCTCTGCATGTCGGTACTGTCGAGAAAACAGGGAGTCGGGAGGGAGTTCCAGAGGCAGGCAGCACTAGGAAAGAAGCTATTCAAGTAGAAGGCTCTCCGGCATCTGGGGATCTCCACAGTGAATGGATGGGATTTATCTGATTGTCGAGGGGGCACCAGAGTACCCAGTTCATCGGAGTACAATCCATTGAAGTACTTGTAAAACAAGCACAAGGATGCTACATTGCGGCGATGGGACAGGGACTGGAGCTTGGTTGACAGTGAGGGACCTATTAAGTTGGTAACTCTTTTTTTTACCTTGTCTAAGAGGGAGAGACTAGTGGATGATTCACCAGCCCAGATGTGGCAACAATACTCCATGCATGGGCGGATGGTGGCTTTGTAGAGATACAGGATAATGTCAGGTGTGAGGAGTTTACTAACACGGTAGAGGGAGCCCACCTTCTTTGCTGCAGTCTTGGCAATGTCTTCGATGTATTTGTTCCAATTCATGTTACCTGTGAATGTTAGGCCGAGTAGTTTGAATGTTGAACTCTCAGGTAGAGTATTATTTGTAATGACAATCGATGGTTGGAGAGGTTTCTTGTAGTTATTGAAGGAAAGGAGTTTTGTCTTTGCGGCACTAAAAGTTACCAACCATTTATGACCCCAATCCACTACAACCTGGAGGTCATTTTCTAAGGATTCAGCCATTGCCTCGGATATGGTCGTGTCCGTTTTGCCCACATGACGAGCGTAAAGCGTGGTGTCATCAGCAAATATACCAATCTCAATGTCATCATGGAGATCGTTTATGAAGATCAGGAACAATAAAGGTCCAAGGATAGATCCCTGGAGTACACCTGCATTTATGTCATGTTGCTTAGATGAACGGCCATTGACAACAACCTGGATCTTTCTTTTGGTTAGGAAGGATCAAATTATATTAAATATTTGTCCAGTAATACCATATGAGCATATTTTCAGATGAAGCTCTGTATGCCATACCTTGTCTAAGGCCTTGGATATATCAAACGCTACTGCCCCAGCTTCACCTGCCTTGTCCAGTGTATGATACATGCATTCAGAGATGACCGTTAGGATGTCTGCAGTAAATCGTGCTTGTCTAAATCCATACTGGCGGTCAGAAAGAAGTTTAGCATTAACTAACTGCCGGACTATGGCTAGATTGATTAAGGATTCAAAGATTTTAGCAAAGATCGGGAGTAGACTGATTGGAAGGTAGTTCTGAGGATCAGTTCTATCCTCAGAATTCTTGAAGACTGGTACTACAAAGTCAATTTTCCAGCTATTGGGAAAACAAGATTCAGCAAGGCACTTGTTGTATAGTTTGGAGAGGACAGGGGCCAGTTCAGCAGAGCATTTCTGTATTACTATTACAGGTATAAGATCAAGCCCACTAGCTTTGGAGATGTCATGGTTTTTTATGATGTCTCTGACCTGGGATGGGGTGATGACCAGGTTTTCAAATGTGGCTTCGGTTCACAATGGGAATTTAGGAAGGAGGTGGTTTTCGGAGTCCAAAATGGAGTTTGAGGCGAAATGCTGGGCAAGTAGTTCAGCCTTATCAGCTGTCGTGTAAACGACATCATTGTGGTTTGATAGTGGGGGAATCTTGATTGACCATTGTTCACCACACTATTGTAGATTTTCCAGAAATCGCGAGTACCTAGTTTCTGTGACTGAATGCGTTTTATTGTTAACTTAGTATACCTGCTCTTTGCTTCACCTATCACGGCCTTGCAATTATTTCTTGACTCTATGAATTTATGTCTATTAGTAGCTGACTTATGACGGCCGAATTTACGGAATGCTTGCTGCCTCTCAGCAATGGCAGCTGCACATTCCGAGGTGAACCATTGGGGAGAGTGGGGCTTGCTAAAGAATTTTCGCATGGCGACATAGGCTTCAATGCCTGCTATGACCCATTCAGTTAACTCATTTGCACACTGGTCAGCAGGGAGTGAGGTTTCCCTCCATTGGGCGTCGCTGATGTGATCTCTGATTGACTCAAAATCAGCCTGCTCGTAGTACCTCGTTATTTTGAGCAACGGCTCATCAGCTTTTGGACGACTTTTTAGGGTGATATGAGGCTTGTTGGTCTACTCGATCAGGGATGTGGGTCGGAAAATCGACAGTCTAAGGAGAAATTATACGTAGAGTTGCCGGCTGCGTCAGTAAGGCTGGAGAATCCCAACCAGTCACGGTGGTGTGCATTAAAATCCCCAAATAGATGTATCTGGGCATTCGAGTCAAGTGAGAGTGCTCTATCTATGCTTTCAGAGACAGAGTTTAGCAGAGTACCGTCCTGGGTCAAAGGGGAACGGTATAAAAAATATAAATAACTAACGCTGTGATGTAAAGTCAATCTAAAGCACATGTAGTCATAGTCATCTGTTTCTAAGATATTTTATCTAGTTAGGTAGAGGGTGTTCCGAACATAAACTTCTAGCCCGTGCACATGTTTGTCAGAGTCTTTACGGTAGAGTGGGAGGTAGTCAGTCATGTCAAAGTGGTGAGAGGAGATTGAGGAATGAAGGTTTGTTTCACTTAGTGCTAGGATATCCGAGGAGTTTGTCAGGAGAAAGGTTTCTACGTCATTAATGTTGGTTCTAAGTCCTCGGATATTTGTGAATGCGAGCCTTAAGGGCAGAGGCGAAGGTGTTTTTGTTGGGTGTCTGGTTTAGGTTTGATTTGATTTTTTTCTAATGACATGTTTGTTTTGTTATAGAGTGGATTGGGCAAGGTGGGTACTTGTTTGGTGCCAATAAGCTCACACAACCAGTCCATTAGTCGCGACCTGGTCCATGGGAGTTGTGGCCTCAGGAAAGCCCACCGGAGATAACTGCAGGTTCCCTTTCCATGCACGACATGGCACATATAACTACCCACGGTATTTTGCAACTGATGATGGAGCAGCCGTTCACTGCGCTACTCAAGAGTTTGGGCTCCTGTCCTGTCAGTCGGAAACAGCAGCCAAACAAGCTGTCTAACCTGTACCCTCAACCTGTTGGAACAAGAGCGCCCCAGACTGATCATGTCAGACTTAGTGACGAAAAAATTTTTCCCAAGTTGCCCAAATAGAGAGAAACAGAAACAGCGTTCATTGTCCTAGTAAGGAAAAAAGACCAGGCACTAAGTGTTCTTGAGGCGTACAGCTGCACATTTCGAGGTGAACTATTGGGGAGAGTGGGGCTTGCTAAAGAATTTTCTCATAGGGACATAAGCTTCAGTTAACTCATTTGCACACTGATCAGCAGGGTGTGAGAAGGTTTCCCTCCATAGGCATCGCTGATGTGATCTCTGATTGACCCAAATCAAAATCTTATATATATATATATATATATATATATATATAAGAATAGCTTTCTAAATAATGTATATCATCACATGGTTGATAGCATTCTGTTGTAGGCTGTTAATGACAGCTTTATCAACCATTGACAAATTGTAGAAGAGATCTGTGAAATGCTCATACAACCGTTTCATAATATACTCAGGATTTTTATAGAGAATAGACCAATCTTTTTACCTGAGTGATAGCATATTGCGTTTTGAAAATATCCAGCACAAACGCGTTCTTGATTTTTATTATACATCAACTTCTACTTTTACCTTTACTTTTACCTTTACTTTTACCTTTACTTTTACCTTTACATTCACTTTTACTTTTACTTTCACTTTTACTTTTACGTTTCTTGTACATTTACTTCTACTTTTACTTTTACCCTTATTTTTATCTTTACTTATACATTAACTTTCACTTTTACTTTTACTTTTACCTTTACCTTTACCTTTACTTATTCGTTTACTTATACATTAACCTTTACCATTATATATTCACTTTTACTTAAATTTTAGCTTTACTAATACATTTACTTATACATTCAATTCCACTTCTATTTTTAGTTTCATTTATACTTTTACTCTTACCATTACTTATACATTCATTTTTACTTTTACTTTTACCATTATTTATACATTCACTTTTACTTTTACCCTTACTTGTACCTTTACTTGTAGATTCACTTTTCCTTATACTTTTACTTTTACCTTTACTATTAGTTTACTTATACATTCACTTTTACTTATATTTTTACTTTTACTTTAACCATTACTTTAACCTTTACTTTTATTAATACTTATATATTCAATTCTCCTTCTATTTTTTGTTTTACTTATACGTTTTACTTTTACCTATAATTATACATTCATTTTTACTCATACTTTTTCTTTTTACTCTTAGTTTTAGTTTTACATTCACTTCTACTTCTACTTTTGCTTTTACTTATGTTTTTACTTTTATTTTTACATTTACTTTTACATTTACTTTTACCATTACTTATACATTCACTTCTACTTATACTTTTACTGTTACTATTAAATTCACATTTACTTATATTTTTACTTTTACTCATACTTTTACCTTTACTTATACTTTTACTTTTACTTTTACTTTTACTTTTACTTATATTTTTACTTTTACTCATACTTTTACCTTTACTTATACTTTTACTTTTACCTTTACTTTTACTTTTACTTATATTTTTACTTTTACTCATACTTTTACTTTTACTTTTACTTTTACTCATACTTTTACCTTTACTTTTACTTTTACTTATATTTTTACTTTTACTCATACTTTTACTTTTACTTTTACTTTTACTCATACTTTTACCTTTACTTTTACTTTTACTTATATTTTTACTTTTACTCATACTTTTACTTTTACTTTTACTTATACTTTTATTTTTAGTTTTCATTATATGCCCTGCAGTAACGATTTTACATTCTTGAAAACTTTCGATTGAGCTTGCTTTTTTTGTTGCTTACTAATCTACGAGTCGTTCTCATCGAACCAGCTATGCCGATTCCGCTTCTTAATATCCTCAAGTCGTTCCAAAACTGAAGATCTCTACGTACACTATTGTCCTGCAGTCAATGCGCTTGGAAACATTTACACATTGTGGGCGAAGCTTCATTTTACCACACACAATGACTCGCACACTGCACATGTCTTGAATGTCTCGGTTATCGCTGAGAACATAACTGAGGATTTCTCCCATGTATTGACCGTGGGTGGATCTAAGTTGGTTTACATGCAGCTTTCTGATCAAAAATGGTGTTGCAAATGATGAAACCCAATTCTGTGCAGTCTCGGACAATATGAAAACCATTCCTATTCACGCTCCAAACACCCTACTTACCTAACGTGGTCACGTTTCATGAACTTGCTCCATCCATTGAATCGCCTTGGTGAATGTATGTTACATATATAGTATATTTAAATATTTAAAAGAAGAGCACGGGTGTCGTCTGAGACCGCTTGTCTTACGAGCCAGTAGTCTAAAAAAAACTCGAAATTGTACAAATAACTCATCTTAAAAAAAAGAAGCTCTGTGGCAAATATATGTTTACGTTTGTGCAAGCAATGTTACCATGACTCTTTACTGTATCACACAAGCGTAATACAATCGAACCCTAGTTTTTAATTTTTAAAAAAGCGAAACCACAATCAAAAGAGACAAGATTAATTTGTATTGGAAACGTGTTGTTTCAACTGTATTAAAATGTGCTCAAGACCACTCCTTGCTTACGATTGTTGCTGGTCTAAACATTTTGAACCTAGATATGGGTCTAGCTATCGTACAAAGCTAGATCTCTATATTAACAATCTAAAGTACAGATACTCCTTTAGACAATGACACTTTTCTGAATGAATGAGGGGCACTCGCTTGACAAGACATTGCAGTCATCATATATATATGTATATATGTGTATATATATTTGAATAGATATATGTATATATGTATATATATATATGTATGTATATGTGTGTATATGTATGTGTACATATGAATGCATGTATATATATCTATACACGTGTATATATATGTGTATGCATGTGTGTATATATATATATGTATGCATGTATATATGTTTGCATGTATATATATGTATGCATGTATATATGTATGCATGTATATATTTTGCATGTATATATTTCGTGTGTATATATATGTATGCATATATATATGTATATGTATATATATATATATATATGTATGCATGTATATATGTATGCATGTATTTATTTTGCACGTATATATTTCGTGTGTATATATATGTATGCATGTATATATATATATATGTATATATATATGTATGCATGTATTTGTATATATATATATATATGTATGCATGTATATATATGTATGTATATGTATGCATGTATATATATGTATGTATATGTATGTATATATGTATATGTATTTATATGCATGCATGTATATGTATATATATGTATATATGTATATGTATTTATATGCATGCATGTATATGTATATATATGTATATATGTATATGCATTTACATATATGCATGCATATGCATGCATGTATATGTATATATATGTATATATGTATATGCATTTACATATATGCATGCATATATATGTATATATATGTATGTATATGTATGTATATATGTATATGCATTTATATATATATATATATATATATATATATATATATATATATATATATATATATACACCACACTTTCTCCACATTACACCAAAGAGAGCGTCGCAGTTTGGAATTCCGTCTTATATTATCAGCGTTAAAACAGTCAAAACAGATATATGACAATGTCGGATTCTTATTTTCATTGAAAAAGAGCAGATGTCCGTTCGAAATATTTGATTTATTATATAAAAAATCTTTAATAAATAAATGTTGCATCTCATCGATTTCTTAAACAAAATTGTATTTCATTTAAAAAAACGCCTTCTAATGTGCAAAAAAAACATTTTATTATAACCTATCAGCATATCGACGCTTATTTTCACTACTGCTATGTGTACTACCATCACACGATCTAAACATTACACCAAGGAGAGCATCGCCATTGGGAGTTCGCTCCCATATGGCCGGCGTAAAAATAATGATAAAAAATGATATGAGAACAAAAATAAATTTTGGCATCTTACTGATTTCTTAAACAAAATTGTATTTCATATATATATATAGGTATATATAGGTATGCATATATAAGTATATATAGTTATATATGTATGTATATATAAATGTATGTATAGTTATATATGTATGTATATATATAGGTATGTATAGTTATATATGTATGCATATATATGTATATATAGTTATATATGTATGCATATATAGGTATATATAGTTATATATGTATGTATATATATAGGTATGTATAGTTATATAACGTTTGTATATATATATAGGTACATGTAGTTATATATATAGGTATATATAGTTATATATGTATGTATATATATAGGTATATATTGTAATATATGTATGCATATATAGCTATATATGTATGTATATATAAAGGTATGTATAGTTATGTATGTATATATAAAGGTATGTATAGTTATGTATGTATATATAGGTATGTATAGTTATGTATGTATATATAGGTACATATAGTTATGTATGTATATATATAGGTATATATAGTTATATATGTGCATATATAGTTATATATGTAGACATGTAGGTATATATAGGTATATATAGTTATACATGTATAGATATATATGTATATATGGTTATACATATGTATAAATATGTATATATATGTATATGTTTATATGTATGTATATAAATGTGTGTATATCTATGTATATATGTGTTATATGTGTATGCATATATATATGTGTATATCTATGTATATACATTTTTATGTGTATGTATATATATAGGTGCATATCTATGTATATATGTTTTATATATGTATGTATATATATGTGTGTATATCTATGTATATATGTTTTATATATGTATGTATACATATATGTGTGTATATGTATGTCTGCATATATATATATGTGTGTGTATATCTATGTATATATATATGTATCTATGTATGTATATATATTTGTATATATATGTATATATATGTATCTATGTATGTATATATATTTGCATATATATGTATATA
>OY744529.1:108769817-108842317 GCA_963556195.1 Sepiola atlantica
GAGCTATTTTCTCATTTTTATAGGGATATAATTTTTCATACGTAAAAAAAGCACTTATGAACTAATAAATAATATTTGAGTGAAATCTCATGTTTCAGTTTATTATTTGAAAAAGTTTAGATCAAAGGAAATCAGGTTGTGTCATTTCGTCCATTCGGGGTAAGTATTTTACTTAACAGCTTCCAATTCAGTTTTGTTTAACTCTCTACCTCCCCCCCCCCCTATCTTTTCTTTCTCTTCTTCAACCTTCTCACTCTCTCACTCTCTAACATACTCGTATATATACAGACACACTGATATATATATATATATATATATATATATATATATATATATATATATATATATATATATATATATATATATATATATATATATATATATATATATATCGCCGCACTGTGAGCAGGCGTGAGACGTTTCCGTGGCGTTGCCTACCTCGGAGTCCGGGGACACTCACAGACCTCTAAATATAAAAACCGGATGAAGAAGAATAAATACACACACACACACACACACACACACACACATACATATATATATATATATATATATATATATATATATACATATATATATATATACACACACACACGAAAATATAAGAAAATATTAATTTCACACTTAAATATATGTCGGATACGCTTGTATATATATATATATATATATATATATATATATATATATATATATATATATATATATATATATATAATAATGGTAATAATCCAGGTGAAAAATATCCACAGGGTGGTAATCCAGAGAATTTTAACCGGGTTTATAAAAAGTGCTCAATATCAAAATAGAACTTTATATATGATAATTATAGGTTAAGATCGGATTCTAACTCTGCCTGATGAGATCTCAGTTTATAGTAACTGTTGATCGATAACATCGACATGCCAGTGTCGCAGATTTTGTACATGTCTGTGTAAATAAAATTATCATATATATATATATATATATATATATATATATATATATTGGTACAGAAGAATGAGTACATCATTCGTTCCGTCGGTTTCAAGCCCTGAAGGACTTAGCAATCCGGCTCTCTTCAGCTTCTGTTATCTATTTCGGAACTATGCGTAGGTTGTCGTTCGGCAATTCGAAGCTTCAGCTTCCTCTACATAATCTCTATAGGATTAAGGTCCGAAGACTTACCAGGCCACCCCATTACCTCAATCTTCTTGGGCCACTCTTTTTTCTGTTTTGTGTCATTGTCATGCTAACCCTAACCCAAATACGATCCATCTTTAGGATCCTGGCTGAGGCAAGGAGGTTTTCACTCACGATTTCCCTGTACTTGGTCCCATCTATGTTTCCCTCGATGAAGTCGGTGTGTCGTCATAGCAAAGTAACAACCCGAAGGCATAATGTTTCCGCCAACAAGCTTAATAGTTGGGATGGTGTACTTAGGTTGGCATGTCGATCTTATTATAAACTGAGATCTCATCAGGCAGAGCTAGAATCCGATCTGAACCTTAGATCATATTTGGAAAGAACTGATGAGATCTCAGTTTATAATAGCTGTTGATCGATAATATCGACATGCCAGTGTCGCAGATTTTGTACATGTCTGTGTAAATAAAAAATAATCATATATAAAAGCTCTATTTGATATTGAGCACTTTTTATAAACCCGGTTGAAATTCTTTAGATTACTATCGTGTGGATGTTTTACCTGGATGATAATTATTATATATATATATATATATATTACAGACTAGCACATGGAGAATTAATTAGTTATACGCGTATATTTTTAGATTGGTACAGATTTACTAACTTATTATGTTGGTGTGTTGGTGACAAAGTTTACATGAATATATTGTGGAAGATGAAAAAAAAGGTGTATTGTTAAGTAAATTAGCACACACGCATATATAGACCTAGGCAGCAGACATTCCTTTGAACATGTTTCGTTGTATAGGACCGAGAAGGAGCTCTTTAGTCTTTTTACTAGCTTTTCATGTGTTCTCACGAGTAGTGATTGTTACTTACCGATGGAATCAAGAACATTTCGAATTGATGTTTCAATGTTTCTATTTCCATTTTCAATGAATTATATGTTAGTAATTGTTGTGGCCTTTAAGGGCCGAAAAGAAATAAGACAACAAGGAGGTAGTTAACAAGTTACTGTATTTACTGAAAGTACAGAAGTAATGGGTTGCCAGAGACGACGTTTGGTTTGGTTTGGTTTGGTTATCGTAACTCTCTTTTTCACTCACTCTCTCTCTCTCTCTCTCTCTCTCTCTCTCTCTCTCTCTCTCTCTCTCTCTGTCTTACTGTTACCATCACTATTCATAATGTGTTGAAAAGTCCATGTGTTGATGCAATAGGGTAGAGAACAATAATAATAATAATAATAATAATAATAATAATAATAATAATAATAATCAAATGGAAGACTGAGACTATAGACGACAATGATGAAAACAGCTGAAATCTTAAGAAAAATCTTTGAATGCGGAAACCAGCCTACATAAACAACGAAAATTAAACAGCCACATTGAATTTGTAACAAAAATAAAACAAAAACATAGAAAGAACTGAAAGTGCAATAAATTTTATAAATTCCTCCCCATAAAAACATTTTTCAAACAGCATCAGTCTCGACTGATACCACGCACAGTAGTCGGGAAGGGTTAAATAGGATGGAAAGACCGAGAAGGGAGAGCACTAACCAGACCTCCACTGGAAGTGTGGAGAGTACTGGGATCTTGGAGAGGCTTATTGCCACCCGGATCCCAGAGAAGACCAATGAGAAATCAATGGTTAGCGGCTTTTGCGATAACGCAAAGTCATTTGCAATGGTTATCGAAAGAGGTGGAAAGTACTAGAAATCTGGGGACACTTGTTGTCACTCAGACTCCAGTGAACACCACCGGTTATTGTCAGTGGGCAATCACTGCTGATGACTTGTATGAGAACTCCTAGTGAGCATCATCACCATCGTCAGCAGCATCATCATCATCATCATCATCATCATCATCATCATAATTAATCATAGCTGGTACGAAAAAATATTTATGAAAATTCGTTGAAAACATACGCAACTTAGTATTTGAATGAGAGAGTAAGTAACTACGATGTGTGTATTTATGTAATGTTCGTAAACAGAAATAATTCGAATACCCTTTATGTCTTTTTTGCGGATTATCAAAAAAAAAGTCACTTAGTTTTTTTAATTTTTTTTTTTTTATGTAATGTTTATTTTATATTATGTTATGCTAATTTCTTTAAATCCATAAAACACGTTTCCAGTTAAAACATTTCTTTAGTCTCACATAAGATTCAAACTCGGGTATTGATGTCGTAAAACCTACTGCCTTATTAATGTGTACTCTGCCTATTCCTTTTTGTCAACAAATCATATGTTTCTATTTGTGTACGAACAGACGAACTCTCAAAGAAATAACTATTTAATTATATATATTTTATTATATACTAGCAAAACCTACTCGCCCTCTGGACAGCAATTAATTGTGTGAGGATATAGTTAACTAATATATTTGTAACCCTAACCCTAAATTCGACTGGCACGTAATCGCCTAAAAGAGTCCCCCCAAAATAATGGACAGAATAACGGACAATTTACGTTAGATATATATGAAACTGATCCATCACTCTAAATTCTGAAATATGTTTTCCTTATTTCCATTTTCCACGGTGTTCACACGTAATCGCCTAAAAAAGCAGAATTGGGGAGGGGGTAGCGGAGTGTGTTAATCTGCAAATTTACCCATATTTTATTTTTTTAAATCTTATATTCTTTAACTGTACGTCCCTGTGTTATTTTAATTTGAAGCAATTCAGTTTTGTTGTGTTATTTTTCGCTTGAAAATGAAATAAATAGCTTCTTTAAAATTATCTAAATAATTAAATACCTTATTTTTTCATGTGTAAATGAAAAAATATTAAAAGTTTTTGTATTATTGTAGATTAACACCCTCAGCTACCCCCCCCCCCAAAAAAAAAATACGATTCTACATTTTAGGCGATTACGTGTGGATACCCAGAACACCATGGCGGCAGTAGAAAACAACAACAACAAAATTATTTCAGAATTTAGAGTTGGGCATGAGTGTCGCATATGAATTTAACTTAAAATGATCCTCCATATCCGGGCCATTCTAGTGTTTTATGGCAGTTAACCTTTTTTTTTTTTTTTTTTGCTATTGGAGATATATTCTGTGCGATATTTTGGGGGGAGGATGGGGGCAGGGGTCCACTCTTTTCGGCGATTACGTGTGGTTTTACGACTTTGCCAGTCGGACTTAGGGTTAGTGTTAAAACTACATTAGTTAACTGGCCTAATAAGTTAGAATGACGCTAAAAAGTAGAATTACATTGTTTAAACTTAGCTGCGGGTGTTAATCTACAAATTTATCAAAGTTTGTTGTTAAAATTATGGAAGTCTCTGAGTAAAAACATTGTTTTAACTATATTCATCCCCAATTAATTGGTGTTTTAAATAAATATAGTTTGGATAAATGGAAATAAAACCTTCGCATTTATTCATTTAGAAAACAGAAAAAAAATAAGTTTAAAAAAAATATGAATGTATTTTTTAAATTATTATTTAAAAAGCTGAGAGGGTAGGGAACGTTTCTTTTTTCATTATTATAGCAAATATAATCATATCCAATAGTCGTCGTCGTCGTCGTCGAAAACAAAAACAAATTCAGTTTTAAATATAAAGTATATATCTAAAGAAAAACTTAGTTATTGCGTTATTGTAATCAATATTTTTAAAATAAATTATTCCAGATAATCAAAGTTGTTGGTTCGTGTAAACATACGCATGCGTAAACCTGACCAGAAGTTATTCGAATTTCAAAATAGTCATTTTGAACTTTAAACGTTTTTCATAAAATCGTTGGAATTAATATTAATACTAATAATGATAATAACAATTAATATTTAAAAAGCTTTTGAATATATATGTGAAAACTGTCAAACAAAAATGAATTGTTCAGAATATTAATTTATTAGAAGGTGTTTATAAAATTATTATGTTAATGACGCATCGGGATGAGTGTTTTTACGCAGTGTTCTGTTGGCTATATACAATGTATTTGAGGCAATTTTTAAACAGCCAGAGTGCTCAAATTCTTGAGCGCTGGTTCGTTCCCACTTTCCCGACCTTGTGTCACATCTTACCTTGTGGGGGGAATAGAAATGGAGTTGACTTTATGATTGAATAAAATAAGCGTAACGTGTTTTGATATAAACATAGTTAGGATAACTGTAAAACTATTTCTCATTTATTCATTTAATTTTTCATTATATATGTTAAATTATTAATTTTAAATTATATATTTTGAATTATATATTTTGAATTATATATGTTAAATTATTAATTTTAAATTATATATTTTTAATTATATATTTTGAATTATATATTTTGAATTATATATTTTGAATTATATATTTTGAATTATATATGTTAAATTATATATTTTGAATTATATATTTTGAATTATATATTTTGAATCATATATTTTAAATTATTAATTTTAAATTATATATTTTGAATTATATATTTTGAATTATATATGTTAAATTATTAATTTTAAATTATATATTTTGAATTTTATATTTTGAATTATATATGTTAAATTATTAATTTTAAATTATATATTTTTAATTATATATTTTGAATTATATATTTTGAATTATATATTTTGAATTATATATTTTGAATTATATATGTTAAATTATATATTTTGAATTATATATTTTGAATTATATATTTTGAATCATATATTTTAAATTATTAATTTTAAATTATATATTTTTAATTATATATTTTTAGTTATATATATTTCATTATATATTTTTCATTATATATATTGAATTATATATTTTTAATTGTATATATTTAATTATATATTTTAATTATATATTAAAATTATATATTTTTAATTATATATTAAAATCATATATTTTTAATTATATTTTTCATTATATATTTAATTATATATATGTAATTATATATTTTTAATATATATTTAATTATATTTATTCAATTATATATATGTAATTATATTTATTCAATTATATATATGATTATATATATTTAATTATATATATATATTTATATATATATATATATTAAATTATATATTTTTAATTATAATTTTTTAATTATATATATTTAATTATATATGTTTAATTATATATTTTTTATTATATATATTTAATTATATATGTTTAATTATATATTTTTTATTATATATATTTTATTGTTTATTTTTTAATTATATATATTTAATTGTATATTTTAATCATATATTTTTAATTATATATTTTTAATTTTATATATTTTTAATTATATATGTTTAATTTTATATATTTAATTATATATATTAAATTATATATTTTTAACAATATATATATTAAAATATATATTTTTAATAATACATATATTTAATTATATATTTTTAATTATATATTTTTAACTACATATTTTTTATTATATATCGATTATTATCTTATTGTTTGTTGTTTGTTCTCTATTATATTCATTTTGTTACCGCATATTTATATACGATTAAGTAACATCCGTATTGCATAGTTGCGAAAACTCACTGGCATCCATCAATATCCTCTGTCATCAAATGTAAAGTCTTGGGATTTTTTGGTCACGTTGCACGTAGGGCTATGCAAAAAATATGCATTAAAGGCATAATACAAGAAAAGATGGATAGACAACAAATACTTTGGCCCAAGATCGTAAGTCTTGGAGAAGCACACTCAGCCATGTTAGTGCATATTCTGCAGCTGGCGAAAAAACCGTTCAATTAATAATAAAATAGCCGAAAGTACAGAAGCTAAATGGAAATGAAAACATTGAAACGTCAATTAGAAAATGTCTTTATTTCATGAGAAAACACCAGTACTCGTAAGAACACATGAAAAGCTATTGAAAAAAAAAACCCTAAAAGATTTCCATATCGCTCTTATACAAGGAAACAACCATTAATGGAGAAAGGATGTGGCCAGACGTAAAATAATTGTACGGAAGCATCACTTGGAGTATAGCAGACTCGGCTGCGACAACGAAGCATAAATCTGGCCTTGAGATAATATCAGTGTCAATGTAAATGTACCAACCTCGACACGAATTGAACCCGGCTCGACGTCTCAACCGTCCGTATTGCTAACTCTTCAGCTACTAGCCAGACGAGTGATCGTTATAATTCTGCCGCATTACACAAAGGGGGGGGGGGCGTTTTGCAAATATCTGAGATTTGCTTCACTAGTCTGTGCTCAAACTCCACCAAAAGTTAGGATTCATGGCTGTTTACGTAAAACAAGAAGTGCTGGCCCCCAGAGAAATTCTGATTTTCACCCTTAGAACTATAAAACGCCACCGACATTGGTATAAATGTAGATATCTCTTAATCCACCCTTGTTTTCATTTGGTCTGTATTTATTAGTTTTGAATTTTATAATCGTCTTTCAAACTTAAAAATGTTTTAATTTTGTTGGTACCTCGTTATTAAGCAGAAAGGGTCAAATCTGGCGAACGACTTGGTCACTCAAGCAGTCCACATCTGCCAAGCAATCACCCGAGCAGGTTGTCGTCCAGCCAATTTCGCACAGGCCCAGAACTTATTGAGTGGTCTGTTATATTTCAAGTTGATGGGAAGCAGATCTGGAGAATAGGGTCGATGCTGAAGCAAAGACAATTTCAGATTAAACTCTAATAGATCATCGCTTTTAAAAGTTCTACCATTTTTTTCCACTAATATCTAAAAAGTAAACTCAATCCAACCAAACTTATGATTAATGGTTGTGTACATTATGCGACTGATAAATATTCTGATTGCATTAGACTGTCATGTTGATATTGCTGTAATCGCTCTTCTTTCTTCCCTCGTCTACATCTACGACCATAATTCTATCAATCTCTTTTGGCCTTGATAAGTGGTGACCCATAAAACAAAGATACCACCAAAGACAAATCTTCTGACTCTTCGTGATGAAAGTACAGGCACTCTGCACTATCCTGCTGTTGTAATAACGACAAAAGCGGTTGTTATAGCCAGACAACTTTTTATAGTTAATTATGGCGGACCATGTACTTATTAGTCTTAAATTTAATAATTTTCTTTCATACTTAAAAATGTTTTAATTTTATTGTTCTTAACCGGAAAGAACTAATTTTTTTTTTACTGTTCTTCTAGCCCGTTATTCTGTCAGTTTTCTGGTTTTCTCAAAATTAATTTATTAGTTTTTTACAAAATTGTCCATGAAGTAATATGACGATGAACGATGCAGAAAACTGACCGTGCCCGTATTATGTTCTCTAAAAAAGAAAAGTAAAATACTTCAAAGAAACGTAAATTTGTGGAATGTTAATAAATTGATATTAATACTTTTTGTTGAAATTTCACAAAAATCAAAGTTATCTAAATTTTCATAAATTAAATCCACCCCATTTGCATAAAACTAGATAAAATATAACCCACATTACGATTTCTTGCGTTTAGTAGTTGCGTTCAAAAATTGCTAATAATCGGTTAATTAGTTCATGAGTGCATCATGCAAATCTATAAACATATACACACACCTAAGTTTAAATGAATAGAGATATAGAAGAATTAAAGTCTGGTGTTTTAGAAAGGTTATGCTTCATTGTACGGCTTAAAATAAACATTGCCTTGAAACAGCTGTAAATAATTGTAATTCATTCGTGAATACTCTTTCTTTAGAGTATTATTTAAATCGTTAAACAATACCACTCACACACATATTAATATGTGTATATATGTGTTTATATATATGTGTGTGTATATATCTGTGTATGTATATATGTGTATATATGTGTGTATGTATATATATATATGTGTGTATGTATATATGTGTATATATGTGTGTATATATATGTGTGTATGTATATATGTGTGTATATATATGTGTGTATATATGCGTGTGTATATATATATGTATGTACATATATATGTGTGTATATATATATGTATATATTTATGTATATGTATATGTATACATATGTATATATATATATGTGTGTATATTTATGTATATATATGTATATGTATATATATATATATGTGTGTATATATATATGTATATATTTATGTATATATATGTGTGTATGTATATATATGTGTGTATGTATATATATATGTGTGTATATGTATATATATGTATATATATATGTATATATATGTGTGTATATGTATATATATATGTATATATATATGTATATATATGTGTGTATATATATAATATGTATATATATGTATATATATATGTGTGTATATAGATAATGTGTATATATATATGTATATATATATGTGTGTATATATATAATGTATATATGTATGTATATATATAATGTATATATGTATTATATAATGTATATATGTATGTATATATATAATGTATATATATATATATATATATATATATATATATATATATATATATATATATATATATATATATATAATATTTATAAATAAATATTAATTATTTATTACCATAAAAATCGATGTTTCATTCTTACGCAGGAAGTTAATTTTCGGCGGCCGCGAACTCCGCTCACAAATCGCCACTGATTCGCAGTCAATTATTAAAGGGGAATTTAACTTTGTAAATGCCAAGTTGGCGGGTATTTACAACGAGCAGCGAATAGTGATCTACAACAACAAACTGTGCTGGATCTCGCAATGAAGCTAGTTGTACTGCTTGTTATTAAACACTCTCAGAGTGTCCGGCCTTAGTATAGGGGGCTATATAATAATATTTATGGATAAATATTAATTATTTATTACTTACAGACAGCGATGTTTCATGCTTACGCAATCTTCAGTGCAGGAAGTTAATTTCCGACGGTCGGCAGGCGCGAACTCCGATAATAAATCGCCACTATATATATATATATATATATATATATATATATATATATATATATATATATATATATATATATATATATATATATTATATAAAGTGGTGTACTAAAAGCGAACTTTTAGGAAAAGTGAAACCTATTGTGAAGAGTATATAGCTCAATATCCAGGATAGAGCAGGTAGAATGAAGAAGAATGGAAAGGAATTAGAGAAGCAAAAGCCAAATCATAATTCAATTCAATTGCTCAGAGCAAGGTATATTCCGCAAACAAGGCAATTTATTCAAGTTAAATTTTCCTTAAGCCAGGCTTTACAAAGATCAAAATCTTATCATCAGAGGAAGTCGCTGGGATAGATAAGTTGGCAAAGGCCAAGATTTAAAATTTGAAAAAATAAAATAAAAGTTGTAGGGGGAAGAAACACAGGGCAAAATTCTGCCCGAATGCAAGCAAATGTCCGATTGCTAAAAAGTCTTGGCTTAAGGAAAATTTAACTTGAATAAATTGCCTTTTTTGCGGAATATACCTTGCTCTGAGCAATTGAATTGAATTATGATTTGACTTTTGCTTCTCTAATTCCTTTCCATTCTTCTTCATTATATATATATATATATATATATATATATATATATATATATATATATATATATATATATATATATATATATATATATATATATATATATATATATATATGTATGGATGTGTGTGTATTATCGTACCCGTGCTCGAGCATTGTCCGAGAACAATTGAGATTCTAAGAAACTCCCGCTTTTACGCCTGAACTCCATATAAGTAACGCTACTATTATTAATTATAGAGTTCTTTAATGTATATTTATTAATTATAATGAATGTTTAAACGTTAGAATTATTTTATAACTGAGAAAGAGCATCTTCGCTGCAATGTAATTTACGTAGAGTTGAGGATTTTTGTGGGTTTGTAAAACAACGGGGCGTAAATAATGATGTCGATACCAAACACTGAAAAGAAACTACTATTTTATAGGAATAATGTATAACATGAACATTGAAACAACGGACATTGAAAAAGTCATACGTTTCTATTGTAACTGATTTAATTTCCTGGGTGACAACTATGCTACATTTCTATGGTAACTGACTGGTAAGAACTGTTTTTGCTAGCTTCAAGCTTCTAATTACTATTTTCTCTTTTCTCAGTAAGTAGACTAAGAATCAAAACACTCACGATTAACAATCGATATTGAAAAATAGTGCGTAATTTTACATTAAGGTTGAGGTTACAACAAAGAATTGCAGGGGATGTTTTGTTATGTATATTTTGAGAAGATTGTGGATATTTGTGTATTTTCGAACTTTAAAATGTAACATTGAAACGCGATTGCTGATAGGCGCATTGATTAATACAAACTGAGCTGACAGACGATGTAATACGAAAAATTTAACCTGATTAGATTTCTACGCTATTTCTTTTATGATGTTCTGAGTCAAAGAATGTGGACTTAGTCACTCCTAACTCTCGTTTAAATTACTAATTACGGCTGAGCGAATAAAATATAAAAATCGGTAAAGTCGAACGAAACGATTTTCTTCTGTAAGTACGCACAAATAAGATTATTTAAACGCATACGGAGCAGAATTCTATATGCAACTTTCGGTTATGGAGATATTCCGGTCAAAGAAATAAGGGAAATTCGGACTTTGTTTTATATATGTGACTGCATTTCAAAATCGAGATGAAGAAAAGAGAGAAAAAAAGGTAGTTTAATATATCTTTATTAGAAATTCTGATGATGAAGTATATCTTTGAAAATTTAATTGAAAAAAAATAAATTAAAAGTTAATAAAAGTAAAATGCATTGTATGGCGTTCTAATTGCTCATTATTATTTTTAATAATTCATATTACCATATAAGCAATGCTTTCTTAAACAAGGACAACATTTCTTATTACAATTAACGCTGCCATGTGCCGTCCTTAACAAAAGAGACTCTCGTCCCGGATTCGTTTCAACAACACCGAATCGATAACACCAAAAACGAGATGATGAAAGGAAAAAAAAACGTATTCCAATATATCTTTATTTGAAATTCGAAAATTAAATTGAAAAAAATATATATATAAAAGTTAATAAAACTAAAATGCATTGTATGGCGTTCTAATTCCTCATTATTATTATTAATCATTCGTGTGTGTGTGTGTGTATATATATATATATATACATATATATATATATATATATGTGTGTGTGTGTGTGTGTGTGTGTGTGTGTGTGGGTGTGTGTGTGTGTGAGAGAGAGGGAAACGCAACCATGGATACAGTACTACTAAAAGATATATAGACGCACTAAAAACCTAACTAACACCCAGAATATCATCATCTCGCCTGCTGATAAGATGGTGGTCTTGTAATCCTGGACAAAACAACAAAGAAAAATGATGTAACTACTACAAAGACAATATGAAGAGACTGATTCCACTTTCATATACAAAGAAATAGATTAAATGTACGAAGTCCTATAAAAAAAACCTAATAAATAACAATAAAACCTGATTGTCGCACACTGATTACGACCCCACTATTCTCACTTTATGCGGTCTGCCAAAACTCACAAGAGAAATATCGAAATGCACTCTATAATATCAAACATGCGCCATTACTAAAATGCCTGCCCAACTACTAGGTACAATTAGTCCTCACTTTAAAAAAACTGTAGACCTACTTAATAAAATCAAGTTCTAAGATAACCAATAAAATAATGAACAGTTTTGATATAGAATCCTTATATTACTACCATCGTCACTAAAAAGAATTTAAATAAATTGAACATACCCTCAAAACCTTATATTATAAGGTTTTGAAGGTATGTTCAATGTTTTATTTACTCCTCCCCCGGAGTTAGGCACAAGGCCAGTTTTATCTTACTCCCACAAGTAAGATGTGACCCAAGATCGGGTCGAGAAAGTGGGGTTTGAAAAGCCAGCGCTCGAGAGGTGAGCACTCTGGCCATTTAAAAATTGCCTGGGCAGCCCCGTCGGCATTCCCCGGTAGGGGCGCCTCAGACAGTAAGCAATAAACTTACTCCTCCCCAAAGAGGGGAGGCAAAGCCTGGGAGGGTGGACCTCCTAGAACTGCACAGGACAGGCGTGCAGTATCCATCGGAACAGATACTACACTTTGATCTTAGCCAAAAGGCCGTTATTTAACACCTACCCACAATAGGAGTATGTGACACAAGGTCGGAAAGTGGGATTTGAAAAGCCAGTGCCCGAGAGGTGAACACTCTAGCCATTAAAAATTGCCTGGGCAGCCCCGTCGGCATTCCCCGGTAGGGGCGCCTCAGGCAGTAAGCAATTAACTTACTCCTCCCCAAAGAGGGGAGGTAAAGCCTGGGAGGGTGGACCTCCTAGAACTGCACAGGACAGATCAGACCCATAGACCGGCGGAAATCAAGCCCCGAAGGCCAAGACAATACCGATCTATGAAGTGCAGTATCCATCGGAACAGATACTACACTTTGATCTTAGCCAAAAGGCCAAGTTCAACCTACTTTATACTCAACACAAAAAGGAAACTTCTTCAGATTCACTCGGTTCGTAAACAAAAATGCATCCATTAGCCGTATATTAAACAGATATTTAGTATTGCTTATTAACATTGATAACAACCCGATTTACAATAAATTAAATCAACTAGCCATTCATATAGGGCGGGTAACTTCATCCACTATACAGGATATCATCCATAAAAACTACAACAATCGGCATTAATATTACAAAAATGCTGATCTATATTCTATTCCTTGCCAAATTGCGACATGATCTATACTGGGGAAACTGTAATGGAGAGGGTCAATCTCTCCAACGTAAGCGATAAAGAATCGTCTGTGCCGTGCGTGAAAGCTTGGAAGGTAATTTGCATGACGACTAGGTGACCGGATAAAATCGAGGAGTGTTCACGCGTAGGTTAGAACGAACTAGACGGCGAGAGAAGTGGTAGTATCGACGACGGTTTATTGTTTATGGAAAAAAATTGAACACGCCATTGAAAGAATTGGAAAAACGGTGTTTACCGAGTGTCTGCACCGAGTTAGAAGATTGCCCCGGACTGTTTTGTGTGTTTCTTCCTTTCAAGCTATTTCGGCGTCGTGATGGCAGATAAGATTGATATAAATCAAATACCGGAGATTAGCGGTGCGGACCCCAGTCAATCTATTATTGAATATATTGAGAAAGCTAAGCTTGTGTGTTGGTTGTGCTCGGTGAAGAAAATAGAATGCATAATCCCTATGCGTTTGAAAGGCTGAGTTGCTCCTTATAACGAACAAAAGCTTGGAACCCCGAGAGGGCGGCTCCTTTTGATGGCTATTGTTCAGCATAATGAATCAAAGGTGCGTCCTATAATGGACTACAGGGAACTCAACCTACATGTGGATGCATACACCGCAGGTGGTGATGATTGCACTGAGGGAATAGAGACGGTGAAGATCAAATGCAATGTTGCTGGATCTCCGATCTGCTTATCTCCAAGTACGCATCGGTGAGCTACTTTGCTCCTATGAGACCGTTATTTACTAAGGAAAAGGGTACTGCTTACCAAAGTTGGGATTTTGTCTGAAGGTGGCTCCGCAAATAATGAAGTCCATTGTGAACGCAGTCTTGTCGTAAGACGACCAGATCAAGAAGGCGACCTCTGCTTCGTCGACGATGTGTATGTTGCTACACGTGTAACTTGCAACCAGTGTTGCTGAACATTTGTCGCGCTTTGGACTTGCCAGCAAAACTCCGGGGCCACCTAAGAATGGGGCCCAGGTGCTTGGCTTGGCTGTCTGGGAAGTAGACGATGCCCTGCTTTGGAAACGCGGGAACGAGTTGCCGAACGTCGCAGACACTATTACCAAAAGAAAGGAATTATCTCCATCTATCCGGAAAGTTCGTTGGACATCTCCCAGCGCACGGCTGCCTGCGATTAGCATCATCAAGCGAAGGGTAAGCATGGTTACGGAAGGGTGAGACGATCGAACCGATGATCGAACCATGAAGACGTTGGCTGACGGAGACCGTTAACAGAGTGAGTGAGGCCGACCCATGCGTCAATGGCGAGGAGCTTGACGTGTGGATTGACGCAAGTTCCCTGGACACGGGTGTCTTGCTTGAATTGTGTTGGACCGCGATTGAAGATTCGTGTTGGATGCGGTCAGAATCGGAAACAGTGGTGTCGTAGTGTAGACGTTGCGCTCGTCAGCTCGAGTAAAAATAAAGCAGATGAGATCACTAGAGTATCGCAGAGGTGGCTGAAGGCAATGAGGAAAAAAAACAGAACATGTGTCGCAAGTACTTGCCGCCGTCGCCGCCGCCAATGACAGCATGGAGCTGAGGCAAATACGACAGATCCATTCGAACAGCGGTCATCCTGGGGTGAAACAGACAACGTACTTCGTCAGGAGAATCGCTCCTTGTAGGACAAAAAGGTCTGTGAAATCTGCAATCCTGTCGCGAATGTCTGTCTATAGATCCTGCTCCAATACAATGACAACATGGGAAACTTAAATCATGAAGCGTATGGCAAAGGTTGGGTATGGATGTCACCCACTATTAGGGTGCTCACTACATGACACTCCTCCCGTTTTGCCATGTGGCGACTCTTGAGAAGATTGTGTCGCTTTGATACAGTGTATCGGCTCTATTTTCCTTGAAAGGGGTCCACCCGAAGAAATCTTTACCGATAATGGTTCAGCGTTTAGCAGCAAGAATGCTTGCTTAAAGCTTGGGAGTCCGACTGCGTTTCCGGGGTGTATACGCACCGTCGGGAAATGGCATTGATGAAAGGTCCCACATATCAATAAAACGGGCTGCTTCTAGGTATCGATGCACTGCTGAAAAGGCGGTTTATTAGTACAATGTATCGTCGAAAGATGATTCCATAGTGCGACGGTGACGGCAAGTGCGCTGTACCATTGTGAAACCCGGTGTTGACGGGTACTTCAGCTAACAAAATCTCGCCTCTCCCCTCACCCATCTCACCCTTTCGACTACTTCTTTCACGCTCTTACCCACCCACCCCGCCTACTTTCAAATTATCTTCATTTCTTCAAATCTTTTTTTCTAAAACTATGATACTACCTACATACCAAAGACACAGAGTTCCCCTCTTTCCTTCTCTTTGCCCTGCCCCTCAAAATCCATGCTACACCTCACCACGACAAAAAAACTCAGCACCCCCTCCCCTCTCTCCCACCCTAAGATAAATTCACTAACACTCCCACCCCACAGCCATCCACATTCATTTCACTCTCTGCCACTGACTGACTTCTCTCAGCCCGGACCTTGGTCCAGCGCTCTTAGTAGTCACGGCTACTACTTTTTTTCATCAACCCATCATGTCAACCCAATATTTCGATGTGCTTGCATGACATTTTTCTTAAAATTATCATCCTGAGGAAGTCTTACAATACAGACGAAACGTTGATGAATATATAAAAAATATCTCTTGGTTTTTCCTTTTTCATTTCCCATTACGTCGGATTACTCTCATCCTTCTTTTCTCATATATATATATATATATATATATATATATATATATATATATATATATATATATATATATATATATATATATAAGAGAGAGAGAGAGAGAGAATTAACGATAAGTGAAGTATCGTTAAAGTGATCTATCGCGATAAAGTAAAGCTCAATACGTTGAGTAGAGCAATCAATTTAAAGTAGGAAAGATGAAGATAAAAAAATTGCATAAAATTACATAAAATTGATACAAATTTTATTACATCTAAAGTTCAGATGCAAGGAGTAACTCCTTGCATCTGAACTTTTGATGTAATAGAATTTGTATCAATTTTATGTAACTTTATGCAATTTTTTATCTTCATCTTTCCTTCTTTAAATATATATCAACAGCTGTTAAAAACTGAGATCTCATCAGGCAGAATGAGAATTTGATCCTTCTCTTAGGTCATATTTGGAAAGAAACAAATTTCTTTCCAAATATGACCTAAAGGAAGGATCTGATTTTGATGAGATCTCAGTTTTTAACAACTGTTGATCGATAACATCGAGATGCCAGTGTCGCAGATTATGTACATGTATGTATAAATAAAAAAAAATAATCGTATATATATAAACTCTATTTGATATTGAGCACTCTTTATAAGCCCGGTTGAAATTCTTTGAACTTTTATCTTGTGAATGTTTACTTTTCCTGGATATACTATATATATATATATATATATATATATATATATATATATATATATATATATATATATAGGCTGATAGAATGATATCATGATGAATAAACTACTACATACACGGACCCTCAAAAGATGACAAATGAAAATATAGTACACTACACCGCAAAGGAGAAAGTAAAGCCTTAGATGATTCTCCCCTCTAAATAAAAGGAGGTGGTAATGCATGTTCGGATGGTATCATGACAATAGAACAGATACTACAATACCCTCGCAAAAATAGAGGAGGTAATACCTGGGACGGCAATCAATTCACTCAACATAATTTAGGGTTGTTAATGTGTTTTTGTTCTGATTACTAAAACAGGATTTAATTAAAATATATAAGTTGAGTATGAGTAATGAGGAGTTCTATTTCACTCTAAATAATTTACGTGACTGAAATAGGAAGTAACCTTCAATAAAATAAATATTACAGACTATTGTAGATAGAATAGTGTGAAAAAAACTCTTTTCTCTCAGGTAAATCGAACAAAAATAAAATAAATGTTAATCAAGAAAGGTCAGCATGGCTGTTTTTTTTTTGTTTTTTTTATTGGGGGCGTACAAATTCAATGTATTTTAAGTAAGGCGATCCATATCGCATTGATTTTAAGTGAAAGACGTTTGTATTTCAGACTACATATATTTATAATTTTTTCTCTTTTATCTCGTAAAAACAATTTTAAAAAAAACATTGGCGTTGCTAGAGAAAGAGAAGAGAGAGAAGAAGAGATAGTGAGGACGACACCAAATTTTCATTTTGTTGTTTTAACAGTCCTCTCTCAGAGAGAGAGAGAGAGAGAGAGAGAGAGAGAGAGAGAGAGAGAGAGAGGGAGAGCAATCACTCCTTCTTTATGAACTCTTATATGTCATCGGTATATTTTTCTAGCTTGCTAAGACGTATTAGTTTCCTTCAAATTATCTCCCTTGATAATGATTATTTTAATAAAGGTTTTTCGAATTTATTCTTTTTTTTTTTCATTGAATTAATTTAATTATTTACTGTTAATATCGACAACATTATTGCAGCTATATAGGAAACCTAACACAATAAAATTAAAAATAAATAACAGTAAACATTAATTTATTATAGCTTTTTTTTAAACAATTATGCAAATTAGACAGATCTATGAATCTCTAGATGTATTTTATCAATACTGTATACACCGTATTTCAAAGTATTCTGTTGTAATTGATTTTTACCCCGCCTAATAAACCGATATTATCCGGGCCTTTGGGTCTGGATTTACGTCGGTCTATTGGGGGTTGTCTGGTCCTGTGCAGTTCTAGGAGGTGCACCCTCCCAGACTTCGCCTCCTCTCTTTGGGGAGGAGTAAGTTTATTGCTTACTGTCTGAGGCGCCCCTACCGGGGAATGCCGACGGGGCTGCCCAGGCAATTTTTAAATGGCCAGAGTGCTCACCTCTCGAGCGCTGGCTTATCTAATCCCACTTTCCCGACCTTGTGTCACATCTTACCTTGTGGGAGGTAGATAAATAAATCTGTTGTAATTGATTTAAATAACAGTAACCGGTTTTGATGATAATATAGTACGGATAAATTAAAAAAAAAACTTTCGCATTTATTCATTTATATATATATATATATATATATATATATATATATATATATCACAACTCAAAGTTAAAACCAGTAACAATGTTTTATTTGTAGGTTGCAATGTCACCCGGCTTCTCCACCGGTTAGATAGGCGTACAAACGTAGACAAACATGTCTCCCAACAGAACATCAGCTTCACGTCCAAAGACTCATCTGTCTCTGAATTCCACAGAAACCCTAACCCTAACCACTGTGTCTCGTCCTGTAGGAATATATATAGATGTCACTCGAGATTGATCAGCTGCTAACCTATAGACATAAAAACTGACTGACCATGGACCCACCATCTGGTATGAACATTATTTTTGTAAAGTCTTAAGTGCCTCACAATCACAGTATGGAACCTCGTATCCAAGAAGAAAAAACTCTATTTCAAAGACGCCAGCCCAGTTCTTGTGTGATCGGGTTGTTATTGTACACTGCAAGATCTTTCAAACTGAACCGGTTGGGCAGTAGAAGGTAGACAAGGCAGCGTTGCATTGTATGGTCCTCCTCACCACATTCGTAGACGGTTGGGTCAGGTTTGTAGCCCCATATTATACATAGTAACTTTTGATTGGCCAGTTCCCGTTCTCAAGCGGCTGAGTAGTTTTCACTGGATCCAAGAAGCTTCTTAACCGGAAGGGAGGGCCCCAGAAGGAGGGATACCCATGTCAGTAAGAGAGGGAAGGCCATTCTCTAGCCGTCTGGTCCACATCTGTAGTCTGGTTTCTTCCTAAGATCTTATTAGCAGTTCGACATGGCTGAGGAAACTTCTCCTTGACTTTAATTGTTGAACCGTTGGTTCACGTCCACAAAAAAAAGATGGCGTTCATCACTGGTAACCTTTGTGCTCTCTACTCAGCTGGCAACTTCTCGTCTCACATCTGAAGGGGCAATGCCAATTGGCTTAATATTTGTCCATTGCAGAGCTGCCGTCTGAAGTATGTGTCTATGAACCTAACTGCACAATATCACATCCCTAGATGTGATTTGAATAGCAGGGTAGACTAGTATCTCAAGCCTTGGAAGAGCAACCAGTATAGGAGAGAAAAACTCACAAATAACATCAAACCTTTCTTTCTGCTCATTCGGGCTTTGCAAAGTTTAAGATGTTTGGTTCGGCGAACTCAGTTGAGGAAACGTCAATCTGTCTCTTTTACGACACATCAACCCTAACCCTAATCATAACCCTAACCCTAACCCTAATCCTAACCCTAACCCTAATCCTAACCCTAACCCTAACCCTAATCCTAACCCTAATCCTAACCCTAACCCTCGCCCTACCCCTAGCCCTAATCCTAACCCTAATCCTAATCCTAATCCTAATCCTAATCCTAACCCTAACCCTAACCCTAACCCTAACCCTAACCCTAACCCTAACCCAAATCGTACCCCTAATCCTAACCCTAACCCTAATGCCTGTTATAAAAGGTTCGTTGTATACGATTAAACATTAGTTGCTATTTCATCCAGAGCTGAGAGAGCAACTTCATATCTTTACCAACATTATCAATGCTTAAATCGACACAACATTCCATTTTCGTTCGCGACGACAATCACCCCATCTAGTGGGGAAAACAACAACTAAAGTACATAAAGTGTGGTACTGGTATAGCTTTTGAACCAAACAAAACCGACTTTTTGTTCGGCATCTTCCGGCCGTTTACGTAAGCAGCCAAAAAAAGCGAATCACAAAGGAACCGGCGTTTAAATAAAAACGACATGAAACAAATAATGAACAGAAAACTCGCTCGCCGTATATTTATTTTTATGACAATTTATTTTATTTTTTTTTACGAAGAGAATCAATGAAATATATTTTTTATCACGGGAAAGTTAAAAGTAGAATTTTTTTCCCAATAAATTGTTTTTCTTTTGAAAAAAAACAAAAAAAAAAAAACAATACAACAACAATTTTTACAGATGATTAGGATTTTTACAATTGTTTTTCGTTGTTTCTGTTTGGTAATGACTATTCCTATTTTTCTGTTGTTGTCAACCAATCACATGGTAATGACTATTCCTATTTTTCTGTTGTTGTCAACCAATCACATGGTAATGACTATTCCTATTATTCTGTTGTTGTCAACCAATCACATGGTAATGACTATTCCTATTTTTCTGTTGTTGTCAACCAATCACATGGTAATGACTATTCCTATTTTTCTGTTGTTGTCAACCAATCACATGGTAATGACTATTCCTATTTTTCTGTTGTTGTCAACCAATCACATGGTAATGACTATTCCTATTTTTCTGTTGTTGTCAACCAATCACATGGTAATGACTACTCCTATTTTTCTGTTGTTGTCAACCAATCACATGGTAATGACTATTCCTATTTTTCTGTTGTTGTCAACCAATCACATGGTAATGACTATTCCTATTTTTTTGTTGTTGTCAACCAATCACATGGTAATGACTATTCCTATTTTTCTGTTGTTGTCAACCAATCACATGGTAATGACTATTCCTATTTTTCTGTTGTTGTCAACCAATCACATGGTAATGACTATTCCTATTTTTCTGTTGTTGTCAACCAATCACATGTTTCTATTTGCGTACGAACAGACAAACTCCAAAAACACTTTAACATTTTTTTTTAACATAGTTCACCCCAAACAAGACAGGACGTTACTGTAGACGTAAGGGGCTACTGAGAAAAAAGGGAGAAGGTTTGGGGGTGTCAACCTAAATTTGGAGCTGCGCATAATAACGGTTGTTATCGGTTCAATAACAAACCAAAAATGATCAATGGACGAATCATACCCATTTATAAGATTTATGAAACAAGTTTACCGATTAAAGGCTAGTGTATGAGCAGCTGAATGCGTTATGATAAAGTCTGTGGTTGCGAGGATCTTTTTGTTTATCTCCCAAACTGCAATGGCCGACCTTTCACTTCAAGGGCAGCTAACTCCTTTCTTCAATGCAAGGGAATTAACTCATTTTTTTTCATATTATTTTATTATTCTTATTTTAGGCTGCCGCCTAACAGTCTGTAATATTGTTATTGAAATTGAGGAATCTGTTGAACTTTTCCGTTTCTGATTTTACTTTACTCCAGTCTCCGTTCCTTAGGGATAAGAGTTTTATTTTGATTTCTTTCATAATCTCTTTGATGTGTACAATTTCTGCTGCTTCTTTCTCTGTAAGTTGTGTTGTTTATTGAGTGTTTCAGTATTTATATTGTTATATGTTATCTGTTAATTTTCTTTGAGAGTAGCACCATCTTCTGCTACTTTACTTATGATTCCATTTATTGTTTAGCTCTAAGAACCACTATTAAGGATATATCTTGTTTGGTTGGCAACACCTGTTTCGTTGTGTGAAAGGCAGCAAATATGTCCCATATGTTCTTCATGTGATTCAGATAGTCTCTTTGTGTGAGAATGCTTTTGTAATATCATTCAATTATTATTATTATTATTATTATTATTATTATTATTATGATGATGATGATGATGATGATGATGATGATGATGATGATGATGATGACGATATATTCGTATCTCTATATTTGTCATAATTATTGATACTTTATTTGTAGTATTCAAAAAAGCACAAACCATTGAAGAAGAAAAAACGTAAGAACACGGCTACCCAGATGTCTTCTTCTTTCGTGTGAATCAGATGATTCTGGTGTTCGCATTAGTTTCCCCGATGTTTTACTAGTTAGACATTTTTCTGGAAAGACATCGGGTACTTACGGGAAGGACCACGAGAAGGTTGCCAACATCCCTAAGTGAAAATGGTTCTGTGGAACCGACTAGATTCGAACTTGGAACACCGAGGTCTTCACTCCGTGTCGATATCCACTTAACCACCGTCACCTCCCACCCAGATGTCTTCAAAGAGCAAGACACCGGTCCATAGAGAAGGAATATCTTTTAAGGGTTTCGAGATTGTTGCATCGATCATTCATCTGCTCAAATGAAGCAATCGGCAAACATGTAGAGACTTGACCGCAGATAAGGTTATAAAGAGAGATGATGCGCGGGGGGGGGGGCGGGGGGGATCAACAATTGTAAACACGGGACTAAAAAAAAACGCAATACAAAATGACCGCCAATGGGAAAAAAATGGGGTCAAAAATATGATTTGTTTATAGACGGCAGGATTAGAGAAAGAAAGAAAGAAAAAGAGAGAAAGGGAAGGTGGATAGAGAGAAAGGGGAAGAGAGAGGGGGTGAAGGGGGATGGTGAAAGACAACAACAACAACAACAACAACAAGAAACATGGGACTAAACACATTGTACAAAATGATCGCCAGTGGTTGAGGTGGTTCAGAAATATAATTTGTTTAAAGAAGATTGGATGAGAGAAAGAAAGAGAGAGAGAATGTGAGATAGAGAAAAGGAGAGAAAAAGAGAAGAACAAATAAAGGAAAGTAGGAGAGGAAGAAAGAAAAAAATGGATAAAACAAAGTTGGAGAAAACGAAATAATGTTTTTAAAGAATGCGGTAAATGTGACGAGACGAGGAGATCGGAAACTATGAAAAGATATCGATAGCGTAAAGAGAAACACAAAGAAAAAACAATTAAAGAGTGACAAAAAAAGAAGAAGAAGACTTACAGCTCTATGAACATTCCGGCTTTTTTATATATAGCTTACTTCACCCGAAGCAAGGCAAGATGCCACTGTAGACATAAGGGGCTACTGAGAATTAGGGTAAAAGTGTTTAGGGTTATCCTAAATTAGGTGCTAT
The DNA here is from genome assembly GCA_963556195.1 of Sepiola atlantica. NCBI lineage: Eukaryota > Metazoa > Mollusca > Cephalopoda > Sepiida > Sepiolidae > Sepiola > Sepiola atlantica. The sequence goes on from OY744529.1 coordinate 108,793,245, forward strand.
GCCGCGAGATGCTTGTTCACATTAGTTTTAAATTTCTGCACAGTCGGGGAAACGGGAAGCAGGGATTGAGTTCCAAATGCCGGAAGCTCAAGGAAAGAAGCTATTGGAGTAGAAGTCTAACCGGCATCTGGGGACCTCCACAGTGAATGAATGGGCTTTAGCTGATTGTCAGGTTGGTCGAGTGTATTTACATCGAAAAAGCACCAGAGCAGCAAGTTCATCGAAGCCCATTCTATTGAAATACTTGTAAAACAAGCACAAGGTTTCAGCATTGCGGCGATGGGACAGGGGCTGGAGCTTGGTAGATAGTGGGGGGCCTATTAGATTAGCGACTCTTTCTTGGACCTTGCCAAAGAGGGAGAGACTAGTGGATAGTGTACCAGCCCAGATGTGACAACAATACTCCATGCATAGGCGGATGGTGTTTTTTTACGTTGGACTTTCAGTTAGGGTATTATTTGTCATGGCAATCGGTGGTTGAAGAGGTTTCTTGTAGGACTTTATGCCCCACTTCCACTACAGAGTAACGGTCACTTTCTAGGGATTCAGCCATTGCCTCGGATATGTGCGCGTCCGTTTTGCCAACATGACGAGAGTAGAGAATGGTGTCGTCTGCAAATATACCCATCTCAGACACAATATCATCAGGGAGGTCGTTTATGAAAATCAGGAACAATAAGGTCGAAGGATCGATCCCTGCATTTATGTCATGCTGTTTGCATGAACGACCATCGAAGACAACCTGGACCTTTCTTTTGGTTAGGAAGGATCTAATTATATTAAATAATCGTCCAATAATACCATATGAAGTAATGTTTAGAAGAACTTTATGCCAGACCTTGTCAAAGACTTTGAATATATCAAGCGCTACCGCTGCCTTTTCTAGTGTATGATATATGCGTTCGGAAATGGCCGTTAGGATATCACCAGTAGACCGTGCTTGCCTAAATCCATACTAACGGTCAGAAAGAAGTTTAGAATTAACGAGGTGCCGGACCTTCGCTAGGTTGGTTAAGAATTCAAAGATTTTAGCGAAGAGCGTGAAGAGACTGATGGGGCGATAATTCTACGGGTCAGTTCTATCTCCAGAATTCTTGAAGACTGGTCCCACATTTAGTCCAACAGAATTAAAAGAATTAAGTCAGAAAGGGGCCTAAAACCTGAACTAAAAAGATGGCCGCCACACCCGTTAAAATGCTCATTACATCGAAACTAATTTTCGCAGATGAGGTTTCTGAACGGTTTATAATAGTATTTGAATGAGTTGATAACATATGAAAAGTGAACCAAATTTCGACAACGGAAAAGATAACATTTTCAGGATGGCGTCTAAGATTGTCAATCTGTAGTATTATCTGTGCTTAATAACATACGAATGATTCACAATAGTCTGGCTCCTCTCCCCGAAAAAAAAACTATTATTCCCAAAGCAATATCCACAACATATTTTAATTATTTTTGAGCTAATGTTAATGCGTTCAAACAAAGGTGGCGGGTTTTTTTTTCAAATAGTGAATTCCCTTCTGTTGTGAGAAATAACATTAAAAGTGATATACGCAAAATTTGGCTATTTATAAATATGGACATCGAAACAGAGACGCAACACATATTATCATATGAGAAATTATTACCGTTTTTCAACGCTATCTCTTGTTATCAGTGATGCGTGTTAACTTGTCAAAAGGGTTTTGGGAAAGAGGCATTTTTAAGATAGTTTTCTTAAAGACATCCGCCATTCCGAGGCCGCGGTAAATCTCTCGTTTTTGATGGTTTCTTCCTTTGTTTAATTTGTTTTCCTTTTGTCTTTTTCATACATCTTGTCTCCACTGCATTTCAGTTCATGATATACCGTGTGCTTTTATATATATATATATATATATATATATATATATATATATATATATATATATATATATATATATATATATATATATATATATATATTGGCTAATAGAACAACAAAGAGTCTGATTAGTTAACTAGCTAGACGTGTCTATAAAAACACCCGGCAAAACTAACTTCATGCATTTTAGCCTGACGATTCCCCCGGGGGATGGAACGCGGAAGGCTCTGTGTAGCTTAATTGCCATAAATATATGTTCATGACTTATATATATATATATATATATATATATATATATATATATATATATATATATATATATATATATATATATATATATATGAGAGAGAGAGAGGGAGAGAGAGAATGAAAAATCCACACTTGGAGTGTTGATGAAATGGCTATAATAAGGAGAATATTTTGGACAACGCATTTCTTTTTTTTAAATAAATTATTTATTTATCTAAAAAAGCTTGAGCACTTTCGGTGATATATACCCTTGTCAAAAGTATAAGCATATTTTTTCTCTTCTTTTTTCGTTTAATCCTTCTTGATTGAAACATATTTATCGCAGTCAAGCTGAAATTCGTCTTGATGTTATATATATATATATATATATATATATATATATATATATATATATATATATATATATATATAGTCTCGGAAGTTTCTCAACCATTAAAAAAAAAAAATTTTAATAAAAAATAAAAAAAATAAAAATAAATAAATTTTAGTCCCAAGTCTTTCAGTGGAAAATCACTCATGTAAGTCAATTTATTTTTTACAGTTATTATATTTGTTTCTAACACTATTTTAAGGGATCATCAGTTGTTTACCATGAAAAACTGTTTCTTATATATATATTTTCATATATATATATATATATATATATATATATATATATATATATATATATATATATATATATATATATATATATATATATATATAAGAAACACAATTTCTCATTTCTAATCTCTTTTTCTCTGTTTTTTTTTTTACTTTAGACGGTTGGTACTGTTTCGATCGCCAAAGTTGCGAAAGTCGTTGGGTTACGATGAAACCATACATGAGCTCTAAACATTGGCCAGAAACAAAGAAAGGTAAGTTCGTCTTCATTTGGTTTTATCTTTTAATCTTTTCATTTTATCACTGCAATTATGTATTTATGAAAAGCAGACATTTGTAATTACGGATGACCCAAATCACTTATTATTGTTCTCCATCTCTCGTGGACATAACCCAGTCTAACAAACAGTTATTTATGTAAATCTGACTTTTATAGTTACGGGTGGCCTGAATGGCATTCTCGATCCCCACTGAACACAGGTCCATGGTAATAATACTAAACCAGTAGTTACAATGGGTGTATAGGCATAGAATACAAAATAAGTGATCAAAATATTACGGTCTTCTTGACAGATGTGTATTCTAACAGATCGCCTTGGAGACGAGTGGAGCGATTGGCCCCGCCACACGGGGTTTTATTTAACCGCCTTGGCATTTTAATGACACGCCACACAGCAGGACATCCGATGAAACTTATAGGATTTTAAAATTTGGTGGTTGAAAAAGATTTTCATCAACTTTTTGGTCAAATGTTGAATTAGGCATTTATGGAACTAGTGATTGTAAACAAATGAAGAGGCGCACAGTTAGATTGAATGTAGCAATTTAGAAACGGAACCAGTTTTAGAGTCCCTTCATCTTACGTTTACAGATTCGAATTCGTTAAAGTTATTTGCTGTTTGACAGGTGCCTCTAAGATACACCACCGCGCTAACAGTTATTTATTACTTGACCCCATATTACAAATGTTATTTTTAACTTTTCTTTCGAGGCAATATTTGTAAACATGCCTATATTTAGAATTATTATTCCCTAAACGAACCCTTCCGACAAACAATTTATCTCAACACGGGTGAGTACCGCTAGTATATATATATATATATATATATATATATATATATATATATATATATATATATATATATATATATATATATATATATATATGTATGTATATATGCATGGAAGAACACTCATGCGTATATAAAATAGAGACAACTCCGTACGCTCAACATGAGCAAAATATACCATTAGTTAATTACTGCATTTCTTTGCGTACCTGTTACCGCACTCGATCACAGCCCCAGTGATCGCATGTTCGAGCCCAGTCATTGTCAGCCACGCTGATGAGCCGCAGTAACGACGAAACACGTGTCCGTGGATAACTATTATATATATATATATATGTATATATATATGTGTGTGTGTGTATGTGTGCGTGTGTCAGACACAGGCAGAATGTTTCACTGTATCCCATTCTTTGTGTGAGTGCTACGCGGCTACGAGATGAGATCGAAACTCGACCGTTTTTATCGCTATATTCTATATATAGTTCAGATCGATTCGTACAGCAATCAATTTCAGATTGAATGAAAAAAAGTTCAATACTTAGAAATATTAAACAGAGATAATAAATATATTTATTGTATAATTTATAAATCTATGAATTTGGAGTTTTATTGTTTCGAAATTATAAAATGATATAATTCTAAAATAAATGTATATATATATATATATATATATATATATATATATATATATATATATATTAATTTTATACGTACATAAAAGTAATCCATGGACACGTGTTTCTGGCTCACAGCCGTCATCAGCATGGCTAACTTAGACAGAGATCGAACCTTCGATATTGATGTCTATAGTCCAGCGTTATATTTCTAGACGGACCGTCTTGGTACAGTGGTAGAACGCTGGACTATAGACATCAATATCGAAGGTTCGATCTCTGTTTAAGTTAGCCATGCTGTGAGCCAGAAACACGTGTCCATGGATTATTTTTATGTACGTATAAAATTAATAAAAATATATATTAACGGAAAAAATACGTCGTATGAAGTTAAAGGCGACTAATAATGTAATTTTCTGCATCTTAATCACTTAGGAAAGTGAGACAATCGAAATAATAGTAAGCAAATTAACAACGAACGCTACAATCACCAATAAAAATACATACATATACATACATATACATATACATACATATATATATATATATATATATATATATATATATATATATATATATATATATATATATATATATATATACGGCACAATCACGTTGACACACCGGTTCCCAAGGTTAAGCGGCGTCGAGCCTAGCCAGTACTAAATGGGTGACCATTTGGGAATACCAGGTGCTGTATGTGCTCTCTGCTTATATAGGCATTGTTTCCATCTAGTCGTCTTGTATTACTACTTGCCATTGGAATCAAGCAATGCCGACTCAGGAGAGGGGTTGTTGAGGATTGCGCAACCCTTGCAATTACAAATTCACGCGCGGGAAGCCCCAGGTTGAGTGGCTTGTGTGTGTGTGTAACACTTTTTCCAAATCCGTATTACTCAAAACAGGTGTCGTTAGCCCCCCCCCCTAGAAAAAAAGAAATAAGTCAGGGTAGTTGTCCTTTCTTACACGTCTACCTCCTCATACAAAAAATACCGGCACATCAAATGAACGTTTCACCAGGTTCAAGACAGGTGATTACTAGGTACGAGAAAGGCAACCCCCATCAATAAGTAAAACAACACAAAATTGATTTGAAAAAAAAAAACGGAGGAAAAGAAAAGACTGACGTGTTGATGAAGGCGTTAAAACCACAGGTCAAAATATTTAAGCATGGTGGGTTTGGGAGAATCGGGGGTTAAGTGGGTTAGGGTTAGGGTTGGGAGAATTCTTCAATGCATTGAAGAGAAGTGGGCGGGACTATTTTGTGGCTCTCTTTTCTGGGTGAGCCGGGGTGAAAAGAGTACCCGAGGAATGGACTGAATGGCAAAGATGAAAGAGCCGGCTATATTTGACTGTGAAATACACACCTTTGGCGGCTTCCTCGGTGAGTACAGTGCATGGTTGTTGTCCCACTGCGCCAGAAAGCCGAAATCAAACGATGGGTAAAACGCCTTGACGCCTCTATCGCCGGAAAAAGGGATCAGTAAGGGGCTTCTTTTTTTTTGCCCCCAGCTGCCATGCCCATGGGTTAAGAGGGCGACGAGGCGGACAAAAAAAATTGAGAATTTTTTTTTTTTTTTTGACATCCCGACCCGGCTTCTTTCCGGGTGGCAACAGTCACGTGCTTTCAGGTCAAAACTTCAGATCTCTCAACTACAATTGTTTGCCATCATTTTGTAGCTTCTATGTGATTGCATGTTTCTTTTCCTCTCCTTCACTCTCTCTTTCCCCCCTATCTCTCTCTCTCTCTCTCTCTCTCTCTCTCTCTCTCTCTCTCTCTCTCTCTCTCTCTTTCCCATGACAGGTAAAATTAATTCCAAACCGTTTTGCACCACTTTTATGCCCCCCCCCTACGACGATTAAAATAAATATATAATAATACTGAATCTTATGTCTAGGATCCTTATTCCAACTTATGATCAAAATCAATTACTGAAGACCCCATAAGCTTCAGTCTTAAGACTGAAGCTTATGGGGTCTTCAGAAAAAAATTGAAATTCGCGAAAACCTTGCTTAATTGGTGTTTAATGACTATGGATCAAATTCAATGCAAATCTGAAATATTTGGATTTTCCAATGAGAGATTGTGCCCATATTATGCCGCAAATCTATTTAAAATACTCCAAAGAAGCTGAATGGGGAAGATGGATTACAATTTCACGAAAATCGGAGCATCTAAATTTCACGAAGGGCTTTCACTCCCTTTTTACACACGTCATATAAAATTAAATCAATATAGATATAGCTCACATTATGACCCCTTTTACTATTAGCAGCTATGTTCCAATAAGTCACAACGACCAGTTAATTAGTTTAGGAGTTAATCCTGTACATGCAATTATATAAACATATACACATAACTAACTTTATTTATATATATATATATATATATATATATATATATATATATATATATATATATCAGTCATCCACATACAGAATGTTTCGCTGTACCATATATATATATATATATATATATATATATATATATATATATATATATATATATATATCTGTAGATGTACATCCGTTGAAACTTCAGTGTTTATAAAAAAAAGTGCTCAATAACAAGTAGAGCTGTTCTTTAGTATACATTTTTATGTATACAAACATTATTGGTTACATATGTGCATACATGTTTCGGTTGTACTCTTCACAAAGAGTCAACCTCTTCTGGCCCAAAAAAATTCTTCGGTTTTTTTTTTGTATAAATAAAAATGTATACTATATTGCTATTTTCTATTGCCAACTTATCTATCTGTAAAATTCCTCTGATGATAAGATTTCGATCTTTGAAAAGCCTTGGCTTAAGAATAGAGCTATAAACGTATAAACATAATTTTATTACAGAATATACCTTGCATTGAACATTTGAAGTTTGAAATAAATTTGGACATCCGTGCATGTTTATCACTCTTCGACAATCTTTATATATATATATATATATATATATATATATATATATATATATATATATATATATATATATATATATATATATATATATATATATTAAAGTGTTTTTATACCTACAGACGATATTGTTTCGGGTGTTCTACCTTCATCAGTTCAGGAATGGCGGTTGCATGCCGTCGCATCGGATCGAACTCAGTTCGTTGATTCAGCCTAGAATCACGAGCCTGCGATTTCAGTTTTCCGATCGTCACAAGTGTATTTACAACTCCTTAACGCCTCTTTTCATTTGAATATAAATTCCAACTGAGTAGAAAAAAAGCTGAGAAATTTTTTTTTTTTCGAATGCATATGGCATGACGTCACCGTGAGCCATCACATTTCGCATGCATTATTAGGCAACGTTCAGAGATATGTGAATTCATTTTTTTTTAATGTTAAATATTAACGATAAACATTTATCCTTATTTATTTATTTTTTAGATGATGTGACAATTTAAAGTGATAACCGAAGTATTTTATTTTAATTGTGCATTTCTTTCTTCATCTAATGTCAGCCGGATTTTTTACTTTGGATCAAATAGCAGTGCATCTGAAAAATCAATACTTTATTTGGCCGGGCCAATTTTTATTCTTTACTGTACTACTATGTTATTTGCAATCAGAAAACGTAATTTGCTTTAGTTTCTTTCGAATAATACTTATTTTCGCCCAAACCTTGGTACAATGAAGACATTTTTTAATTATGACCTAAACAGCAAAGAATCATCTTACGTCATTGATAAATCTACAAAATTTATGTAGTTTGAAAAAAAACTTTATCTGATAACTAAACTTTTTTTCAAACTACATAATAACCTATTCCTTTCTCACAATTAACTTACTTGGCTTTTATGATAGTAGGTAACACATTTTCGTTTATAACGACTGTTTACATTGATTTCTTTCTTTAATGAGGCAAGCGGCATTAATTGCTATTGTCTGCGCGCTGTCTTCTTTTTTTTAACAACATGCCATACCATTAAATTTCACCTTTTAAGTTTTTAATAATTTAATTCTTGCTTTTTTTTATTTAATAGTTTAATGTATTTTTCGATTTTTCTTAATAAATTTCAATTTCTATTGAAATGAAAAGAAACCAGGGATTTATTAAAACACTTCTGACTTCTATCTTTCTCAGAACCCGTTCCCTACACTATCACCTCCCCTCTCTCTCTCTCTCTCTCTCTCTCTCTCTCTCTCTCTCTCTCTCTCTCTCTCTCAAAACGATATGTTGCGCAAGGGATACTTGTGTTTTGGACCCTACGTTAGACCCCACTACTGAAGCAATGACTGAGCAATCATCTTCTAACCTGGCATTGCCTAGGTTCAGTGACAGGATAAATCTATGACGACCAAAAGTAATGCTGGGATTTTTTTTTTAACATAGTTCACCTCAAACAAGGCAGGTTGCCACTGTAGACATAAGGGGCTACTGAAAAAAAAGAAATGGGGGGAAGGTTGGTGGAGTCAACCTAAATTTGGATCTGCGCAGTTTGAAATTTCTGCATGTCAGTACTGTCGGGGAAACAGGGAGCAGGGAGGGAGTTCCAGAGGCCAGCAGCACGAAGAAAGAAGCTATTTGAGTAGAAGGCTATCCGGCATCTGGGGACCTCCACAGTGAATGAATGAGATTTAGTTGATTGTCGAGTTAGTCTAGTGAATTTACGTCGAGGGGGCACCAGAGTAGCCAATTCATCGGAGCATAATCCATTGACGTACTTGTAAAACAAGCACAAGATGCTACATTGCGGCGATGGGACAGGGACTGGAGCTTGGTTGACAGTTAGGGACCTATTAGGTTGGCGACTCTTTTTTGGACCTTCTCAAGGAGGGAGAGACTAGTAGATGATGCACCAGCCCAGATGTGACAACAATACTCCATGCATGGGCGGATGGTGGCTTTGTAGAGATACAGGATAATGTCAGGTGTGAGGAGTTTACTAGCACGGTAGAGGGGGCCAACCTTCTTTGCGGCAGAGAGAGAAATTGGTGTTGTTTAAGTGTTATCTAACTCCTAGACTAGTTGCCCTACCAAATTCTGAAAATCTAATCTACCCTAGCATTTAACCCATAGCCAGTGGATTAATATATTACTCAGAGGTCATTTCAACTTTCAAACTTACATATAGTATTCTTATTAATCGGTGTCATTTTTAAATTATACAATTTTTTTTAATCCAATCTATATATAAAAGTTATCTTTCTGTAAATTCGTCCTGCTGATATTTCGGAAAAAACACTCCTCTTCTGAAACACGCGTTTTGCTGTAACGGACTTAAGTGAGGTCAGTTTCCCGGCCAGCGACATTCTATTCAGACACCTTAAATCGTATTGAAACGGGTATATATCAGAGTAGAGTAGAGTTCTGTTCGATCTCAAGAGACTATTTTCCCTGGTATTATCTCCTCCTTTGGAAGAAGGGATTGGTTTATTTCCAGTCGCTTGAGGCTTGGACCAAGCCAGAATGCTCCCTCGTAAAACGACCTTGTGTCACATTGTGCATAAGAGGGGTGCTCATAAATCCTGTCCCGATATGCTATCCTCCCAGGCATTACCTTCTCTTTTGTAAAGAGGGATTGGTGTATTGCTAGTAACCTGAGGCGTCATCGCCAGAGAATGCATACGTAGGTGATCATGGCAAATTTTGCAGGTGTACCCCCGTTTTGAAGTGAGTTGGACTTCGCACGTGAAACCAACCACGTGTCTTTAATTACTTGTCTCCCCACGAGGGCAGAGTTAGGCACAAGATCGGTTTTTAATGCGGGGAAAATCCAGCTCTCCAAAAGGATCACTCTGAATCGGGACAAAAATTAAAATTGCCTTAGTCTAAAAAAATTTCTCCTTCACTGACCGAGGACTGAACGGATTAAGTGTAGTATCAGAACAGATACTACACTTGGTATTTATCTACCTACCATACCGGTAAAATGTGACACAAGGTCGGAAAAGTAGGGGCGCCTCAGGCGATAAGCAATAAACTAACCCCCTTCTAAAAGGGTGAGAAGGCAAAGCCTGGAAGGGTGGACCTCCTAGAACCCACAGACCGGCAGAATCAAGAGCCGAAGGTTAAGACGATACCGGTCTGTCTACAGAGTGAGCATCCATCGGAACAGATACTACACTCTGATCTTCTTTTTTTGGTGAGAAGGGTAGATTATACCTGTTAAGTAAATATGTCGGTGTGTCTCCAAGAAGAGCTTATTGATAAAAATTCATTCACATACAAAAAAAAAGCTTCCATATTGCTTGGGTGGGTCTCCAGACGCGGTTAACCGGCTCTCTTCTGTGTCACCCCCCCCCTTCTCCGTACACACAACGCCTGGGATCCCCACCTTCAACGCAAGGCTCATTCCGTAAATCTCGGGTACATGTGATCTCTGTACTCATTAGTGTTTTCTCGGTTGGCAGCAACTCGGGGCAAAGGTGGTACAGAGTCGCTGATAGCGGAAAGGTAAAGGAATTATGTGGTAGGTAGGACGTCGGGTAAGCCTCTTTATCACCGACAATATCTTTGTAAAAATAAAAAATAAAAAATAAAAAATGAAACCATCTTTCGCGCCATAACACGATTTGCTCGGTCCCGCCCACGGAGCACAGCAAATAGATTCGAAAGGCGTAAAGTTGTTGGCGGTAACGGCTTTTACCCAAGGTGCGAGGCGGGTAGGCTTTGAGAGGGAGTGGGGAATTTTCGTTAAAACACAAGCATAACTATTCTTATGGTGCGTCCATTGAATCTACGCGTTTAGCGCTGAATATCTTTTTAATGCTAAAAGCATGGACTGCGGCACCGGAGGGGGGCAGGGGGCTCAAGCCACTCACTTTTTTATTTGGCCCCCCCCCACTTTACGGTCATCAATAATTAAGTTGATATGCAGGTGTTTAACGCCCCATCCCACACTTTTATAACTGTCCCGCCGGCCCTGGAAAGTCTGTTGACTTTCTTTTAAATCAGCAGTAGCCGTGACTGATGGGACAATGTTTTTTTTTTCTTTTTTTTTTTTGTTAAATATAATGCACGACGTCGGGGCCAAAGGCAGCAAAATGTTAGAGTGTCTGTAAATATTGTGAAACGGGTTCTGATTCTACACTTAGTCTGTTCTGTTGAAGGAAAAGTCCTTCTAGACTGTGGCAATTTTTATTTTTGTTCCAATCCAGAGTGCCCCTTTATTAATATCTAGAATTACCCCACATTGAAAACTGACCGTGTGTCCAACTTTTCCCTCGTGGTGAGCTAAGTAAATAGAAACAATATTACAATAAATAGAAACAATATCACAATAACTAAATGCGAAGGTTGGACCCATTTCTCACACCAACAGTAAAAGTCAAAACGCCCTATTTCAATTTAATTCAATTGTACACAATAGACGCACGATCTTTTTTTATATACTGCTTATGTGTATCCAATATCAATCGCAAGGTTAACTAATTTGCATATCGGTTTTGAAAAAGGACATTTTATTAATTCACTATTATTTGTTATTGTTTTTTTTTTTTAATTGGGTTAGGGTTGTTTTAATCTTAATTTAAAAAATAGTTCTATTTCCGAGCCAAATATATAGTATCTGTGCTCACGTTTTCCTTTGTTTGGAAAGGGTGGGGGGGTCTTGGTTTTCAACTAATTTTGATCTATTTCTAAATTGCAAGTGAAAATGCAAATTGATCACATTTAAAAGATGAATAAATTTGTATCGAAATGACCAAAATGTTAATGTTCATCTATCTATATGAATAAATGAGAAATATTTTGTTTCATGTTTACAACAAACTTATGAATGAAATGTTTGTTATTTAAAATTAATGTTTCAAGTATTTCAAGTATCGAACTAGCTAGTTCTAAAAAAGAATGCTGTCCAAATCTAGTACCATAAAATACAAATGAATTCCATATATCCATACTTTAGACGATCTTTTTGATTTTTTAGTGATTAAACAAAATTCTCCTTCCTCCATACATACATATATATATATATATATACATATATATATATATATATATATATATATATATATATATATATACGTACACACATACATACGAACGACACACGTACATACATACATGAATACATACATACATACGTACATACGTACGTATGTACTTACATACATACGTACATGCATACATACATATCTACATATTAACGTACATACATACATACATACATAAATACATACGTACGTACATACACGCATACCATAATACATACATGCATACATACATACGTACATACATACACACATATAATTCCGATGAATGTTTTATATTACGTAAGCATAAAAGAGAAAGGGTTGTTGCATACATACATACATACATAATACATCAAATACATACATACATACGTACATAAAATTATACATACATATATACATACGTACATACATACATACATACATACGTACATAAATACATACATACGTACATACATACATACATACATACGTACATAAATACATACATACGTACATACATACATACATACATACGTACGTACGTACATACATACATACATAAATCAAATACATACATACATCAAATACATACATACATACGTACATAAAATACATACATACATACATCAAATACATACGTACATAAATACATCAAATACATACATACATACGTACATACATACATACATCAAATACATACATACATACATACGTACATAAAATAATACATACATATATACATACGTACATACATACATACGTACATACATACATACATAAATCAAATACATACATACATACATCAAATACATACATACGTACATAAAATCATACATAAATACATACATACATGCATGCATACATACATACATACATACGCACACACATATTAGTCGAATGAGTGTGTTTTCTGTGTTATGCAGAGCTAAGTTGAACTTTCACCTCAATATACTTGAAACAATTGTTATTAAGGTGATTGAGAGATATACCCGTTTTTCTCACTTTCCCTCTCACTCCATAATTAAAATAATACTTTCACTTTTTTCCTCGTTGAAACTGTTTTTTTTCCTGACATTTTCTTCTAAAGACGGCCAGGCAAAAAGCGTCTTGAAGAAATATTTTATCTTTCTTGATATCATGTTTCCTCTGAAATTATTTCTCCCTTTCTGTTATACCAAAAATCTGCCTATATATATATATATATATTCTATATATATATATATATACAGGGTGTCCGTAAAGTTACTATACAGTCTTACAAGTTACTATACAGACACCCTGTAATATATTAACAGTACAGTAAGACTAAAAATAAAGGCAAACAATTTCTATGACAAATATTCAAATTGGAGGCCTTCAGCTTCAATACATTCTCGACAACGTGACACCACACTATGACAAACTTTGGTGCACAAGTCGCGATCAAGGTTGGTAAATGCATCAATAACAAATTGTCGAAGATCTTCAACACTTCTTGGCTTTCTCGAATACACAGAGTCTTTGATGACTCCCCAGACAAAGAAGTCCATTGGCGTTATGTCTGGAGATCGTGGAGGAAATTCAATGGGCCCTCGCCTGCCGATCCATTTATCAGGAAATGTCTCATCCAGTAAATTTCGGACAACTGTAGCATAATGGGGTGGGGCTCCATCCTGTTGGAAGTACAAGTTATTGAAATCTGGTCGTTGTTTCAATGCCGGTACGATGACATTTCTCAGTTTGTCCAGGTACCTTTCTCCTGTAACAGTTCCGTCGAAGAACAGTGGACCCACAATTCCATCAGACGATATTCCTGCCCAGACAGTTATTCCAGGCTGGTTCAATTGGGAATTGATCGTAAAATGAGGATTTGTGTCACTCCAATAAACACAGTTGTGACGATTTACGTGTCCCGAAAATTTGTTTCGAAGTTTATAAATAGTCAAACGTGTTGGAGGATCTGTATTAAAATAATGATTCCAATCACGAATTACATCCTGTGCGTTTTCTGTTTTCCAATATCGCTTCAAAATAAATTTGCGCTCTCCCAAAGTAAGCTTGCGTTGACTGGTTGATTAAATAAGCCTGTAAAAAAATAAAAATAAAAATAAAAAATAAAAAATAAATATTAAATGTAATACAATAAAACAAATGAAACTGTATAGTAACTTGTAAGACTGTATAGTAACTTTACGGACACCCTGTATATCTATATATATATTCTATATATATATATATATATATATATATATATATTCTATATATATATATCTATATATATATTCTATATATATATATATTCTATATATATATATATTCTATATATATATATATATATTCTATATATATATCTATATATATATTCTATATATATATATATATATATTCTATATATATATATATATTCTATATATATTTATATATTCTATATATATATATCTATATATATATTATATATATATATATTATCTATATATATTTATATATTCTCTCTATATATATATCTATATATATATATTCTATATATATTTTTTAATTTTATTCCATTAGTTGCGACAAAACAAGTTTTGTTTCATATATTTTTTGATTTTATTCCATTAGTTGCGACAAAACAAGTTTTGTTTCATAAACCCGGTTTCAACTTCCTCCGGATTCATATCCCCTGGATATTTGTAACAAGTTAATTATATATATTCTATATATATATTCTATATATATATATTCTATATATATATATCTATATATATATATATTCTATATATATATATATTCTATATATATATATTCTATATATATATATATTCTATATATATATATATTCTATATATATTTATATATTCTATATATATATATATATATATATATAAATACATATATATATTCTATATATAAATATAAATATTCTCTCTCTATATATATAACTATATATATATATAAAAATATATATATATTTTATATATATATATTCTCTCTCTCTCCATACCGTACCTTGTGGATGTTCTGTCGAGGCGGCTCATTAGATTAGAAAGTTCTGTTTGATTTCCGGCATGTCCATCAATTTCATCGGCGAATCTGAGGTTTGTGATGGTTCGTCCACCAATGCTGACTGTGCCCACGTGATCATCCAGGGCATCTGACATATAGAATATATATATATATATATATATATATATATATATATATATATATATATATATATATATATATATATATATATATATATAGAATATATATATAGAACATATATATATTCTATGTATAAATATAGAATATATATATTCTATATATATATTCTATGTATAAATATAGAATATATATATTCTATATATATATATATTCAAATATACATACATACATACATCAAATATATATATATATATCTATTCTATATATATATATTCTATATATATATATATTCTATATATATATATATATATATTCTATATATTCTATATATATATTCTATATCTATATATATATTCTATATATATATTCTATATATATATATTCTCTATATATATATTCTATATATATTCTATATATATATATTCTATATATATTCTATATATATATATTCTATATATATATATATATATATATATATATTCTATATATATTCTATATATATATATTTCATATATGTATATATATATATATTGTTGTGGTGGCAACCACTCATTTGCATATACGAATAACGTTACACTATAAATGGCAAGCCTAGGTTGGCCTTAGTGTGTGTTACCTAAATGCCACCGGAAGTGACGCCGAAGAGCGTACATGTCCTCCCACCAAGACTCTCTGACTCGACACCTTCATTTGTACATACTGTAACTATACCTTTTCTTTAATACACTTATTATTGCATTCTCCTTGTTGTTTGCGTCTTCATTGTATTCCTCACTAATTATTGTTCAACCTTGCAACCACAACAGTTGGCGACGAGATATGAAGCGTCAAATATAACAGTTTGACGAAGAACTATTTAAAAAAAAAGTACAATGCAAAGTGTTGACGAGCAAACGGATTTTACGCTAAAGAAAAGTTTCAACTTAAGTGAAAAAAAAAACTCGAACGTGGCAAAAGCAACAATTTACGCCGTTTTCTGGGAATCCGACTTGCAAACGAATGTAAAAGTGAATTTTTGTTTTGTCGCTAAACGACAAATCTGTTTTGTATTACTAATGGACCAACTTGCAAACGAAAAGCGGATTTTGTTCTGTCGCAAAACGACAGGTCAGACTCGTATTACGAAAAGCAAGGAAGTAACCTACGAAAAAAAAAAAGTTCACCAGTGGATTCTAATTACTGCTCCCCGTTAGCAAAACAACAACTAAAGGAATCTTTTAATTAATAATTTGTTTGGCGGCGGTACTAAAAGGAAATACCATAGCTAGAAATTAAAGCTCAAGGAAAGGATTTTTTTTTTTAAGTTGTCACTGGATAACGGATAATACAGTAAAACGTCACGAAAAAAAAAAAAAAAATGGAAGACTTATCAAAAATGTTCATGCAATTTTTACAGGCACAACTGACCGCGAGGAAAGACAAAATCAGGCACAAGCTGACCGCGAGGAAAGACAAAATGAACGTTTTGCTAAAACACTGGAACTACTAAAGAGTAATCGAGAAAATGTCGACAGTGTTAATTTCTCCCATACAACTATCTTTAATAGTATGGACACATTTAATTATGTTCCGGAGGAAGGAAAGGCTTTTGAAGCATACTATACAAGATACGAGGATGTCTTTCAACTGGACTGCAAAAATTGGCCAAATAGCCAGAAAGTGAGCCTCTTACTCAGGAAATTGGGTACATCAGAACACAGCAAATTCATAGATTACATATTACCTAAAAAAACTGCGGAATTAGAGTTCATGGAAGCTGTGAAATTACTAAAAGAATTATTTAATCCAAATATATCTCTTTTTCATAAAAGATGGCTGTGCATTAATCTAAGAAAGATGGACAACCAAGATTATTTGACATACGCATCAGTTGTCAATAAAAACTGCGATAATTTTAAGCTTGCGGAACTAACGATAGAAGATTTAGTTTCCACGAAAAATGCAGAAATACGTAGACGAGTGTTGTCTAAGCTGGAATCTGAGCAAGATTTAACCTTCCAGAAACTAGCAGAGGACTGTGAAAGGGCCATTACACTAAAAAAGGATTCAAAAAATATAGAAGAATCCGGAGTGGCATATGTAAGAAAAGTTAGAAAACCATACACACCAACCAAGAACTTTACAAAGAAAAGCAATCGAAATGGAACGGGATATTACAATCCTAATAACCATAAATATAGGACAGAATATAACAAGCCTCTTCCTAGATATAACTGTAAGAGATGTGCAGAAAAGCATTGGGAATCAGATTGTCCTTATAAAAAGAAAAAATGCTACATTTGTAAGAAGGTGGGACACAAAAGCGATTGCTGCAGATATAAAGATTACACCAGAAAGAGAGTACAGCAAACAAAATCAAATACAAAATTAGACAAAGATCGGCGAAAATACGTAAAAGTGGAAATATTTAAAACACCAATAAAGTTACAACTCGACTCCGGCTCCGATATTTCTATTATAAACCTGAATACATGGAAAAAGTTGGGTAAAAAACCAACCATGATGAAAACGAGTAAATCAGCCCGGACGGTAACTGGTGGTGGTATAAAATTTGAAGGAGAAGTTGTCCTTCCGATAAGATTAAAAGGGATTACGAAGAAATTAAAAATATTCGTACTGAAAAATAGTGAAAATCTGTTTGGAATAGATTTAATTGAGAAATTTGGACTATGGGATAAGCCAATCAATACATTCTGTAAAAAAATAGAATGTTCTTCTCCAACAACAGTAAATATAAAAGACGATTTAAAAGAATTATTTCCTGAAGCATTCACGACTAACTTAGGTCGCTGTAATAAATTCAAGGCCTCGTTTGAACTTAAAGAAAACGCCAGCCCAATTTTTAGAAAAAAGCGAAACGTTCCGTTCGCTGGGTTGGAAAAGATTAATAAAGAATTAGATAGATTGGAACAGACAGGAATTCTATCAAAAATAGAACACAGCGAGTGGGCAGCCCCCACCGTATACGTAAAGAAAAAGATATTGAAATCTGTGTGACTTCAAATCTTGAGAGGGGGTGTTGTGGTGGCAACCACTCATTTGCATATACGAATAACGTTACACTATAAATGGCAAGCCTAGGTTGGCCTTAGTGTGTGTTACCTAAATGCCACCGGAAGTGACGCCGAAGAGCGTACATGTCCTCCCACCAAGACTCTCTGACTCGACACCTTCATTTGTACATACTGTAACTATACCTTTTCTTTAATACACTTATTATTGCATTCTCCTTGTTGTTTGCGTCTTCATTGTATTCCTCACTAATTATTGTTCAACCTTGCAACCACAACATATATATATATATATATTTCTATATATATATATATATATATTCTATATATATATATTCTATATATATATATATATATATATATACATATATATATATATATTCTATATATATATTTTATATATATATATATTCTATATATATATATATTCTATATATATATATATATTCTATATATATATATATTCTATATATATATTATATATATATATTATATATATATATATATATATTCTCTCTATATATATAGAATATATATATATAGAATATATATA
Organism: Sepiola atlantica; assembly: GCA_963556195.1. NCBI lineage: Eukaryota > Metazoa > Mollusca > Cephalopoda > Sepiida > Sepiolidae > Sepiola > Sepiola atlantica. The sequence continues at coordinate 108,812,201 of OY744529.1, forward strand.
TATTCTCTCTATATATATAGAATATATATATATAGAATATATATATATAGAATATATATATATTCTGTATATATATATAGAATATATATAGAGAGAGAATATATATATTCTATATATATATATAGAGAGAGAGAGAGAGAGAGAGAGAGAGAGAGAGAGAGAGAATATATATATATATATATAGAGAGAGAGAGACAGAGACAGAGAGACAGAGACAGAGACACAGAGAGAATATATATATATATATATATATATATATATATATATATATATATATATATATATATATATATATATAGAGAGAGAGAGAGAGAGAGAGAGAGAGAGAGAGAGAGAGACAGGGAGAGCGAATATATATATTAATTTTTTTTATATGATTCTTTAAAAAAATTATTTTTATTTTTATATTTCTATGTATGTGGGGGGTATAGGGGTAAATTTATTTATTTATTAGTTAATAAAAGGAATAGGGAATTACTGTGATGGGACAATAGGGGTAAATTAAATATGGGGTTACCGCTGTTAGGGATTGGTTACTCCTCCTGTGACAGAGGAGTTAGTGAGATTAATATTTAGACGGGGGACTACTTGATTATTACAGGGAATCGAGAGGAATTACTGTAATGGAGCAATAGAAGTCAAATAAAATAATAAAGGGATAAGTTAGGGGTCGTTAATCCTTCTGTGACTGAGAGTAGATATTAAATTAAATTGAAAAACAGGTTAGAATACGAAGTGGATCACAATTAGATGTAAAAATTTAAAACAAGTAAATGGTGTGGGTGGGTGTAGGACATCTATGTTATTGATGTCTACAGTAGGGGGGGTGTGGTACTAGTATGGAGTGGACCAATATAGAAGTTCAGCAGCAACGAATTAAAAGGGGGAAGTGAAAAGTGGAACACAAAGGAGTGTTTAATATGAGAATTGGTCAACGTCTCTTATATTAGTTCGATTATTCTGACTACTATTGGTTGTTATATTAACAACGTTTCGGCCGATGTAACCTCCGACTTTTTTCCGGTGCATCTTTTCGAACTTTGGAATCTGGATCTCATTTCGTCAGCCGAGTACATTAGAAATATTTCCAAATCCAACAAAAAGTTGCACCTGAAGAAAGTCGGAGGTTATATCGGCCGAAACGTTGTTGCTATAACAACCATGACGACAATAGTGGTACGAATAATATAAATTATCAATCCTCATCTGAAAAATCTCGATATATATATATGATGATGATGATGACTCAGGGAGGAAGAGGGATGGAATCCATACGCGTGCGCGCACAGGCACCAAACTGTTAATAAGAAGATTGAACCCACATTTTTTCAAAACTAGAATATTTTTCTCAAAACAATATCTGAAGAGAGCCAAACATGCTCGAAACACGTGTTATAGAAATTTAAACAGCAAACTTAAGAAAAATGTAAAATATTAAATAAAAAACATTTTTTTTTAATTAATAAATATTGGTAGCTCTACTTCTTTGAATATATATATATATATATATATATATATATATATATATATATATATATATATATATATATATATATATATATATATATATATATATATATATATAAGCAAGTCATCCATGCAAATGAATTTTGTCTATTTTTCTTGCCCGTAGGAAGCGGTATCATGTCCTGGGATCCGGAAGAAAATCCGTACTACTATCACGCCAACATGGTGTAAGTAGAGATATCTTCTTTTTTTTAAAACCTTTTTAAACATCCGGAATTGTTCGTTTATTTACTTTATCAACCAGTCTGTCATCGGTCCATGGGTACATTTTAAAGGTCACTTGGTTTTCATTGCTGGCTATCGATATCCCTGTGCATCTGCAACCAAGTCAAACACAAGGCCGTCGCACGAGGAGTTCCCCGATGTATGATAAGTACTAGTATGTCTCCGATAAAAAAGACAAAGGATAAGGGGACAGAGAGAGAGGGGTGAGAAACAAGGGGTCAAAGTTTCGTAGCTAACGTCCATGGAGTGAATTCTTTTGCGAACTACTGTTTATAAGCGGGTTATCAAAATCTTTATCTGGTCGACATTTACCGATCTTACAATAATGACGAATAGTTTATAGTTCAACTTGAATAATACCCGTCCCAAGTCGGGTAAACTTAATTCCCCGAAAAGTATAGTTTTGCACCACTTTTATGTGGTCTTACAAAGATTAAAACTAACATTTAATGCTACTAAACCTTATGCCCTGAATTCTTATTCTCAATTTTGATCAAAATCCATTAGGTGATTTGATTCTCAAAAATGTCTAAAATTTAAGTTTTAAGCTTAAGGGCTCATAAGAAGAAATTGAAATCTAGGGCATCTTGCTTAGTTGGTGCATAATGACTTTGGATCAAATTCGATTCAAATCTGAAAAATGTTTATTTTCAAAATGGGAGCTTCGACCCATATTTTTCCCTCCAAAAACCCTTAAATATACTTCAAAGCAAATTAAATTTGGGGAATATTTATTAATTGTTATTTTAATATTATTTTTTTAAATTTCACAAATTTCATGCAATACCTTCTTTTCTTTGAGGTTGGAGAGGGATGTTAACGACCGCCTGATGCGCGTCTACCTGGGAATGCTGACGTGTCCGTTCTTTGATATTTTTGTACACAGCTAAAGTACACAAGCGGAGGAGTTGACTATCTCCGCCTTCCGGCCCTTGTCTCACATCTTGCTTTGGCAGTAAGCATACATCGTAACTGTATTTCCTCTTCAACGTAGCAGGTTTACGACGATGAGGTCACACAGAAATCCAACGGTTCTCGAACCAAGAAATTCCCAAGTCTCGAGAGAAACTACGTTGGAAAATATGTTGTCTAGGATTGCGTATTTTGAGTCCTCTGATAAAAATCAAGAAAGACACCCACAAACAGACAGACGGACAGAAAGAAAAACGGAGGAAGATACACATAGATAGGGGGGGGGGCGATGATTGGTTACTAACGTAATTTTTCGAACTACGTTGCATGAGCGGAGGGACAAGCATCTTAATATGGTCGATATTTGGCGGGTTTGCTTAAACTAATTGTGGGATGGTATTGAATAAACAAAACTTATTTTTTGTTTTTTCACATTTTTTGTTTTTATCTAAATTCCTATCCATATTCATTCGCAGATATCTTCCCTACTGTTCCAGCGATACGTGGACTGGCACATACAAAGCTACAAGCCGGGGTAAATACTGCATCGATTTTTATTTTACTTTAAAAAAAAAAAGCACTTGCTGTTCTCAATTGGCAACACATTTTTTATGTGCCAAGCAAACACGGAACATCCCTGGGTTAGAGAGTAACCATTTGCTTATGATATAGTCATTAAACATTAACAGTTCAAATCATCTTAAATCATACCTTGTTTGTTTGTTGGTCGGTGTTTCATGCATGCAGGTGTGTGTTGCATGATCTTGCCCGACTGTGGACAATGCCGTAGCTGTAATCAAAGTCATCTCATGATTATGACATTATTGTTTTAATAAAATAATACGACACAAGATGTTTTGAAGGGGGGGGGGTATTCATCAGCTGTTGATCGTCTATTTGAGCTGGAAGTCAAAAGGAAAGGTAGGCGAGGAGAGACCGAACGAGAGAGAGAGAGAAAGAGAGTCGATCACTTATTTTAAGCGCATGGCTTAATTCTTGTGAGTCTTCGTCAAATCATTTTAAAACATGCCTCGTTTCTTCGAAAGTTGAAATTGAATAATGCTGCGTAAACACAATGAAAACATTATTCAAAGAACATTACAAGTCTTAAAGGGAACTGAAAATACCGCCCCCCACACACACACACACCAAAGTGCTTGCACCCGCATCGGTTGGTACCACAAAGAAGGATCATGAAACGTCAAGAAGAATGCAAAGACCAAGGAGGGTGAACACCAGCCAGACCTCCATTGGAATTGTACGGAGACTCAAATTATTATTATCACTCAAATTAAAGAGAAACCCAACAGCCGTTATCGATAAGAACTAAATAGTAAACAGCTGTTGCAAGAACGCAAAGTGATTTGTAACGGTTATGGAAAGAAGCATCGTGTTGAAGATCTGGAGAGACTTGTTGTCACTCAGATTACAGGGAACATCACCTGTTGTTGCCAGTGTGCGATCACTGATAATGACTCGTGGGAGAACTCCTAGTGAGTAAACAATAATAATAATAATAATAATAATAATAATAATAATAATAATAATAATAATAATAATAATCTGGGACCTTGGGAAGGCTTGTTGCCACTCGGGCCCCAGAGGGGACCAATGACCTTTATCAGCGGGAAATCGTTGGTAGGTGGCTGTTGCGATTACCGCAAGGTCATCAGCGGTGATGAACGAAAAGAGGTGGAGCATACTGGAGGCCTGAGGAGACTTGTTGTCACTCGGACTCCAGGGAATACCACAGGTTGGCGGCAGTGGGCGACCACTGACGATGACCAGTGTGATAACTCCTACTGAGTAAATAATAATAATAAAAATAAAAACAATAATAATAATAATAATAATAATAATAATAATAATAATAATAATAATAATAATAATAATAATAATAATAATAATTTCTACCCAAATCTGAAGGAAAACTAATGATTGTTGCCGGCGATAAATCAATGGGGAGCGTCTGTTGCGATAATGCAAAGTCATTTACAATGGTTATCGAAAGAGGCGGAGAGTACTGGAAATCTGGTGAGACTTGTTGTCATTCATACTTCGGGGAACACCAATGAGAAATCACTGATGATGACCTTTTGTTAGGACTCCCAGTGAGTAAATAATAATAATAATAATAATAATAATAATAATAATAATAATAATAATAATAATAATAATAATAATCTTCTATATAAACTTAAGATGATTTACCTTTGTCACGAATAGAAAAATAACCACATGCATCTACTAAACTCACTACTATATTACGCTTATTCACTCGAGCGTGTTATAGTAAATTGTGATTATTTTCTCCAGCTTACACTAAATATTACTTTTGGCCAACCATCTTCGACTTTCCCCGAAACATACTCTATATAGGTGGTAGCAAAAACTTTTCCTGCTAACACTTTAGTACTAACACTCTCCCCAGTGACACCGGGAACTAATAAACAACGTCAACTTTTTCAAAAACGTGACACTTATTATCTATTATTTATCTGCTATTAATTTACTACATAATACAATAAATTACGCACACATTTAATTGCGCTGATTTTCGAGAATATCGGATTACGTTATTTCTATCTATTACGTATATAGTTATACTCATTCCGGTTTTTAGAGAATGCAATTATCGAAGATAGTTCCTTACAGTGTTTCATTATTCAACATGACGGCTACAATTTCTTCAGCTACTCGACTTCCGAATTAAGTCAATATACGCCAAGCTACTCGACAGAGAGCATAAAGTTAACATTTTCTGAATCCTACAGCTTTCACACGCATAATATCCAAGAATTGGGGGAAAAAACATCGATTTCTTCAAATACAAATGACCCAAAATGTGTGACTAGTGGACCCTACATTTGGTCGCCTTCTGGCTGATCGTAAATAAAACACATGGCCGCTACAGGCTTCGTTTAAGTGGTGTGACCTATTTTGCAAGAGATTTTCTACTGGCTTTCGTGGCCAATAGGTTATCGACGTATATCCAAGATCGAGAGGTTGAGCGTTCGATCCCAGTCGACTCACACAGTCTTTTTTTACATTGTTAAGTTTTGGTCTACAAGGGATGGGGGACGGGAGGACTATGGCCCGTTTTTTTTTAATTCAACGTTATTATGTAGTAATTTGAAAAGAAATTAATGTAATATGTAGTACTTTAACTGTTGTGAATATCATCATTTCCCTTCGAACACACATTTCTTATTAGTGCTCTGAAGGCCATCTTAATTATATTTGTGTGTTTCAGTAGTGCTCAGGAGGCATACTCATTTTTCTTTTTTTTCCTCACAAAAAAGGGAATTTCTATACAAAGATAACGGGGATATTGGTTTTAATAGGGCCTTGTAGGATTCTTTTAATTTTAAAAGTGCCCATTATAATATATAGAGCAGGTGTTTAATCAAAAAAAAATTCTGAAGAAATACAGGTACGATGGGATGGGTCGGAAGACTCCTACAACCGCGTCTCATTCCTTCTTTCATTCCTTTCTTCCTCCCTCTTCCTCCCTCTCCCCCCCCACTCGACAATTATTCTAAACATTAAAATTGTCCGATGTGACCTATTTGAGGTCTGTCGGATGTTGACAAATTTTAATTCATTCTTTTATATTTCTGCCGGGCGGCGGTCCCAGCTAGTGATAATAATAAAGGAGGTATTGTGCTATTGTAGCGGAGTCACCTCATGCAAGTTGGTGCGATGTGTTCTCACGATTTGCGGGGACAGTTGACGAGACCTCGGGGTCGGGGGGTTAGGTCACACCTGTGCGTCGATCACAAGGTTTCGTGACGTCACAGTTTTCCCGGTGGGAAAACTGGGAGTGAGATATGGAGTTCTTGATTGGAATCCAACGAATCAACACGTTTTAGCCATGTAGCGATTACAAGCTAGGGGATTTCTGATCCCCCGAAATTGAGAGCCAAGCGATGTCCCCATCTTCCTTCCTTTACAAGTAGCTAAGTAGTTAGAAAAATAACTAGCGTAAGCCTCTCTCTCTCTGCTACAACGAACTTGCCCAGTATCGACGGGCTGGATAGTAAATAAATGGCTCTAAATTAAAAAGGAGAAGCCTTGTTATATTTTATTGTGCGTGGGGGATTTGATTTCAGCCTGCGAGGAGACCGCCGGTATGATGGAAGAAGCGAGCGAAGTTGACGCTCGGCGAAGCAGCAGACTGATAGCAGCCCGACACAGAGAAGGCGACAACAATGGCGGTGAGGAAAGAGCCACGGTTAGTACAAATAGTTCCATACAACGGCGAGGCAATGGAGAAAGAAAGAACACGGTTAGTACAAATAGTTCCCGGGCTGTTGGGATTCTCGAATCGAGAAACGACATATCGTCCCGTTAGTAGCGATGCCGTTCGTTCTGGATCAACAGACGAGAGTTCTACGACGACAGAAATTCCAGACATTACAACGGTTGTTAAACCAGCAATTTAACAGTATAAGTATGCCATAATAGCTAACAAGAAGGAAAAAACTGCCAAATTGTAGATTTTACCGTCCCAGCAGATCACAGAGTAAAGATCAAGGAGATAAAAAAAAAGGAAATAAATACACGGAACTTGCCAGAGAACTGAAAGGAATATGGAACATGAAGAAAGTCAATATAATACCAATACTTGTACAAGCAATAGGAACAACCTGGAAAAAAGACTAGGAGAAATTGGAATCAAAGTGAAGATTGAGACTATACAACGCATAATGAAAACAGCTGAAATTTTAAGGAAAATCTTCGAATGCGGAAACCAACCCACATAAACAACCAACGCTAGCCAGCCGCATGAATGTTGCAACAGAACTAAACCAAAAATATGGAAGGAATACGACGTGAATCCGAGGAAACTCAAACTGCAAGAAATCTCAGAAACTGCCCCCCCCCAAAAAAAAACAAAATAAAAAATAAAACACACGATGTGATAGCACAAGCCTCGGCTGATACCACACAAAATTGTCATGAAGGGTCAAGGAGGATGGAAAGACAGATGAGATATATATATATATATATATATATATATATATATATATATATATATATATATATATATATATATATATATATATATATATATATATATATAAGTATTATCAAACCTCCACTGGAAAGGTATTGAGAGTACTAGGTCCCTGGGGAAGCCTATTGCCCCCCAAACTCGTGTGAAAACCAATATTCGTTGCTAGCGAGAAATCAATGGTACGCAGCTGTTGCGATAACGCAAAATCATTTTCAATGGTTATCGAAAGAGGTGGAGAGTACTAGAAAATCTGGGGAGACTTGGTGTCACTCAGACTCCATGGAACACCACCGGTTATTGCCAGTGAGCAATCACTAATGATGTGTGAGAAGTCTTAGTGAGTTGTTGATGATGATGATGATGATGATGATGATGATGATGATGATGATGATGATGATGATGATGATGATGATGATTAATAATAATAAATGGTAGGCGGCTGTTGCGATACCACAAAGTCATTTGCGATGGTGATCGAAATAGAGATGGAGAGTACTGGAAATCTTAGAGGCTTGTTGTCACTCAGGCTCCAGGGAACACTACTGGTTGCTGTGGATGAGCAATCACTGACGATGACTTGTGTAATAACTCCTAGTGAGCAGAAATAATAAGCTATCTTGAGATTGATATTATTTCCGTAACCTTAGAATGTTGTTTCAAAATGTCCTTACATATAGTAATAAAAAAATGTTCATACGATGCTTCTCCCGGAGCAGGCAGACACTGGGGCCCGCCTCTGGACAATTAAAATATGACTTCTGTTGTTCATTCATCAAATCTTATTCTTCCGTTTTGTTTTCAGATAAATTTTCATTCATGGGTTCCTTGATTGTGGACGAAGTGTTGAAAGACCTGTTGGCACAAGGACTGACCAAAGGCAAGAAACTGATTTTGGCCGGCAGCAGGTAAGCAAGTTAACATTGTCACTGGACGGCGGTCGTGTCTATGACAAATGAACGTACAATTTTCTACACTCAGTTTAGACCTCGAAGAAGGCCGTTGGTATCATCGGCCGAAAGGTAGTCGTAAAATAAATATCATGATGGATGAAGACAATAGTCCAAAGAAAGCAACGTAAATAACAACTCATCATTAAAAACATTACGACGTTAATTTAATTTGAACAGCAGAATTTATTTAAATGTATAAAATACTATCAAACTTAATAAAATGCCTGAAAAAATGCCTGAGCAACACCGTCGGCATTCCCTGATAGAGGCGCTTCAGACAATTCTCAAAAGGAAAAGGTAAAGCTTGGGAAGGTGGACCTCCTAGAACTAGAGGATGGGAAGAGTAGAAGGTAGAATTAACGTTGAAGGATCTGCACTAAAAGTCCCTTGGCGTCGGTGCTTTCCGGTGGTTTACGTTAGATGCCGGAAAGCCCCGAAGCAAGACAAATAAGCAGACGACAGCTAAACTTGCAAACTGAATGAAATGCTGAACTTGCAAACTGATAGAAATACGATTTCAACATGAATTTTTACATGGTATCACTGCCTGTTGAAACTCCTGAAGGAACGATAAAGCCTGTCCTAACCCTAATTCCTAACCCTGCCCTAACCCTAATTCCTAACCCTAACCCTACCCTAACCCTAATTCCTAACTCTACCCTAAACCTAAACCCTAACGAAATCAACAAAAATAATCAGTACAAAAAAGTTTTTAAAGAAAGACATTTCGTTAAAAAATTTAAAACAACACTTACTTGATTGACTTTTCACGATTTTTATCAGTTATTTATTTGTTATGTTATGTTTAATATAAATAATTTAAAAAACGTAAATAAATACAAGCTTTTTAATTTAAACACTATTGTAATCTTCGTTAAAAAAAATATATATTTATTTCATACAAAATGTTTTGCTTTTTTTTGTCCCGCTTGTAAATCTAGCCTCGTTTGTGTCTTTTTTGGGGGGACGCCGGTAAATTAACGGATTTTTCATTCGGCACTGTCCGGCGTTTAACATAAACATCTGGAAAGCACCGATGCCGAGGCACTTTTAGCGCGAGTCCTACTGTAAAAAAAGTACCAAAAATGGTTAAAAGATGCCAAAGGTCTTTTTCAAAAACGAAGGAAAAGTCTGAATAGAGAAAGGAAATTGACATTCCAACAAAGCCAACAATTTGAACAGATGACACAAAATACTTTATTTCAGTTTAAAACTATAAAATATGTCAAATACTATTAAATGTAATAATGTAGATGATAATTTCATTTTATGGTACGTTTTCAGCTCATCTAATATATAAAAGTAAGTCGGTTGGATTTTCAACGTTATACTTAATATATCCCTTCCAATGTTCTATTCTGAATAACCATTTTGCTTTCTTAAGCTTTGGTTCATGTTGATAAAAAAATGTAATACGCTTTAATTTCTTTGCAAATGCGAGTATTCCTGCTCTGAATTTTTCGATTTTTTTTCTTTTCTGCAGCAAATGTAAATTACAGGTGGCAGCTATTTTTACTATCAGCAGGAAAAATTCGCTATTATTACAGAATAATTATACTGATGCAATCTTTCGTTCAATAATACTAAATAACTGTTAACAAATCATATTTTCATTCAGATAGAAAATTCCGTGGAAAGAAATAGCTAATAAAAATTAATTTCAATGTCGAAAAATAGTCATGTGACAAGCTATTCGTAAACGGTGTCTTCATTCCTAAGCATAGCCTAAATAATGTAAGGAGAATAACTCATATTTTTACCTTGAATAATATAATGCGAATTGTCTAGCTTACGACTAACAATATGAATCATTTTTAATAATTACCTAAAACTAAAAATCAGCAAACGAGATAACTCATGTTTTTTTATTAAAGAATATAATAAGAGTTGTCTCCCTTACAACTAAAATGTTATTTCTTTTTCTGTATAAGTTTATAAATGTGCGAATAAAAAAAAAGTTACAGCTTATTTTGAATAACATTATTTTAACTATACTTTTCAATCAAAATAAATTCCACTTAATAAAAATACAAAATTTGTTAAATTTTTAGACCAGTGTTTTATTGTTGTTACATTTTCTCCTACACATTTTGGTTAATAACCTTCTTATCTTGAACATGTGTAATTAAACTAACTTTTTAAAATGCCGGTTATCGTCTGCTTCGTGTTTACACATACAAATAGAGTCAGATTAATACTACTACTACAACGTCGAGTTTTGATGAATTACTTCCTTTTTATTTAGCACTGACGTTACAGTCGTGCTAAATAGTTAAGAGGACAAGCACAATTATTATATAGCTTATGACGTTGAACATCAGTATTTATTAAAAATGTATTTTATTTAATTAACTGTTCTTCGGGGAGGGTAGATTCTTGAATCTTATTGGCCAGGATTCCATTGGATGTTTTGGTCCACTTTTCTAACTTGCTAATGGTAGCAAAACAATAGCACCTTCTTTTGTGCAACAGTCCATGGTTGGGCTTTTAAGCCTCTTATGTTTCTTATTTTGTTGCTGCATTTGATGGAGATAGGGGGCCAGGACCTTTTGTCTCAAGGCCTGATGGCTGACCCTGGTTGGCCTCTGTCATATACATATATGTGTGTATATATATATATATATATATATATATATATATGTGTGTGTATATATATATATATATATGTGTAAATATATATATGTGTGTGTATATATATGTGTAAATATATATATATATATGTGTGTGTATATATATGTGTAAATATATATATATGTGTGTGTATATATATGTGTAAATATATATATATGTGTGTGTATATATATGTGTAAATATATATATATGTGTGTGTATATATATATATATATATATATATACATATATATATATATATATATATATATATATATATATATATATATATATATATATATATATATATATATATATGTATATTTATATATATATACCGATTGCATAGCCAAAGTCCCCGCACCCCGCCCCAAAATACTAATTTTTCAGACATGAGAAATCGGGTAACTCAGAAATTGCTTTTTTAAATCAACGAACTCTAGATTTATACATGTAAATTTGTGATATTCTTTCCAGCTCTCGAATCCTAAAATTAGAATCGAGTCGAAAAAATGTCAAAGTACAAACGAGGGGCCATTACACCATTCTACATTCTCTTTCTGTACTAGTGGGAGGTGGGGGGGCCTATCTCTAAATTTGACTGGAAGGAAAACTTATACTAAGTGTAATAATTAGTTGTTTTTGTTGTCGCTACAATCTTTTTTTTAATGGACACTAGAAAGTACATTGTGGATGCATTTTCGTCAGCCCCGTAACCCCCCCCCCCCCGCCCCTACTAGCCTCCCCCCCCCATTCCTTACTAACCATGAGCGACGTTGCTGAGAAAGGGGGAGAAAACGCTGTCTCCTTGGCCGGTAGTTTTGTGTGAGCAGTAGATGGAGATGACTTGAGTAATTCTCTTTGTATTCTTGTTGCCATGTCACTAATAAGGATGCTGACGATAAACGTTCTCCGCCTGATAATCCATTGACACGAACCTTGGGATAGCAACCAAGGAGGCTGTCCTATCAGCAGGTGAAAAACACCGGAGCTGCGGTATTACCATTTAGTGAATGGAACTTTGGATCATGCAGTTGTTTCCGGTAGAGTCTCGATGCCATATTACTGGGAACTGCTACGGCTTTTCTTTCTTCGATGGATTTCAAAGAAAATATATTTCCTCTTCTTTACTCATACTCTCTCTCTCTCTCTCTCTCTCTCTCTCTTACTCTCTCTCTCTCTCTCTCTCTCTCTCTCTCCCTATATATATATATATATATATATATATATATATATATATATATATATATATATATATATATATATATGCACCAACAGACTAAAAATCTTGGAAGCCCTACACATAAAAAATTACAACCCACAATTAATAAAATAGCATTCACTACTGGTACTGACGCCCTATCAGTTTTTTAACAATTAATACATAATAATAATAACAACAATAATAATAATAATAATAATAATAATAATAATAATAATAATAAAATTCTAAAAAAAAGAAAATTAATAAATAATATATATATATATATATATATATATATATATATATATATATATATAATATATCATGGACTCTCCCGTCGATTTCGACGTATGAGGTCTTGACAACTTAAAATTTGTTTAGTCTACGATGGATGTAGCATGCTTACATTTACTCAATCGTAAATGGCATTTGAGTCCTGCGAGAGATTTGCAAACCATCCCACAATGGATGCAAGAAGGAAGATCTTGAGAAAAATCGGCTGGGATACTTGTAGATGTTTTTGTTCTTTCGCGTCTTTCACGCTGTTGATCAATGGCAGTTACAGAGAACCGTCTGATGCCCCTCTGGCAGTCAGATCGCCATTCCTCCCGTCGAGAAGCAAGCTGTTCAAAATCACGATAAGCAATATTGATAGATGTCAAAGTCATCTTCAACTTGTCCTTAAAGCGAAGCAGCGGTCGACCCACATTTCGCCTTCCACTGTTGAGCTCGCCGTACATCAGTTGCTTTGGTATTCTATCATCTTCCATACGTAAGACATGTCCTGCCTAACACAGTTATGATTGCATCAAAAAGCTTTCAATTCCGACAATACCGCAGCATGTAAATAGGTCCGCATTAGACATCCGATTTCTTAGGGTGACACCACAAATCGTTCTAAGGCAATTTTTGTGAAAGACATCAAGCTTCTGAATGTGGCTGCGATAGACTGTCCATGATTCCGATCCATAAAGCATTGATGTTAGCACAACTGCTCTATACACAAGTACTTTTGTTCTCAAACCTATCCCCCTGTCCTTCCATAACCGATGACGCAGTTTTCCAAAGGCAGTGGTTGCTTTCGCAATTCGGTTAAAGATTTCGTCATCAAGGGAGGCACTCCAATTTATCTTACTCCCAAGATAAGTGAAGTTTTTCACATATTTAATATCTTTACCGTCCACTTGAATTGGAATATCTGGAAAACAGTGTACTGGTGGTCGTTGCTTTACTGGTGGCCGTTGCTTCACACCCTGAACTTGTTTAGGCATGAGGCGAGGTTGGTGAATCACTTCTGTTTTCTTGATGCTGATTGTCAGACCAAAAGCCTTGCAAGCAGCCGAAAACCTGTCCACAAGCAGTTGCGCTTCCTCCCGAGATGTTGCACAAAGTGCAGCGTCATCTGCAAACAAAAGATCCCTGATGACAGTTTGTCGAAGAAGGGTCTTAGCTTTGAAACGTTGCTGGTTGAAGAGACCACCACTTGTTCTAAATTTAAACTTCACCCCAGTATCTATATCAGTATATATCTCAGCATAACTGAAAAGAACAAAGCAAATAGCACAGGTGCCATTACGCAACCCTGTTTGGTACCATTTGTCACATTGAAAGGTTCTGAAGACTCTCCATTTGAAACAACCGATGCCTTCATTCCATCATGGAAAGAAATAATTACATTCAGTATGTTGTCAGGTATTCCCAGCTTGTCCAACACTTTCCAGAGGGCTTCGCGGTTTACTGTGTCAAAGGCCTTTGTAAGGTCAATGAAAACCATATACAACTCGTCGTTCTTTTCCCGAACTTTCTCGGCAACCTGGCGGAGGGAAAAGATCATATCAACAGTACCCCGACCAGCACGGAAACCGCACTGAGATTCGGGATAGATATCATCAACAAGGTGTTTAATTATTCTGTTGAGAATAAGCCTTGCCAAGACCTTCCCTGCAATTGACAAAAGTGAGATGCCTCGATGGTTGTCACAGATGTTTCTATTGCCTTTATTCTTATACAAGTGTTGAATTAATGCATCTTTGAAATCCTGAGGGACATTTCCACCTTGCCAGATCTTCACAAAGAGACTGTGCAGCTTCTTCACTAGTGTCTGGCCACCGTACTTAAACACCTCAGGAGGTAAGGTGTCTTTCCCTGACTTTTTGCCTGACGACATTTGCCTAATAGCAACGAAAACTTCATGTATTGCTGGAAGGAAGGAGAGTTCAGGAATCTCAGGTCGTTCAGTGATAGATGAAAGTATTTCTTCATCAGTTGTGGAAGTATTGTTTAGGACCGCTTCGAAGTACTCCTTCCAGCGATTCAATATATCCGCTCTATCATTTATCAGTGTGCCATCATTTGCAGATATGAGAGAAACGCCAGATTCGTGCGGTCCAAAAACTTTCTTAATACCTTCATAAAAAACTTTCAAGTCTCTTCTGTCAAACGCTTCTTGCATTAATTTGGCATATGAGGACCACCATGCCTCTTTCATCTGCCGTAATGCTTTCTGGACTTTACTTTTGCATTCCTTGTACAATTTCCTCTTTAGTGTTGAGTTCTTATCATCAATCCAGGTTTTATGAGCCTTATGCATTTCATTGATCAACTCCTGGGCCTCAACATTCTGGTCATCGAACCAGTCCTGATGTTTACGGACAGGTAACCCCAAAACCTCCAATGCAGATGTGTGAATTACGTCCCGCAAGGATTTCCAGGAAGATTCGATATCATCGGTTATCTCAACAGAATCCAATGAGCGATCAAGACGGGCCGACAGTGCTGCCCGCTGAACGGTATTCTTTAATGGTAAAATGTTTATCTGTTTAAGGACAGAGGAGCGTTTCACTCGTCTGTGCTGTAAACGAAAAGACGTTTTACTTCGAAGCAAGGCATGATCTGAAAGATAGCAACTTGTATGGAACGAACGAGTGATACGAAAGTCCCCAAGGTCACGTCTCTCAGTGATGATGTAGTCAATCAAATGCCAATCCCTAGAACGAGGGTACATCCATGTAGTCTTGTGGGAGTTTTTCTGCTGGAATACAGTGTTGGTAAGTCACAGATTAAGCTCTCCACAAAGAGACAACAAACGAAGACCATTCCCATTCATACGACCAACGCCATGATGACCCAGAACACCACGCCATGATGTACTATCCACACCCACACGTGCATTAAAATCACCCAAAAGAATAAGTTTGTCCTTGTGTCGAACATTAGTGATAATTTCTCTTAGTTGCTGGTAAAAATCATTTTTCTCCTGCTCTGGTCTGTTCATGAGTATCATTGTCAAGTAGAGTACGGACATTCCAAGATCCAAAATGAAAGTTTTTACTTCTTCTGTTATTGGGACTGCATGTTGGATACCCAGACAGCTGGAGTTGGCTGCCAAGGGTAATGATGAGAAAGCATATGTTTAGGGCTCCTTTTATCGCCCCCTCCCCAGCATAGGGAAAGCAGTGCTATCCCTAAACAGGGCTGCTTTGTCACCGATAGAGGACACGGACTGCACAATTGCTCCAATGTTTGGGCAGAACGGCCATCACCCACCGGTCGCCAAAGTGTAGAGATCGAGCTAAGAACTTCCAGTAATATCCTTTACCTGTTCCCGTCGCCTGTGGACTTTTTTTTTTTTTTTTGTGCAGGACTTTGGTATAAACTTAAGTTGTCAAGAAACCCACACAAAAGATTTGTTTATAGTGGTGAAAGCCTGTGTAAATACTATCCACACTTTTTGGACCTTTTCATAAACCCAAGTCAGTGCAGAAAAATCGCCACAGATTAAGCAAGAAAAGACCTCAGGTTTAACATCAGAGTTTTCCATCTCCTAGATACCTGTCTTAACAAAGACTAAGGGAGGTATCTTGCCCAGTGGTATTAACGCGCCCCCAGAAACTATCCTGGGAATTTTCATAACCCGGCACCATATATATATATATGTCTATACATATATAGATACAGACCGCTACCCAGTGGCAGGGGGTTAGATTGGTGAGCGCCGGGACATATCTGCATTCCAGCAGGCCCTGCACACTGCACCTCTGGGGTTCTAACCTACTCCGAGATCTTTAGTCTATTAGCCTGGGGCCGCAAGGCGCCCAGTTACCATAGTGTACCACGGGGAGGTAAGACTAGAGTCTTGTCTGGGGATAGGCTATATACCAGCAGGGGAGACTTACTCACTCGGCTCCCTTTTTGCTCAGCTAGTGGGCTATCTGGCGGCTAAGCAAAGAGTAAGAGTAGGAAGCACATGCAACTACAAGTACGCTCCATTGTTGCACTAGACGCATCACGCAGACCTGTGGATAACTCCACCACACCATAATATATATATATATATATATATATATATATATATATATATATATATATAATAAACACTAGTTTATTACTGAATGCACCTTGCATTGAACAATTGAAATTTGTAAATAAATTTGGACAATCGTCGCATGTTTATTACTCTTTTTTCTTCTCTTTCTCTCTCTCTCTCTCTCTCTCTCTCTCTTAGAACCATTAGAATCAACACATTTTTGCCAACGGGAAACAAGTTTACTCATTCCATTATCATAAAAATCCGGAGTTCTGGAAGCGATAAAATCATTGAAGGCCGATTCGGCATCATCTCGGCTTTTGGAGCATTTCGCGCGCAGGAAGTTGTCGAGATGCTTGAACAAATGATAATCGATGGGTGAGAGGTCCGGTGAATATGACGGATGAGGCAGAGTCTCGTAGCCCAATTCATTCAGCTTCTGCAGGGTCAGTTGTGCAACATGCGGGCGAGCGTTGTCATGGAGGAGAATTGGTCCCTGTTGTGCAGCAAGAGCGTAGAAGACACCTTAAAACAACGATTTTTTTTATTATCGTTCAATTCGTGTGGCACCCATTTATCCAGTTTTTTTAACTTCCCTATTTGCTTCAAATGACGAACGACTGTTGAGTGGTCGACCTCGAGTTCATCAACAACTTCTCGTGTGGTTTTCAGATCTTCGTTATCAACCGCAGTCGGCCAGCCTTGACCGTCTTCATCTTCGAGGCTCTCGTCATCATTGCAAAATTTCTTGAACCACCTTTGTGCCGTGGTTCCTGGGCCAAACGCATCATTGATGTCACGAGCTGTCTCGGCAGCTTTTCGGCCTAGTTTGAACTGGAACAAGAATATCGTGCGGATTTCAATTTTACCCATGCTGTTGAAAAACAATAAATGAAGAGATATGGAACAAATAACACAAATCGATAGAGAGAAAAACGCGTTTTAAAATGACTTATAACAACGCTATATTTATCAATAAATTAATTCATAAAACATAAATATAAACGCCATTGTTTTTGTACCAACATATGTAAATTAATAGATATATAACTAATAATAAAACTATAAATACGGCTCTTAGTAACAATAAGACACAACCTCCTGAAGACGGCCGAGAGACCGAAAGCGCAAGAGGAATTGTCCACGATACAACGTTAGGTGCCATACTCCACCGGTTAACACCAGAAAACCGACGAATCGCGCGTCGAGAAATTAACAAGAAAAATAGTGAAGAGAGAAAACTCTTTGATCTTTAACGATGCGTGTATAATATATATATATATATATATATATATATATATATATATATATATATATATATATATATATATATATACAGGGTGGGCAAAAATAAGGGTCCTATTTTTAAAAATTCATAACTTTTTTATTTATTGATTTTTTTAATTTTTTTTTTTAGAATAAGTAAAGGACCCCTTCCGAAGCAAGCATGAGCCGTATTAGCCCTAAGGAACGTACCGTCATTTAGAAAACATTATTTTTGCTTAAAAAACTCAAAACAGTGTAAAAAACAATACTTTAGTTTTTGTAAGTTTTAAGAAGTGTTTTTCGGCTAAAATTTGTTTTGTTTATTTCAAAAAATCTCGGAAGGGTCAGTCTACACACACATAAAGTTTGGTGAGTTTAACTTTTATTTTGTGGAAGTTATTCAAATTCAAGTTATTCAAATTTAAAGATAGGACCCTTATTTTGGCCCACCCTGTATATATATATATATATATATATATATATATATATATATATATATATATATATATATATATTGTGGGTTGAAACTTTTTTATGTTTAGGGCTTCGAAGATTTTTAGTCTGAAGACGGTCGCGAGACCGAAAGCGCTAAAGTAATGGCCCACGACACAACGCTAGGTGCCATACTCCACCGGTTAATACCTGAACACCGAAGAATCGCTCGTCGCATTGAGAAATTGACAAGAAAGATCGTGAAGAGAGAGAACTCCGTGGTCTTTAATAACGCTTGCATAACAAATGACTTGCTGTCGAACTATACACACACACACACACATATATATATATATATATATATATATATATATGTGTGTGTGTGTGTGTGTGTGTGTGTGTGTGTGTGTGTGTGTGTGTGTGTGTGTGTATGGTTGTATGTTTTTATCTATTACTTTTTCTCTAAATACACGGTTTGATTTGGTTTGGTCGTTTTGTTTTACGGCATATCAACCCTTTTCGGGTTATTTTAATGTCATTTTGGTAAAAGGTTTTCTGCTTCAGGTTCTTTATATCTTCAAATATTTATTCATGATGTTTGGTTTGGTTGTTTTGTAGAGGAACATTGTTTTTGTTTTTGACATTGAAGAACATGATTGACTTTTGCAAATGGAACTGATAAAAACAATAACAAAACTCTGCCCTGCTCTTAACAACCCTGCTGACCTTTTCCACAAAGTTTCAAACCTCAACATAACAAGTCACAATAAACAACAGAAACCTAAACCCAAAACCCTAACTTCCAACGTAAACCTCCACTACCAGGTCTCTTTTTCCAACATCAGAGGTCTACGTCCCAACCTGTCAGAGGTTGAAATCCAATTACGGGAGATCAAACCCGACCTGTTCCTGTGCAAAACTGGCATTGTCTCCTCTGTTTCTGGAGATGATTTCACGATAAAAGGTTAGTCAAAAATTACATCCAAACCTGACTCTCAAGATCATGGACATGAAATATTTGTCTACATTAAGGATGGCTTTTTATGTGGCAGAGACATTTCCAGAGAAGACCCTATATTTGCCCTATATGTGCTTCCGAGTAGCACTTACTCAAAGCACCGCATTCATATTTGCTCTCTATCGACCCCACAATGACAGAGTTACTATCTTTGAGAGTATATCTGAGAAAATTGACTACATCGTGTCTGCTCATCTCTCTGTCAACATTCACATCTGTGGATATGTCAATGTTCACAATGTTGAATGGCTCGTCCACTCAAACAAGACAGACGAAGAAGGGACGTTTTGTCACGATTTCTCTCTAGCTTATGATCTAATACAGATGGTTGACAACCCCACTCGCGTACACAGTTCTGACTGTCAATTTGCAAGACTTCTTGATCTTTTTCTGACAACGTGCCCTGAACTGTGCTCATCCACCGTTCTGTCTCCGCTGGGACTTTCCGATCACCCAGTTGTCTGAATTAAGATCAAAACAAAGTGCAACAAGACCTGTAACATCCCTCTCCATCGCACAATGTGTCGATACTCGATAGCTGACTGGGACAGCTTTAGATCGTTTATATCAGAAATACCCCTGCACTCCATGTTTGAAAAGAATGTGTCTTCTGTCGCATGCGACTTAACTGATTGGTTACTCGTTGGCATTGAGAGCTTTATACTATCCAAGAAATTCCAAAAGAAACCAAACGGCCCGCCGTGGTACACTCAAGAATGTGCCGCCGCCATTGCACACATGAACCACTATTTCAATTGCTTTCAACGAAATAGATGTTCTGAAACTAAGCCGCCTTTAGGACTGCGAGCAACCACTGCAAAAAGGTTATAGAAAGCGCAAGAGAGTCCTATGCCCTAATCCGTTAAGTCTCGAGTAGCTAAGCAGAGGTTTGGTTCCCACGAGTTCTGGCTAGTAACAAACAGGGTCCTGAACAGATGTGTGACCTTTATCCCAACTATCATCAATCCGACAAAGCCAAACTTTTTGTTAAGAACGTTACATCAAACTCCACCCTTTATGATCAGAACCACTTTCCTCCTGAATTTCCCCTTAAGACTGAAGATACTCTGTGCCATATCCATATATCTGTCAGGGATGTTGCCCAATTTATCAGAAACATTGATGCCAGCAAAGCAACCGGCCCTAACAACATTCAATCATAGTGCTTAAAAAGTTGCAACCGGAACTAGCTCCTATCCTTACAAAGCTGTTCAATCGTTGCTTAAAGGAGAAATGCTTCCCAACAGCTTGGAAAACCTCGTCAGTCTGCCTAGTATTTAAAAATACTGGGGATCGGTCTTCTGCATCTCAGTACAGACCAATTAGTCTCCTGTGCATCACGAGTAAGTTGCTTGAATCTGTGATATATCAAGAAGTTGTCAATCACCTCAGCAAAAACAACCTACTCGGTGACAAGCAATATGATTTTCGTCCTGCGAGATAAACAGCTGATGTGTTGACAGTAATATCACACAGGATCAGTGAATCTATTGACAGGACTTCGTTTCTAGAGCGATGGCTCTTGACATATCAAAGGCCTTTGATAGGGTTTGGCATGATGGACTACTTCACAAGATTTCTAGCTATGGAATATCTGGAAACCATCAAATCCTTTCTTTCAGATAAGTTCATAAAAGTAGTCGTTGATGGGCAGAAGTCCGAAGCTCATAGTATCAACGTTGGCGTGCCTAAGGGGTCCATTCTGGGTTCAACCCTCTTCCTGATCTTCATCAAAAATCTTCCAAATCATATTCTAAGATCATTTGTCGATATTTATGCAGACGACAACCATCTATGTCAACACTTCGGAGAGCAATAAGAACCAACATCTTTCTGATTCTCTCTCTTCCGACCTTGAGCATGTGGTGCAATGGGGAAAAGGGTGGCTGGTTACTTTTACTGCGTCCAAAACCAAGCTCCTTTCTTTTGACCACGAACGCTCTGATCCCGACTTGGCCACAATTGAAATGAATGGCTTTCGTCTTGAGAAAGCCCCCTGCTTTTGGCAAGCTTCTGGGACTGACCTTACCTCCGGACCTGAAATTGAAGACTTACATGAAAACCGTTGCCAAGGTCGTCGGAAAAATGTTTGTTTAATTCTACCGCTCCAGAAGGTATCTCACTCCTGACGCAATCCTCTACCTGCATAAGAGCTAAATACGTCCTAAACTGGAGTACTGTTGCCACATCTGGGGAGGTGCTGCTTAGAGCACCCTTTCCTATCTTGACAGAGTACAAAACCGTCCTCGAAAACAAGTGGGAGATGATTTCTTCTCTTCTTTACAGCCCATACAAGAAAGGTTGCTAGTCTTTCTCTACTCTATCGTTATTTTTATGGTAGGTGCTTGGATGAGCTTCGAATCTATGATCCCTCCTGTAAAACATTCACAACAAAAACTCGTCTAACTACAACCACTGTCAATAATTTCCCTTTCTCTCTCTCTCTCTCTCTCTCTCTCTCTCTCTCTCTCTCTCTCTCTCTCTCTCTCTCTCTCTCTCTCTCTGTGCCTAAATATCAACGAAACTTCCATGAGCAAAGTTTCTTTCCTAGGATCACCCGTCTGTGGAACTCAATACCGCTGGGCTCCTCCCCAGCTGAATACAACATTGTAGTTTTCAAGTCCAATGTAAACAAATTTTTATTAAGTCGCCCTCTTAATAATCAAATTCTGACAAACTTCAACCATCGTTACCAATCATCTCGGTCCACACGGAACTCATTAACCCTTGTCCTCAATAATAACATTAATAATAATAATAATAATAATAATAATAATAATAATAATAATAATAATAATAATAATAATAATATATTATGAGAGGGGTATACATATATATGCTCCTCTATAGGTGGAGAACTCTGTGGAAGGAAATAATGATTTCCATTTAGCATTGAAGCAATCCTCTTTCGTAAAAAAATAATTGAATACTTTCAATTATGAGTATCGTGAATAAAATATATAAATAAATAATATTATACATCTAAATGAATAAATGCGAAAGCAGAACCCATATTTTGCATTTACGGTGTAGTCAAAACGAAATATTTCAAGCTAATTCGAATCGACACTGTCGGGGCACCATCATTTTTTCTACTGCTTATGTATATGCGATATCAGTCGTAAAGTTAACTAATTTGCATATTGGTTTTGAAAAATGGTATTTAATTAATAAAGTATTATTTGTTATTGTTTTTTGAATTACATAATTGGTTTGATTTTAATATAACAAATAGTTTTGTTGCGTAATATTGTTTTATTTCCTAGACAAATATTTAGTATTTATGTTCACAAGGCCAGATAGTATATATATATATATATATATATATATATATATATATATATATATATATATACATATATATATATATATATATATATATATATATATATATATATATATATATATATATACAGAGAGAGAGAGAGAAAGAGAGTTAGATAGATAGATATATTATATATATATATATTTATATATATATATATATATAAATATATATATATATATATATATATATATATATATATATATATATATATATATTTATATATATATATTTATATATATGTATATATATATAAATATTTATATATATATATTTATATATATGTATATATATATAATTTATGCTCATTAGGTAAAAAAAAAACTAATTCGTGCTCCGGCAATTGCAATGTTTACATTGAGATACATTGTCGTTAGGAGCGCCGACTGTCACAGTTGCGTTTCGATCCCGGCTTGAGGCACTAACTGGTCTAGCCGCACTGATGAGTCTGTATGTGGATGACTATATATATATTTATACATATATGTATATATATGTATATTTATATATATATATATATATATATATATTTATATATATATATATTTATATATCTATATATATTTATATATATATATATATATTTATATATATATTTATATGTATATATATATGTATATTTATATATATGTATATTTATATATATTTATATATATATATGTATATATATATATGTATATTTATACATATATATATTTATATATGTATATTTATCTATATATTTATATATAAATATATATATATATATATATATATATATATTTATATATATTTAACTATATATATATATTTATCTATATATTTATATATATATATATATATATATTTATATTTATATATATATATATATATATTTATATATATATATTTATATATATATATATATTTGTATATATATTTATCTACATATATATATATATTTATCTACATATATATATATTTATCTATATATATATATATTTATCTATATATATATATATATTCATCTATATATATATATATTTATATATAAATATATATATATATTTATCTTTATCTATATTTATCTATATATATATTTATATATATATATATATATTTATATATATATATATGTATGTATATTTTATATATATACATATATATATATTTATATATATTTATATATGTATATATATTTATATATATATATATTTATATATGTATATATATTTATGTATATATATTTATATATGTATATATATTTATATATATATATTTATATATGTATATATTTTATATATATATATATATATATATTATATATATATATTTTATATATATATTTATATATATTTTTATATATATATTTGTATGTATTTATATACATATATATGCTTTAATTTTTAGATATGTCCTTGTATCTCTATATGAAGCTCTGTCCGTCGGTCCGTTTAGTTTGAAATAGAATTGTTATTGGATATCGCGCAGATTATGTAGACGCATCTTAAGAATATCTGTATAATTAAATAATTTATATTAACATTCGTTTATCAAGTAAAAAATAATTTAATTAAAAAAACAATATTTTAAAACAGCAATTTTACAGCTAACGACTATAAACAAGTGCCAAAGAGACTCGTAAGCCAAACAAATGTAAACACTTGAGAAAGGAGTTCTATCCCGAATTATCGTGGAATTCTGGTGTCACGTCGAGGAGGCAAACTAGGAGCAAGTAAGATTTAATGTTTAAACAAATCGTCTTGTTATTAAGTATTCTTTCTTACACCCCGCATTGCTTGTTGCTTCTAATAAACTGACCATATATATATATATATATATATATATATAAAAGGAGATTGTAGTTTGCTTGAAGCATTGCTGGTAAATGTAAGTGCAGATTAGTCGTCCGAGGCTATAGCAATGCGATGTGGTTGCCGTAAGATGGAAAAGTGAAAAGAAATAAACGCAGGGAGAAAGTGAAACTCAAAACGATTTATTAATAATTTCACGAAAACTGATTAAATACCAAATAGTAAATACTGTCCGGTAAGTAACAGTTCGGCAAAGGGTAATCTTAAATTTTCGAAAGAAAAACTTTCATTATCAGAAGACAACAATAAAAGACCGAATGAGTCGAAGAAAAACGGGAAAAACCGGTGTCAGAACATCGAAATACGGCAGAAAATAATTGGAAGTAGGAACGCAGAAAATGTCAAAATTCTATTAAGCAATTATATAACTAAAGTTAAAATATTATAAACATTTGTTTAATAATATACTAATTTTTATAATTTTATTATGTTTTATTTTATATGATTCATTAATTTTTTTTTTCTAGCAAACTGCATCAGCCTCTTATGACCTTATCTCTTTTTACCTATAGTATCTATTCAAACGTATTTTCTTTATTCGTTCATTAACCATGGAATCTCTTTTATTAAGTGTATCAGTTTATTTTTTTCTTCTTTTCAGCGCTGGTGGCACCGGAGTCTTAATGAACCTGGATCGAGTAGCAGATAACATGGCTCAGTGGGCTCCTAATGTCGAAGTAAGGGGCGTCTCCGATTCGGGTTGGTTTTTAGACAATAAACAATACAAACCGGGACCCTGCATGAACGCCCACTCGTGCGCACCCGTCGACGGCATTAAACGCGGAGTCGAGTAAGTATCTTACACTGAACACTGACTGTAAAGACTGCCAGTGGACTGTGATCTTTTAGGGCTCGGTTCCCTTTTCTTTTACTCGGATTTTTTAGGGTATATAATGATCAAGTTCCCATTAAGGAACCCAATACAAATCAATGTTGCATTTGCCCTCAATAGGGGTATTATCGGTATGGCCCGCCTTTTTTCTCGTACGCGTCAGTTGAGGGGGGGGGGGTTCTCTATATTTCTTCTTTTTTATCAGGTAGGCTGGTACGTCGATAATAAAGGAGATGACGATGTTTTGACTTGCAATTAGACGACCCCTGACCCGACGACCCCTGACCCGTCGGATCAACGTGGACACATTGTAAATTTTACTTCTCTTCTTCAACTTTTTACTCCTCCTTTACTCTTACTATCCTTCTCTTATTTTTTCTTCTTTATTTACGTCATTTTTTTATTTACATACTTTTTTATTTTAAATGCTTTGTTGTTTAGGAAATGTAATTTCGTGTTAGGACTTGGGTTATGGCGTAAGTCAACGGATAATGGTAAATTAAAAGAAAATTAGGTTTTCGAGTCGGATAAATTGTTAGAAACAAAGATATTCACAAAACGTATCGAATGGGAATTGATGTAAATCATGTGCATGGCGTGATTCGAGTTGAATAGACAAAATGACGGGTCGGTAGACATAGGATAGACAGAGACAATGCGGAACGACGGGGGAGAGAGAAGAAATTCAGGCGAGTTTGCGCTAAGACAGTTAAACGGTTTCGGCCACAAAAGGCGTAGCAGTATTTCAAATAAAGCATGAATGAGATGTCAACGCAATCTTGCTTCGTGTTACTCATATCAATATAACGAAAAAGAAAAACACTTTTGTCTTACCAACCAAAAACAAAGTTGTACGCGTTTTCTTTTTGGGTATCTGAGACGAACTACCAACAGTCACTACTTATCAAGGCAAAAAAACACTCGAGGATAAGAGTGGATTAATCGTCAGTTTGAATAATGAAGAATATGAGAGAATTGAAAATGATTAATGGAGTAGAAAACATTTGATTACTTATGAAAACTGTTTATGACAAATATTTGTTGGCATTGAATTCGATGTCGATCCTGTTGTAGTCTTTAGGGAAGCAGTTATGTGGCAATGTGTTCCACAGATGGAAAGTTCTTGGAAACTCTGTTCATAGAGATTACGTTTGATGCTAGGCACATGGAGGAAGAAATGAACATCCTTTGCAGGTGTGGTAAAAAGACGAGTTTTTGCTGTGAAATGTCTTACGAGGAAGAACCAGAGATTGGAGCTCAGTCGAGCACCTCCCATGGAAATAATGATAGAGTAGAGAAAGATGTGTATACAACCGAATGCAATTTATTTTTAACCCATACATAGGGCAATACAGCCACTCCGAGTCAGAATGAACGTAGTACGGGGAGGGGGTTCATGCTAGTTAAGGGGCAGATTCACACTCATCCAAAGATCACAAATTAAGGTCCCATCATCGGATGCAGTTTCATGTTATACCATAGACGTAAAATAATTATTCGAAGACTAGGAAAATATTACACCGGTTACAATGGCGGTGTCCGTTTTTACGGTGAACCGACAGCAAAATGAACAAAAGAATTTCAAATTTTTGTAATTTTTTATAAGAGTGCCATAAACTTCCACATCGATAGTAATGTGTTTTGTTTGCATGCGAAACTAAACCAAATACCTATGTGGCCTCTATTCCGAATGTCTACCTACGATTTTGAAAGTCGTTTGCGTTCAAAATCCTAGATGCACTTCAATATTGCTATATTTTCTTTTGCTTTTTAATGGCTACAAAAACTGAAGAGCTGATGAAATCAAATACCACTGCGAAACTACGATCGTGTATATGTTTGAAATAAAAAGTACAAAAACTGCTTTCAGTTCAAGGAGATGAATTGCTATTTCAAGTGCATATTCATTAGAGTGAACCATATGTACGGTGTTACCCTTGGAACCGACGAAACCCCTTTCTGCCCTTCCGTATTTTTATAAGTAGATATTTTAGAACTATTTTTTTTTAAATATTATTTTCTTCGATTGACAAAACTTTTTCATCGGTTTATTTTTTACTAGTGATGCTTTTTGTGTGACTGTCATCTTGGTAACTCTGAATTGCGCTATGACCCCCTTAAAACTCATTGGAAATCTATCATTGATATAGACGGAGGAGTTCGAGTACCGTCATGTATAACTCACATTGCCTCTTTGTATATCTTATATATAAAGTAAAGTTAGTTCCCCTACATTAGTCTTCAATAGCTTTCTGCTTACCAGTTCTTTAGTGTAAGTACGAAGTAAAATTTCGTTTTCGAATAGTTTCAGCGATTTTTATATTTAATCCTGATCAATATTTTTATATATAGTACAGAGGAAGAGGGGGTTTCTTCGAGTGAGCTGTATTCGCAAAAAAATACTCTAAGAGATGTATTTTGAATTTTGAGAATACATCAATTGTTGACCAGGATGTAATGTTTTAAATCTCTCTCTCACTCCGGATTTCCGTCGAAACAATCTCCTCTGTGCACCGTTCATGAAAGCTAAGATCTAACTAGACTTACACCCCCGGTTACACCGATATGTTCCTGCAAAACTTGCGACAACTTGTGCTGCGTCGGAATGATACAATGGAGCATAAAACAACGCGTTTACGCTCTCAATAAATCTTTCAGACAACTACGGCGCTTGTCGAATGTGGCAGGAATTTGAAAGGCCAAATATTCCATAGCTGATACTAGACTCTAGTGTGTGAATTTTGATACACTCTAGTAAATAGAGTATCAAAATTCATACACTCCATATTCCAAGAAATGTAGCTTGTGTAAAACTGAAAAACTCAAAATCCTGCAAGCTATTTCTGTACCAGTGATTTGCCTAAACATCCGAGTTGAAATATTCATGTTGTGTCTTAATTATAGAAAATATTTGCTTGTGACTTGAACCCGAAAAGATTGCCGCCCACCATCTTAGATCAATGTACGCACGTGATAACTGGAACATAACAATGGAGTCTGGAGACACATAAGTGTGCGTAACTATATATTATACATAAATATATATATAGTACATGTATTGTATTAGTTTCTGTAAATGTAAATCCGTAGAAACTCAAGTGTTTATAAAAAGTGCTCAATACCAAGTAGAGCTGTTTATAAGTATAAATTTTTATTTATACAAACATTATTGGTTACATATGTGCATACATGTTTCGGTTGCACTTTTCCAAGAAAGTCAACCTCATTCTTGGTCTGATGAGGTTTACTTTCTTGGAAAAGTGCAACCGAAACATGTATGCACATATGTAACCAATAATGTTTGTATAAATAAAAAGTTATACTTATAAATATATATATATATATATATATTATACATATATATATATATATATATATATATATATATATATATATATATATATTATACATAAAGATATATATATATTATACATAAATATATATATTATACATAAATATTTATATATATATATATTATATATATATATATATATATATATATATATATATATATATATATATATATATATATATATATATTAAAAACAAGGGGTAAGGTAAATCAAAATACCTTTTAAAGCATGTTAAGATGCGATAATGTTTTATTAAGAAAAAAAACATCGAAACCGATTTTTTTTCTTATACATATACATATCCACGTGCTGGCGTGATTTCGTACCGAAAGTGAAAAAAAAACATCTCATGGGCCGGTTACACCATCTGAGACCCGCAGACCATTAACATCGGATCTACAAACTACACTGAAGAAGCCGATTGTACTCGGCGAAATATATCTGTAATATAAACTAAAAAAAAAAATGAAAGTTTATAAAAAAAAAAAATTTTTAATCGGTTTCGATTTTTCTTTTTTAATAAAATATCATCGCATCTTAACATGCTTTAAAAGGTTTTTTGATACACCTTACCCCTTGTTTTTAAAATTTTATTTGGATGCTTTAAAAAAGGTATGAACTTCTAATATATATATATATATATATATATATATATATATATATATATATATATTAGTACTATCTGTCATGTAGGACAGAAAAAAATGTTATATTTTAGGGGGAATTTTTTTTAAATTTATAATGTTTTTGTTTTTTTAATTTAGTTCAATAATTTTGGAGAGCACATTTTTTTAATCGGTTTCGATTTTTTTTTTTTAATAAAATATCATCGCATCTTAACATGCTTTAAAAGGTATTTTGATTTACCTTACCCCTTGTTTTTTTAAAATTTATTTGGATACTTTAAAAAAGGTCTGAACTTTTAATATATATATATATTAAAAGTTCAGACCACACACCCAAACAATCAAACAGGCCCCTCCCCATATGAACTTCCATCCTTACACACTTTCAACCACAAACCAAAAACCATATTCAACATACTCTTCTAACCCACCAAAATAAGTCACCCCATAACCTAGCATTATTAATTAATAAATCCAAACACATATAGAATGTATACAAATAACATGCAAATATTAGATAAATAATTCATAAAATAAATTAAACAAGTAAATAATAATAATAAAAAAAAAATAAATAAATAAAAAAAACAAAAAAACAAAAAACAAAAAAAACAAATATGTAAAGAAATTGATGAATATATATAGATAAACAATTAAACAAACAATAATACATAGATAT
>OY744529.1:108847317-108904817 GCA_963556195.1 Sepiola atlantica
AACAAAAAATATAGCTACAAAATCTCAGCGTATGGAAAGCTCAAACTGCAGTAATAGTTATTTTTTTATTTTTACGTTACGAACTGCGTCAATTTTATTAATTATGTTTACATGATGATTGATTAAAATCTTGAACAATTACATTACTAATGTATTGTTACAACACATGTAAGAATTTCTTACATGTATCGTAACGATAAATGACATTTTTTTTTTAATAAAGCTAAAAGTATTTTTATTTTAAGTAAAAAGTAAATTAACGTCAATGACTACACTGACAATATTCATTTTTAAAAATTAAAACATTAAAAATATTTTATCAATAAATAAATAGAATACAATTTTTAAAGAAAATGTCATATTTGAATTCTATTTATTTATTAATAATTGTTTTAAACTTTTTAAATAATATTTATTTATGATAAAATGACAAAGCAAATACAAACTTACGTGTTATCTTTCCACATAACTGACGATGAATTGTGAAATTAACGAAATTGTTGAATCTCTGAAAATAAAATTTTACCGACGGGGTGGGGGAGTGAGTGCTGGTTGGTGAGCTAATACCGCCTGTTTATTACAGAACAGAGCTACCATACGTCCCCAAGTCAATCGTTAGTAGAAATTATCACATTTAAAAAAAAAAAATTTTCATTATGATCCTGATTCTCAAATCTTTCAATTTTTGTTTATTTTAAAGATTATAAAAACTTCTTACGTTGATTATAGCACGTTCAAGGATAATATAATTGCATTTAATATTTTCCCAGAAAATGTTATCATTAAAATCACATGAAATATTTTTTGTAATTATATTATTTTTTGGCGAAAATATTGATTAAAAGATTCTTTATTCAATTATAACGTTGCCAATTCTAGAAATTAATTTTTCTCAGAGTTATAGTGATTTTATTAACACGGAATTTAGGTGCCTTTTTATAATATATACGAAATAATTTTTTTAAATATTCATTTTAAACATCTACAGTGCTTTATTTTCATTAAAAAAAATATTTTTAGGTCATGCATTTTTTTAATACATGAAAATATAACTTTAGTAAAGGTGTATTTCGTTTTCAAAAATAATTCATTTTCGCTTAGATTAGAAATAAATCATGGTTTCATTATATTACGTAATCGTTAATTAATAAATACTGAAAATTTCATTAAAATTGGTCGATTTCCTGAATTTCGGTGAATTTATATGTAAAGGGGGGGTCAAAATGTTTTTACATTTTGATGATCGGCCATTGATTTTGCACGTACCTAGTATATATATATATATATATATATATATATATATATATATATATATATATATATATATATATATATATATTGTGTGTATTTAGGCAGCATATTTTCATTTAGGCAAACATTATTAAATAACACGAAGTGGTTTTATTTGATGCAACTTTTTTTTATTTTTTCAATTTTCCGAATTGTCCATCTAATGTTTCGGTCAAATTGATGTAAATATGATCCATGGGTTTCTTGTTCCATTCTTTTTTCTTTTTGCAAGTATTTTCGATTTGAATCGTCAAATCATCTTCAGGCGGTGTTAGTTTTAGTGTCTTTACAAATTATGACTTAACACATAATTTAAAAAAAGCTGCACATGAACTTCAAAACCATCCAAACATAATTGTTAAAAAAGCAGATAAAACGAACATCTATGTCGTTCTCAACAAATCAGACTATTACACTAAATTACAAACAATTTTAGATGACCATTCGAAATTTAAACTAATTAAAAGAAACCCCATAGATAAACTCAAGACACAAGTAAACAAACTTATTACAGCCAATAATGCCGTAATTGATAACGTTAAACTCCCCAAAATAATTGGAGATTATAAACCAGGTTACTTGTACGGTACTGTAAAAATTCATAAACCAAACTCTCCTCTCCGTCCAATAATTTCTCAAGTCACTACCCCCATATATCAATTAACTAAAACTATTAATGATCTTATATCCCCTTATTTACCTAGTAAATATAGTGTAAAATCCACACATGAGCTCTTACACATACTGCATACCCAAAAAACAGATAATAAAATTACTGCATCACTCGACGTTGAAAGTCTGTTTACTGATGTCCCTGTATACAAAACAATTGATATAATTATTAATAACATATATAATGACCCATCCCTCCCCCCTCTAAAAATTGATCCTGAAATACTTAAAAAGTTATTATTAATTTGCACAACTGAAGTCCCTTTCCATGACCATAAGGGCAACATATATACCCAAATTGACGGAGTTTCTATGGGATCTGTCCTTGGACCGACCTTTAGTAATTTTTACATGGCCGACCTCGAAAATAAAATATTTAATATAATCACTAAACCTTCCATTTATGCCCGCTACGTTGATGATATTCTTATTTTAGTAAATAGTATAGATGAAATTAAAAAAACTACAAGATACTTTTCAAAATAATTCAGTTCTTAAATTCACTCATGAGCTTAATGTTAACAATAAAATTCCGTTTTTAGATGTTCTCATTGACTCCAACAGTGATGCATTCATCACCTCTACCTATAAAAAACCTACATCTATTAACACCTGTATTTTAAGTTTTAAAAGTGAATGCCCATATAGATATAAAATTGCTATGGTCAAAAATCTATTAAACCGTGCAAAATTAATCTCCTCATCCAAAAAAAAATTTTTTAATGAATTAAAAAACATAAAGCAAGTCCTAATTAATAATCAATTCCCCAATTATATGGTTGATGAACAAATAAAATTAATGATTAGAAATTTAGATAATCCTACTAATAATAAGCTAAATAATTCCCACTACATAAATCTATTCTATTGTAACCAAATGCATCCAAACTTTAAATTGGATGAAAAAGCTCTTAAAAATATAATACATCGCTATATTCTGATGATAAAATACGATTTATCATTTATTATAAAAAAAGTGAAAACATCAAACTATGTTGTTAAAAATAACACTTCTCAAACCCAAAACACATTAGGAAGAACCAATGTAATATATCAGTTCCAACGCCCTATGGGAGAATGTATCTCCGACAACAATAAGAAAAAAACTAATTCTTACATAGGTTTCACTTCCACAACACTATCCCGAAGACTCACCCTACATCTCTCCGACACTAGCTCTATATGCGAACACCTAAAAAAACATAATTGCACCCCCTCCAAATATAGAAACATCCTTGTTAACAATACCAAAATAATACACCACGATACCAATATCAAAAAATTAAAAATACTCGAAGCCCTCTACATAAAAACTAAACATCCCACAATTAATAATGTCAATTATGAAACTAGTCGCAACATTTTAAAGTGTCAAGCATAATAATTAACATTACCAAATTCTTAGCCATTAGGTAGTTATGCGTTTGAATTGTATGCACTTTCTTTAACGTCATCAATTTCTTAACGGTTTAAACAGTCAAACTTTTAAATCTCTCATATTTGTAGAACGCCATCACGCTCTCATGTACATTTCAACTTTACAGACGCTTTTTCAAGTTATAAACTACTTGCTGTTATAATTCAAAAATGAGCACAACAGTAAAGTCATAATTTGTAAAGACACTAAAAC
Source organism: Sepiola atlantica (assembly GCA_963556195.1). Taxonomy (NCBI): domain Eukaryota; kingdom Metazoa; phylum Mollusca; class Cephalopoda; order Sepiida; family Sepiolidae; genus Sepiola; species Sepiola atlantica. The sequence goes on from OY744529.1 coordinate 108,850,910, forward strand.
TAATACCGCCTGAAGATGATTTGACGATTACAATCGAAAGTACTTGCAAAAAAGAAAAAAGAATGGAACAAGAAACCCATGGATCATATTTACATCAATTTGACCGAAACATTAGATGGACAATTCGGAAAATTGAAAAAAAAAATGTCGCATCAAACAAAACCACTCCGTGTTATTTAATAATGTTTGCCTAATATATATATATATATATATATATATATATATATATATATATATATATATGTATGTAGATATATACATATATATGTATATATGTATACATATGTATATATATACATATATATGTATATATACATATATATATACATATATGTATATATACATATATACATACATATGTATATATACATATATACCTACATATGTATATATATACATATATATATAGTCTAAAGAAGCTTTGAGTCATTTTAACAAAAAAAAAGAAGTAAAATGCAGTTTAAATTCCCAGAGAAACTAACTAAATCCAAGATATTGCAGACTTAACATTCGTTGGTAAATTCAGAATTACATAAAAATAATAAGTAAATAATTTTTTTTTAAATGGGGGATTAAGTATCTAAGAGTGAAACAAAAACAGGAGACCTAATACGTCATCAGGGGTCATCAGCTGTTTACCATGTTAATGTTTCGGAGATTTAAAAATAGGACAGTTATAATATTCATGGCTCTCCAATGGTACTGATCAAACGACCATTTCCCCAATAATCAAGTGTCGAAATAATTCAGCTTAAATTTTCACTAATATATACATAAATAAATAATAATAATAATTATAATGAAATAATAATAATAATAATAATAATAATAATAATAATAATAATAATAATAATAATAATAATAATAATAATAATAATACCCTTAAAGCTATCGTATGATATGGTAATTTGCATATCAAATAACATTAATTATAACAATAATAATAATAATCAAAATAATAATAATATCCAAACACGACACCCAATAACCATTCTATGGTAGTTAGCAATAACATTATATAGGAATTAAATTATATATATATATATATATATATATATATATATATATATATATATATATATACACATACATATATGTATATGTATATATATACATATATATGTATATATATACATATATATATGTATATATATGTATATGTATATATATACATATATATGTATATATATATACATATATATGTATATATACACATATATATATGTATATATATATATACATATATATATGTATATATGTATATGTATATATATACATGTATATGTATATATATACATATATATGTATATATATATATACATATATATGTATATATACATATATTTATGTATATATATACATATATATATGTATATATATGTATATGTATATATATACATATATATGTATATATATACATATATATGTATATATACACATATATATATATATGTATATATATATACATATATATATGTATATGTATATATATATATGTATATGTATATATATACATGTATATGTATATATATACATATATATGTATATATATATACATATATATGTATATATACATATATATATGTATATATATACATATATATGTATATATACATATATATGTATATATACATATATACATACATATGTATATATATACATATATACATACATATGTATATATATACATATATACATGTGTATATATACATATATATACATATATATGTGTATATATACATATATATATGTGTATATATACATATATATGTACATATATACATATATATACATATATATGTACATATAGACATATATATACATATATATGTACATATAGACATATATACATATATACATATATATACACATACATATATACACACATATATATACATATATATGTACATATACATATATATACATATATACACACACATATATATACATATATATGTACATATACATATATATACATATATATACACACATATACACACATATATATACATATATACACCCAAATATACATATATATGTACATATACATATATATATACATATATGTACATATATACACATATATATATATGTACATATACACATATATATATACATATATATGTACATATATATATACACACACACATATATATACATATGCACATATATATACACATATATATATTTATGTATATGTATGAGAGAGCGAGAGATCTTTGATAACTTTGACCTAATTTTCTACCCCGTTTTTACTTGTGACACTTCCGGCGTTTTTAACTTTTTTATTTTTTTTATCTAATCGCCATTTTAAAAAAACTTCTAGTTTTTTCTTAGTTTATTCATAAAATCTTTAATTTTTTTTTTTAGTTCAAACGTGGAATTTCTCGGTCATCGAGCTCGTTGCCAGAATGTTGCGAACGCCGGTGTGAGAGAGGGGGGGGACAACTAAAAAGCGCTCATATGCTAATCCATAAGTACACGTTACACTTAGTTCTATTGTCTTTGATGATAACTCGAACTCTTTGGCAAAAAAAAACCAACAAATCTAACTTCAGGAAAATGCTCTAAAATGGCCACTTATGAAAATACGGACGCGTGTTAAACGGAGGGTCGGTAGGGGGTGATCCTCAAGGGTAACCCCATACATATTGTCCATTCTAATAAATAAGCACTTGAAAATGAGCAATTCATCTCCTCCTTGAGCTGAAAGCATTTCTTACAGTGTTTGTTTCTAATATGTACAGGGTGGTCCGAAAGTCTTGTCACCTCCTCTCCCAAAATACCAACAACAGAGAAACAATTACAATGGCGTCGCATCATTTTGTGCTGCGAAAATTTATTTTATAAATTATACACAGCTGCTCGTTTTCACCTCAGAAATATCTCATGACGTTTTTGGATGGAGAATTTTTGGATGGGGTATTTTTCTTCGGATTATTATCGTCGCCATTTTGTTTATTTTTCATTGGATGTGCGTGAATGGGAAACATCAGCGTACACAATACATACACAATCATCAACAGAAGGCCGGGAGTACATCGGCCGAAATGTAAATAAACAGTAACGGTGACAACAATAATCCGAAAATAAACACAATACAAGATTTTTTTTTTAAATCGGTTCTTTCAACATTAAATTTCGATCAGAACTTTATTAGAAGATCTGTGCGTCGGTCTGTCGCACTTAAGTTTGAAATGTCATTTCCATCGCTAACCGCGCACGTTGAATGGACGGATCTTATTTGAGATGTGTCCAAACATTTCTATAAAATGCTACAAACGTTTTGAGTGCATCTTGAATGTGGTTGAACACACTGCAGTAACAGTTTGTGATGTGTTAGGGTTAGAGTTATGATAAGAGGTTAGGGTTAGGATTAGGGTTATGATAGAGGTTAGGGTTAGGGTTATGATAGAGGTGTCGTAAGTGAATCAATAGCTCGAATATGCTTTGGCAAATTTAAACACCCCTATTTTCGCTTGATGTCAGTTGCTCGTGAAACTCTTCAAATTTTGACGACTTTTGAAGGGAAACATTTCAAATCAACTATGACTTGCAGTGATGTCTGAAACTTTAAAAACCTACTGGAACGAGATTAGACTGTGGAGGCAGAGAAAATACTACTACTACTACTAATACTAATACTACTACTAATAATAATAATAATATCAATGTTGGCTAGGAACAAAGCGTAGTATCTGTTCTGATACTACACTTTATCTTTTCTGTCCTCAGTCAGTGAAGGAGAAATCCTTCTAGACTGAAACAATTTCTATTTTTGTTCCAATCCAGAGTACCCTTTTTTGAGGAGCTGGATTTTCCGCGTATTAAAAACCGACCTTGTTTCTAACTCTGCCCTTGTGGGGAGGCAATTAAATAGGAACTAGTAGTAAGCCATGATGGTGGCGACATGGACAGTTGTTGATACAAAAGTTGGCGAATAAAATATAGGTTAAAATTGGAATATAATTATCACAGCGGTTTTTTGGAATTCAGGTGTTGTTTTGACATGTTATGAGTTATGAATTGAACAATTAACATTTGACCTTTGTGGTTTAAAGTAAGAATGCTTGAAAATATAATTATTTTTGATAAATACGATTGGCACGGAACTGCGAGGATGTCCAGTTCTTTGCTTCCCTGGTGTGACCCGGTGGGGAATCCACGGTACCTGAAGCAATGAGAATCGGAGTCAGATAATGTCGACGTATACCAGCAATAAACGTAAGAAATGTAAAACTCTTTTTGTATTTCGAGTCTTCATATGGGATCAAACCTGCTGGACGAAAATACTTCTTTAAATGCTCGACGAATTTACAAGTGCTGCTATTCAGTTTTATGTAACCACCATCATCAAAGAAGATAATAGTGTTGAGAGAAATAACCACGAGAAGAAACTCCTGCATAACCACTTTTTTTAACTTTACAGATTGTGACGGTGTGCTATTCTGAAACAGCCGCTCGTTTCGGTTGTTTGGTTAGGTTGTTTTGTTTTACGGCATATCAACCCTTTTCGGGTTATTAAATGCCGAATGCAGTCATTTTGGTGAAAGTTTTTATGCTTCAAGTTGTTTATATCTTCAAATATTTATTCATGGTGTTTAGTTTGGTTGTCTTGTTTTACGGCATATCAACCCTTTTCAGGTTATTTAATGCCGAATGCAGTCATTTTGGTGAAAGTTTTTATGCTTCAAGTTCTTTATATGTTCAAATATTTATTGATGGTGTTTGGTTTGGTTGTTAAATCTGTTTCTATTTAACCCATAGTTGGGACCCGAACAGGTACTACCACTCCGGGTCAGGGTGGACCTGGGAGCAATGGTAATTAAGAGGAGGCTCCACATTCCCCAAAGTCCATAAGCCGGATCTCACCATCAGATGTAGTTTAAGGTCATATCCAGGACCGGGAGTAGGGTAGGAAAAATAAAAATAAAAAAAGGGGAGGGAGAAAGGGAGAGGGGCTGTTGTTTTTGTTTTGGGTTTTGTAGAACATAATTAAGTTTTACAAAAAAAAAAAAAAAAAAAAACGTCAATGTAGGTGAATTTCGTCTCAGGGAGCTACAGGGCAGCCTGATCTGGTATCACCAGGCCGCTCGTTTCGTAGCGTAAAATAACCATTCGTATTGAGTATTAGAAAATTATGGCGATGTATTTTTTATTGTTCCCTTAGGTTTATCTTAGTTGGTTAGAGTTCAAACTATGGCTAACCCGCTGATCTTTTATTCCCAATGTCTGTTTTGTCTGGACTGATTTATCTTCCTCCCACAAGGTAAGATGTGACACAAGGTCGGGAAAGTGGGGAAACCCCCAACGCTCGAGAATTTGAGCAGTCTGGCTGTTTAAAAATTGCCTGGGCAGCCTCGTCGGCATTCCCCGGTAGGGGCGCCTCAGGCGGTTAGCAATAAACTAACCCCTTCTCAAAGGGTGAGAAGGCAAAGCCTGGGAGGGTGCACCTCCTAGAATTGCACAGGACGGACAACCGATAGACCGGCGTAAATCCAGACCCAAAGGCCCGGACAATACCGGTTTATTGGGCGGGGTAAAACCCCAGGTTGTCTGTTTTTCTGGAATCAGAGAAAAATGTCTCTTCTTAAAAGTGTACTTCTTTTATCACGTATGCACTTCACAGGTAATTATGTGATATTTTCAATTCCCTCGGGCCTCGATCATGCAATCTGCGACCTGCATGTCTGTATGCTGTTTTAAAGCTCAATCTATTGTTCTATTTCTCACTTTGCACCTGTGTCAGATAGTATACTTCATGAACAGTCAGTAATAATTATTGTAATGCAAATGTTTTTGTCTTGCATCCTTCAGAAAATGCCTCAAATTTTCTAGACGACCCCAATACAAACGTTCTCTTTTTTTATTATGATGGGTCTTTTATATCTATGTTTTTATTCCACAGCTTATGGCAAGGTCAACTGCCCAAAAGATGTGAAGCTCGCTACGCGCAGTCTGAACGCTGGAGATGCTACTTTGGTTACCGACTATACCCGACATTAAAAAGTAAGTACTTGTAAGAATTGCATGTGAGCTGGCATCATGGTGAGGTGGGTGAACACGTGACTTCCCGGATAAGATCAAGACAAAAAATGGCATATTATTTGAGACAATGCACTTTTGGAGTAAAGTGTAGAAATGATTTGCCAAATATAGAAAGTTACTTAGGTATGAGCGGATTGGTTAATTAATCATATAACTTAGACATCTGAGGTTAATATATTTGCGGAATAAAACTTAGTGAGGTAAGTCATGTAATGTAATATCCTGGCGCAGGTGTACTATGGAAATCTCATAGAGTCACTCCGTTCTTTGGTGTGAGTGGCTGTACAGTTTCTCAGGGTTGAATCCTGGTCACGGCACCAAATGTGGGGCAATCATGGCTTCAAATGTGATCCTATTGTTGTGAAAGTTACCCATGGACGTATTCTGGATAACACGGCGTTAAATGTTGTCTGATGTCACGATGGCCGCATCATTCAACGTTCAATTCCAGACAGCTACTGGCTTTCCACCTCAGAAATATCTCTTATACAAAAACACACTCATGTCACATGCCCAATCCAACGAATTAAAAATGTGCTGGGACTCACAGTTAATTGTTTAAAGTTAGTATATATTTAAAACGACCGTTAAACATTGCTTTGCTTTGATAACACAACGTCGGATATGCAGAATTCGCAAATCTAATCTTTGCGTTTTGCTACCTCATATTGTTAATCACCGTTTGACACCAATCATGGTGTCATATAGGGTCGTTTAAAGCAACATGTTTTTTTTTCTGAAGAGAGACAGAAGCAACTCTCAGACTAGATAAAATGGATACACCTAGTTCCGTCACTACTTCTACTAACACTACTATTACAAATATAGATAATAAATACACTATATGTGTATGATGTGTTTGTGAAGTGACAGTATGATTAATTTCCTAGGGTAATAAAAAGGTTGTATCGCTGTTAAATGATAAGCACACGTGGATACGGTGTGCAAAATCGTCAATAACTCTGATCCACTCTTCTCTTGTCACTACCCTAATTTGAGCTGTGGTGACCCTTTTCGGGTCAGGGATAGTCTGTGGATTGTTTTCATATCCATTAGATTTGAGATAATCCGCAAATAAAAATATGGGGTTATGGTTCGGTGAGTGTGAAGCCCATCCAGGATCACATCTCTTACTGATGAGACAATCGGTAAAGTGTCCCCGCATATCATTAAACGATGATAGAACAAAAACTGTTAAATATTCATGACTGAAACTTGGTGGACAAGTACATTGAAGTCATTTTGTACCAAATATGATTGGATAATGAATTTTATTAACGAGTCTGTGGATGGAATTTTTTAAAGGGGTTCAACCTATATTTTGCCATGTCGACATGACGATATTATGAGGAAATGGTTGTTTCCTCGGAGTATGAAAAGTCCTTTTTCTCTCTCTCTCTCTCTCTCTCTCTCTCTCTCTCTCTCTCTCTCTCTCTCTCTCTTCCTCCCTCTCTCTTTCTCTCTCTCTTCCTCCCTCCCTCTTTCTTTCTCTCTTTATCTCTTCCTCCCTCCCTTTTTCTCTCTCTCTCTCTCTCTCTTCCTCCCTCTTTCTCTCTCTCTCTCTTCCTCCCTCCCTCTTTCTCACTCTTCCTCCCTCTTTCTCTCTCTCCCTCTCTTCCTCCCTCCCTCTTTCTCTCTCTCTCTCTTTCTCTTCCTCCCTCCCTCTCTCTCTCTTTCTCTCTCTTCCTCCTTCCCTCTTTCTCTCTTTCTCCCTCCCTCCCTCTTTCTCACTCTCTCTCTCTCTTCCTCCTTCCCTCTTTCTTACTCTCTCCCTCCCTCCCTCTTTCTCCTTCCATCTTTCTCTCTCTCTCCCTCCCTCCCTCTTTCTCACTCTCTCTCTTCCTCCTTCCCTCTTTCTCTCTCTTCCTCCCTCCCTCTCTCTCTCTCTTTCACTCACACACACATACTCACTCTCTATCATCATTACTTCTGTCCTTGGCAACTGAAGAGTAAAAGACCAGATTTATAGGGGAAAACCTGAATGGGGAGTTGTGCAGCAAGATGTTTGTTCACATTACATTTAAATTTATGTATGTTGGTACGGTCGTGAAAACAGGGAGCAAGAAGGCAATTCCAAAGGTACGAGGAAAGAAGTTATCAGAGTAGAAAATCTTCCGGTATCGGTCGTTCTTTCGACAAGATTACAACTTTCTCGACTAAAGCAAAATGTAATTCCTGCGAACTGACATTGCGGCAGACGTGGTTTAAAAGATGCAAAGCTTTCATTACGATTGTAATTTAGAAGATTTGTTTCAATTAATTTCAATATTTCTTGCATTTCTAACAAAATATTTCTTTTTGCTTCGTTTTTGGCCGATTCTTCGTTTCGTATGAATCGGAATGTTTTTTATTTTTTATTTAATTATTCTCTCTGATTCCTTTCTAGAATCAGCTGCTCACAGAAAGAACCACGTGAAGTTTTCTAACATCTATAGTAAAAGTGGTGCTATGGAATGGTCAGGGTTAGAACACAGCACGCTGAGTTGTCAGTTCGCGCCGGTGTCCACTTCACAATGGCCACCTCCATTTTTTTGGATGACCACAACTTTGAAGAAGATTTATATGACCATCAGACATTGAATGTCTGTCCGTCCAGTATTTTTCGGTTATTATTTGCCGAATATTTGTTAGGAATGTAAAGGAGGGTAGAAAGTGAACTTTCGCCAACCTCGTAACTCTCGCTTCCCTTATTTTGTCCTTTAGTCCTCACATTTCATGAGCGATGTTTCTGACAAAGAGGGAAAAATTGCTGTTTTCTGGGTCAGAATCTATCCATCATTGGTTAGTTTTGACACTGAAGTAGTATTTTTAGCTCCTTACATCAAGTGGCTTCATGCCTTGTCTGGAGCGATTTGCATTAAATAAATAAATAAATAATCATCTACCGATGTAGACTGTCATAAGGGGATCAAATTGATCTATTAATTTAATCAATCAGGTCGAGTATTCTTCTCGTATTCTCCAACTCCTTCCGTCCAGGAACTTTCTTTTGAATCTTTTCACCAGCTAATGATATCAATTAGCACATCACTACTATAGATGTATTACGATTCCCCACTAACTGGAGCAATGCACTTTCCGGCTGTCGTGCAGGACCATCTTCCCCGATGCTGCCACATTCTCTCTGCCGAATCATCCGTTTGTCAACGATTGCTACAGGAACTACCGTAAGGGATAAAAGGGATTTTTATTGGGGTTAGATTCCTCTAGATCTGCCGTGTTCTGACTGTGCCATGCACTTTAACGGGGTTACCCTGTGAAAGGTGTGACACTTCGTCACGCATGAGCGGTCATTGACTATAGAGAGGCTAACTATAGACTTGCTGCACGAAAATTTGAGATTTGAGATGCATGACATAGGGCTGGATGCATGGGAGCCAGTCGAGGTCATCTCGAAATGGTGCTATCTCTCCACATGAATTCCTTATTTGTTTATAACGTTTCCCGAGGGACCATGAAACCCTAACACCTAAAAAGACGTAGATTAAAGGCATACACAAACAACGAAAGAAAAACACGTCAATTGTCAATTTGAATAAATTCCTAACATTTTAAGATCTTTTAATTGGAGGCTTCATTGCATAAAGGTTTTCACTTTTTAAGCCCATAAGTTCAGTCATGTGAGTTCACTTATTGCGACATCCTTTCGGTCTAGTATTGCTATTTATTAAAAGGGCTGACAAGAAAAGGCCATGTTTACCACATTTTCTAATGACAATGGTTATTCTAATCTGTCTTTACATCAATGCAGACAAACCATATAACATACCCGCATGAGATATGGTTATAGGCTTCTTACTTACCTCCCCACGAGGACAGAGTTTGATATATGGTCGGATTATAATATGAGGAAAAATCCAGCTCCCCAAAAAGAAGCACTCCGGATTGGGCCAAAAATTTAGATTACTTCAGTCTAGAGGGATTTCTCCTTCACTGACCGAGGAAAGAAAAGATGAAGTATAGTATCAGAATACTTTACTAGTCTCGCTAACAAAAAAGCAGTTGACACCATCTCGGTCCCGTTTTTATTGTCTGGACCATTTTATGCAGTTTCATTTGCGGATGATGTGGCGGAGCTTTATTTTGAACACGTCCAATTTGTTTGAACCTACACCACAGGCTTCTATCGCAAATTCTAGTCGTTGTCTGATACTATTTTCTTAGGGTGAGGCATATTTCGGACATATATATATATATATGAGAGAGAGAAATGTGATACTTAGAAGGCAATACAATGCAGAGGTGTGACGGATAGACACAAGTTGGAGCAAATAAGACTGCTTCCTTCATATGAACGCTTGAATTTCAGTTGAGCACGGTTCTGAAGAAGTGAAGAGTTCCCGAAATATTATATCATACGGAGTTTCCACCAGACTATCTTGATACAGGTATTACATAACATTGTAACATTGTGTAGATAGACAGATATATATGTGTGTTTGTGAAGAAAAAATAAATAAATAAATTAATATATGTGTATGTATACATTGTATTAAGGGTGAAACTATTTAATTTGTTCCACCATTATATGTCTTATTTGCTCCAACTTGTATCTATCCGTCACACCTCTACATTGTATTGCCTTTGTAAGTATCACATGTCTATGTACAAGTAAACAATGCTTCAAGTAAACTACATAAACCTCTTATATATATATATATATATATATATATATATATATATATATATATATATATATATATATATATATATATGCTTTATTTCCGACTATCCAGAAAGTAAGCACGTGGTCCATGTGAACACGAGCCCACGTTTCTGTTTCTTTTTGCTAAGTGCGTAATTTATCTTGACGACATTTCGTTTTTATTTCAGCTTCGACATTTTTGTACATTCATTTGCGACATTACCTGATTACACAGTCCGTCACGCTTCTAATTTGCATCTTTTCTTATAATATAACGAGCACTTCTCTGTCTGTCTGTCTGTCTGTCTGTCTGTCCGTCCTGGGGAATTTTTGTAAACAGAAGAGAGGTGGGGGGGGTCGAGTGATTAACATTTAATTAATTAAGCTTTTCGAGTCAGCGTTCATAATATTTGTATACCTGTAGAATTAGGAAACTATTGTTAATTAATTAAATTAACATTAAATAACATTAAATAACCTTATTAGATGGGAGAATGAACGAAATTTCAAGACGAGGCTGCGATTAGAAGTGAAAACGTGGCAAGAATCTTACTAAAATTAAGAGATTTCAACGGCCTTTTATACCCTTAATAAACGTCGTTTAGACATTAGACGGGCTTCCTCATTTACATAATACATTCCTTTTAACCTTCCATTAAATTCAGATTTACAAATATACACTTATAACTGCTATTATCAAGTTTCCATATGTATTCACAATACGTTCCGATAAGGTGATATTAATAAAAATTATTAATACTATTTATTTCACAATGAACAACATCGTATCCACGTTTCAACAAAGTCACACCCCTTCAACCGTAAGAGTAATTGCATAGGCGACGCCATATTGTCTTGAATGAGACATTTGTCTTCCTCGGTACGTCTAGTGCCTTGCTTTATATCCGCCACTTAGCCGTCGTATGATTAATGGGGCAGGATTTTATTTATCTTCCTCCCACAATATAAGATGTGACACAAGGTCGGGAAAGTGGGATTTGAAAAACCAGCGCTCGAGAATTTGAGCGCTCTGGCCATTAAAAATTGCCTGGGCAGCCCCGTCGGCATTCCCCGGTACGGGCGCCTCAGGCGATTAGCAATAAACTAACCCCTTCTCAAAGGGCGAGAAGGCAAAGCCTGGAAGGGTGCACCTCCTAGAACTGCACAGGACAGATCAGACCGATAGACCGGCGTAAATCAAGACCCGAAGGCCAAGACAATACCGGTCTATGGGGTGTATCCCCGGCTATTCAATATCATTACAAAAACAGCATTTTGACAAATGTGAGGTTTATCATATGAAATACCACAATTGATTGGTAACCGATATTAATGTCATGTTTTTGTCACTCTCCGTTATTCCGTTATTCCGTTATTCCACTATTTTGTTATTCTGTTAGTTTTTTGTCACGCTCTGTTATTCGGTTAGTTTTTTGATTTTCGCAAAATTTGTTCATTAATGTTTCGCGAAATTATGAAATAGATAAGAAGCTTAATAGAATAAGAAATTGGTGGGGATGCGACAACAGATACATGAAGGGATAGAAACATGTATAAAAAGAGTAGTAAAATAGATAGTGGGCGAAGGAAAGAACGTTTAGCTCTGAATGAAGTTAAAGTTTTCTTTGTAGAGGGAATGCAAAGTTAGCAATATTTAGAGACGAAATAATATTGACTAGTTTACACCAACCAACAGGAATTTCGAACCAATCGAAGTGTGTTATACCTGCAACCAGGGTTGATAAGAGCATTCCGTAGAGAATAGGGGAATAGCATATATATATATATATATATATATATATATATATATATATATATATATATATATACAGGGTGGGCAAAAATAAGGGTCCTATATTAAAAAATTCATAACTTTTTTATTTATTGATTTTTTTTTTTTTTTTTAGAATAAGTAAAGGACCCCTTCCGAAGCAAGCATGAGCCGTATTAGTCCTAAGGAACGTACCCTCATTTAGAAAACATTATTTTTGCTTAAAAAACTCAAAACAGTGTAAAAAACAATACTTTAGTTTTTGTAAGTTTTAAGAAGTGTTTTTCGGCTAAAATTTGTTTTGTTTATTTCAAAAAATCTCGGAAGGGTCAGTCTACACACACATAAAGTTTGGTGAGTTTAACTTTTATTTTGTGGAAGTTATTCAAATTCAAGTTATTCAAATTTAAAGATAGGACCCTTATTTTGGCCCACCCTATATATATATATATATATATATATATATATATATATATATATATATATATATATATATATTAAACATAGTTCACTCCAGACAAGGAAGGCTGCCACTGTAGACGTAAGGGGCTACTGAGAAGAAAGAAGAGGTAGAAGGTTGGGGAGGGGTCAACCTAAATTGGGATCTGCGCAGCGAGATGTCCGTTTACATTAGTTTTAAATTTCTGCATGTCAGTACCGTCGGGGAAACAGGGGGCAGGGAGGGAGTTCAAGAGGCCAGCAGCACGAGGAAAGAAGCTATTTGAGTAGAAAGCTCTCCGGCATCTGGGGACCTCCAAAGTGAATGGATGGGATTTAGTTGATTGTCGAGTTGGTCTAGTTAATTTACGTCGAGGGGGCACCAGAGCAGCCAAGTCATCGGAGCATAATCCATTGAAGTATTTGTAAAACAATCACAAGGATGCTACATTGCGGCGATGGGGCAACAGCTGGAGCTTGGTTGACAGTGAGGGACCTATTAGGTTGGCCACTCTTTTTGGGACTTTGTCAAGGAGGGAGAGACTAGGAGATGATGCACCAGCCCATGTACTAATGAGATCAAAGTAACAAGTCGAAGAAAATGTAATTCAATAAAATATTTATTGTTTGCAGAACCGCCTATAAAATAGTGTTAATAAAAACGTATTCAAAGTAAGTTCAGTTGGAATGATGTATGCGCGTGTGTGAGTACGTATGTTTGTGCGTACGTATGTGAATAATTAAAGTGTACATAGTAGAAAGGCTGAGTATTGTGCAAGTATGCGTGTGAATGGGGGGGAATTACTTACATACCGGGATAGTGTCCTTGTGTTAGTGCATGGTGATAGCAGCCGTCAGCCCGAATAGGGAAAGAGAGACGGTCTGGCTTATGTTATCTGTAGCAGGTCGTGAGAGAAGAAGATGTTAGAGCGAGTCTATGCATCTCTTTTTATAAGGCAGATCAGGGCGGCCCCTGGCGTCACGATAAGGGGAGATAAATCGAGTTTGGCGCAATCTGGTGGTACGTGTGTGCAATTGTATTTGAGAAAGGGGTTAATACTACAGAAGTTAGGGAATGCTCTAAAATTCTAAAAATTGATTTATTAGAATTTCACGAACTTTGCATAAAGTTATGTGCGACCATGAACGCAGAAAACTGACTGAGACAGATTAGGGGGAGGGGGGTGCTATTGTGGGAGAAAAATAAATCAAAATAGCCAAAGAATTTAAACATCTTCTTCAATCAGAATTAGTGGTTATTTACATGGAACAAGTACTGGTGACGCCAGGAAAGCCCTGAGTTTGGCCCCTACGCAGGCTGAAAGATTTGAAAAAAAAATTAACTTTTTCATAAATATTTAAAAGTACATTGATTAGATTTTCCCCTCAAACCCAACAAAAAGTTGTGCTTCTGTGTTATTTAAATAGTAACAATAACAGGGAACGATAACTCATGCCTGATTTGTTATTTTAAAAAAAGTTGTGCTACTGTGTTATTTAAATAGTAACAATAGCAGGGAACGATAACTCATGCCTTATTTGTTATTTAAAAAAAGTTGTGCTTCCGTGTTATTTAAATAGTAACAATAGCAGGGAACGATAACTCATGCCTTATTTGTTATTTAAAAAAAGTTGTGCTTCCGTGTTATTTAAATAGTAACAATAGCAGGGAACGATAACTCATGCCTTATTTGTTATTTAAAAAAAGTTGTGCTTCCGTGTTATTTAAATAGTAACAATAGCAGGGAACGATAACTCATGCCTTATTTGTTATTAAAAAAAAAAGTTGTGCTTCCGTGTTATTTAAATAGTAACAATAGCAGGGAACGATAACTCATGCCTGATTTGTTATTTTTTTAAAAGTTGTGCTTCTGTGTTATTTAAATAGTAACAATAGCAGGGAACGATAACTCATGCCTGATTTGTAACTAAAAAAAAGTTGTGCTTCCGTGTTATTTAAATAGTAACAATAGCAGGGAACGATAACTCATGCCTGATTTGTTATTTTTTTAAAAGTTGTGCTTCTGTGTTATTTAAATAGTAACAATAGCAGGGAACGATAACTCATGCCTTATTTGTAATAAAAAAAAAGTTGGTTATTGCCACTTTCATGTTGTACCTTCTTTTCTTATCTTTTAAGCTCCAGTTTATATCGTACAATATCTCTTCGACGTGGCACAATTGACCGCAGACAACGTTGGCCCACCTGTACATAAAGAACAATGGCAATACATCCACAAACTCGGTCGGGAGATCAAAGAATCGTTGAAAAATGTCTCGTAAGTAGACCCTAACCCCATCGCTCTTTTTCTCTCTCATCTCTTTCTGTGTTTTTTAGCAAAGATTTTCTACTTTCTTTCGTTCATGGCTTCACCTGTGTTTGCGTCTTATGTATCCCTCTTCTTTCTACTTGCGTATATATTCGAACATATTTACACCCATAAATATGCATGTATGAGTTTGATTGCGAGTGTGTGTGTATATATATACATATATATATATATATATATATATATATATATATATATATATATATATATATATATATATATATGATATATATATATATATGATATATATATAATATATGATATATATATATATGATATATATGATATATGATATATATATATATATGATATATATATAATATATGATATATGATATATATATATATGATATATATGATATATGATATATATATATATGATATATATATATGATATATATATATGATATATATATGATATATATATATGATATATATATGATATATATATATGATATATATATGATATATATATGATATATATATGATATATATATGATATATATATATGATATATATATATGATATATATATGATATATATATGATATATGATATATATATATGATATATACATATATATATATGATATATATGATATATATATCATATATATATCATATATATAAGTATCATATCATATATATATGATATATATATATGAGATATATATAGTATATATATATGATATATATATGATATCATATATATATATGATATATATATGATATCCTATATATATATGATATATATGATATATATATATATGATATATATACATATATATATATATGATATATATATGATATATATATGATATATATATATATGATATATATATATGATATATATATGATATATATATGATATATATATGATATATATATATGATATATATATATATGATATATATATGATATATATATATGATATATATATGATATATATATATGATATATATATGATATATATATATGATATATATATATGATATATATATGATATATATATATATATATATATATATATATATATATATATATATATATGATATTTCACCCCAAACAAAGCAGGACGTTACTGTAGACATAAGGGGCTACTGAGAATTAGGGAGTAGGTTTAGGCTGTCATTCTAAGTTGGGAGCTGTGCAGTGAGATGTCTGTTTACATTAGTTTCAAACCTCTGCATGTCGATACTGTCAGAGGAAACAGGGGACAGGGAAGGAATGTGCTAAAGGCCATCAACACGAGGAAAGAAGCTATTGGAGTAGAAGGCTCTCTGGCATCTGGGGACCTCCACAGTGAATGGATGGGATTTAGCTGATTGTCGAGTGTGTCTAGTGAATTTACATCGAGGGGCACCAGAGTAGCCAGTTAATCGGAGCATAATCCATTGAAATATTTGTAAAACAAGCACAAGGATAATACATTACGGCGATGGTTGGTAAATTTTAATGCTGCAAAGACAAAGCTCCTTTCCTTTAATAGCTACAAGAAACCTCTCCAACCACCGATTGTCATGGCAAATAACACCCTACCTGAGAGTTCAACATTCAAACTCCTCGGCCTAACCAGGAGGAGTTTGAATGTTGAACTCTCAGGTAGGGTGTTATTAAAAGTTACCAACCATTTATGACCCCAATCCACTATAGCCTGGAGGTTATTTTCTAAGGATTCAGCCATAGCCTCGGGTATGATCGCGTCTGTTTTGCCAACATGACGAGAGTAAAGTGTGGTGTCGTCAGCAAATAAACCAATCTCAGACTCAATTTCATCAGGGAGATTGTTTATGAAGATCAGGAACAATAAAGGTTCAAGGACAGATCATGTTGCTTAGATGAACGGCCATCGAGGACAACCTGGATCTTTCTTTTGGTTATGAAGAATCTAATTATATTAAGTAATTGCCCAGTAATACCATATGAGCATATTTTCAGAAGTCCGTTATGCTATACCTGTGTCAAAGGCCTTGGATATATCTGCCCTAGCTTCACCTGCCTTGTCGAGTGTATGATACATGCATTCAGAGATGACCGTTAGGGTGTCTGCAGTAGATCGTGCTTGTCTAAATCCATACGGGCGGTCATAAAGAAGTTTAGCATTAACTAAGTGCCGTACTAACGCTAGATTGATTAAGGATTCAAAGATTTTAGCAAAGATCGGGAGTAGACTGATTAGGCAGTAGTTCTGAGGATCGGTTCTATTTTTAAAATTCTTGTGGACTGGTACCAAAGAGGCAATTTTCCAGCTATCGGGGAAGCAAGATTCAGCTAGGCATTTATTGTAGAGTTTGGAGAGGACAGGGGCCAATTCAGCAGAGAATTTCTTTGTTACTATTACAGGTATAAGATCAGGTATAAGATAAATCAGGTTCATTTTATATTTTTTAATTTTAATTTTAATTTTTTCACAGTGCCAAAAAACATAACATTTCTGTGAGATGTATTTTTACGGTCCGTTTCATTTGTCGTGAGCCAAACAACATTTTTATGTTAATATCGTACAATATCCGAAAGGAAGACGTAAACGAAATCACCGGACTATAAAAACGACGATTATTGGTTTCCATTTTTTTCTGTCTTCATTCCGTGGGTCACTGAGGATTTGAATTGGGTTGTAAGGGCTTTTTCTCAATAGTAAATGTCTATCCGTGTCAATGAAACCATGGTCCGTCCATAGAATATGTAATGTATAGTTATTGAATCAATAATTTGTATATATATATATATATATATATATATATATATATATATATATATATATATATATATATATATATATATATAAACATCCTCAGGATAATAATCCAAAGAATTTCAACCGGGCTTATAAAAAGTGCTCAATATCAAATAGAGCTTTAATATATATATGATTATTTTTATTTATACATGCATGTACAAACTCTGCGACACTGGCACGTCGATGTTATCCATCAACAGTTATTAGAAACTGAGATCCCATCAGGCAGAGTTAGAATACTATCCATACCTCAGATCATATTTGAAAAGAACCTTTTGTACATGTCTGCATAAATAAAAATAATCATATACACAACACTCTAAGGAAATAACGCGTCCAAACGAGAGTGATACGTAACTTCACATTTCCGAAACAGATGACAACAGAAGCTGAAGAGAGCCGGATGGCTAAGTCCTTCCGTGCTTGAAACCGACGGTACGAATGTTGTACTAATTTTTCTGTAACAAAATAAATAAATATTACGCTCTTAATTTTTAATTTTTAGCTTTAATTCTTAATTAATCGAGCACCCTGCTGGGATTTTTCCTGCTATATTACAAATAAGGTATATATATATATATATATATATATATATATATATATATATATATATATATATATATATATATATATATATATATATTGAGAGATGGCAAAAGCTGGGGTCCCTTGGGGTTTAATCTTTCTTGCTTTCCTTGAGCGTCCTGTGTATTTCGTGATATCCTGGTTCTTTGAACCCACCCACTCCGTTTTTTAAGGGTCGATTTCTCAAGGTTTCGTGTCCTTAAAAGAATACCAACTTCTTCTTCTTCTTCTTCTTCTTCTTCTTCTTCTTCTTCTTCTTCGTGACTCAACCTTCCGTCTCTCTCTTTTCCTTTTTTGTTTGTGTTTTCGTTGATAAAATTGCACTTTAGGGTCGCCGTCCCTCATCCAACCCCTTCCCAAAGCTCTTGACTGACCTCTTTCTTTCTGGAAAGACAATTGATACCTCCTGAAATGTTTCCTGTGCAATAAAGACTTAGTGAAACAAGTGTTGCGCAATCTCCAATATCACCAATATATTGAATTCTCATTGCTTAAGTCCAGTGGCAATTTGAAATCTAAGACAGTCGGAAGAAATGCCGAGAGAAACAGAGAAGGGCTTATATTATTTCGGGGATTCCCTTTTCCAAGACTAGTTGCTCTACCAAGGCTTGATAAACCTGTCTACACAACTATTTCGCTCATAGTTAGGAAAGGAGTATCCTACTTAGAGTTACGGCTGTGTTAAGTTTAGGATAGAGAATTTATTATCACGATTATTTTGAAGGTTTTGTCAACCTGAGGTTATCTTAGACCACGCCTGAACCACGAGTGAACCATCGCTAAAAATGCTGCTGACGTCACTATTTTTATGACGTCAGTAATTGTACACACGTGGTGTGTAGAAATTGTATACTTCTATACTTTTACTAGACGATCCGCGACTCATTGGGTCAAGTTATTTAGCTGAAACAGATACTACATTTTTATCTTAGCCAAAAAGCGATGGGTGAATGTTGGAACATTGTACTTTAGTCTATGCAGTTGCGCCCTCGACTGATTGTGACCGTAATAAATAGAAATATTTTAAAAGTTCGTCCGGAGGGTAGGGTTACCGTCTGCTTTCAATTTAAGGTAAATTTCATGAACAAACGTCGGAAATGTCAGTTACGATAAAAAATAAACACACTGTTTTACCACCTCAAACATTGTTGTTGAGGAGGGGAGAGAGGGAGTGGAGGGGAAGTGGCGAAGAAGACAGAACGAATCAGACTCCTGCATATACCTCACGACGGTTGTGCCTCAGGGTTGTCTGGTCTGCGTGAAGTCCTCCTCGTTGATTGCAGCTGTTCGTTAAACTGCAGGATTGCAGGTTTTTACACTCGACAATAAGAGCAGCAAGGCTCTGCGGTTGCATGTGAAGTCGGGGAAGGTTTGGCATGAACAGGAATTAATGGCGCAGAAATAACGTTATCAATCTTACTCAGTTGATTTGAATTTCTATACCTGACACGTCTTTTTTGTAACACGCAGCGACAAAGACAGCCAGACGGATTCTTATGCCGACCCCTCCTGGACTTTCACCAGAGACCTGTTAGCCTGGTAGCTCTGATAATACCACGTTGCTACCCTCCCCCCCCCCCTACTACGGTGATGAGGGGTTCGACTTTAGAAGGATGCTGCTGTTGTTGGTTTTGTTGTTTAGCGAATCGGGCTGTGCAAAATCCATGACGATCGTACCTCACGAAGTCCTCGGCAATAGCTATTCGTTATATCTGTAAGATTGCATATTTTTACCCCCGACACACATAGCAGCAAGGCCCAGCAGTTACATACGAAGCCGGGAAAGGTTTGGCCCAGAACATACAAAAGTATTGCGGTTGCACTTGTTCAAAAAGGCACCGTTTTTATCCTCACTCCGTGGATTTACGGTTCCGCGCCTGACTCGTTCTTGCTTGCCACAGACACAGAGGCAGAGACGACCAGTCAGTGACGGATCCTGGTGTTTTAATCCATGGATCTTCATCAGAGCCCTGTTATCTGGGTATCTCTAACACTACCACGTTGCCTCTGCCTCTACCACGGTGATTAAGGGTCAGACTTTAGGTGAGGGTGGGGCTGCTGACGAATAAAAGTATGTAATATTCACTGCCGTTTAAGACACTTTTGCCCGCATTTTTGCGAGCAGACAAATAAGCAAACGGAGGTGTACGTTTATGTCGAGGTCATTTACGAATTTGCATTCAGTTTAATTTACATGTTAAAGATATATTCTTTTTTCAATTTACAGAGCCGTGTTCGCGCCCGCCTGTATGTCACACATCATGTTGATGAAAAGGTATGAACTCTTTTAATGATTACATAATTACATATAACAGCAGACGACTTAATCTTATATAAATAGAGATTTTGTCTGTCCGTCAGTCACAGTTTTTTTTAACTTCATTTTAACTTCATTTTAACTTCATTTTAACTTCATTTTAACTTCATAGCGGAATTTGTCTCATTTCGAAATATCAGAGATCTTAACTACTTTTAGAAATGGAAAATATTGCATCAGTAGTAAATTATAAATTCCCAACAAATAAAGCGGATGCCATGACCGGAAATCGAAACCGAAACGTTGAGATTATCAGTCTTCTACCAAATGACCTATTTGGACTTTCTTTTAATTAGATCTTAAAACATAACCGTAACAAAATAATTATAGCTTTGGCGTGACGTCATATTTAATTTACTAGAATCAATTCTAGTAAATTAAATTCAAATATTTAAATAAATAGCAGATATAGTAGAGCTGTCTTGCGGTTCATAACAACTGATTAAATTATTATTTGTATTGTTTTTATTCGAACTCTTGTGCCCACCGGCATTGTTTCTAGCGGTCCTAGACTTTTCATCGTCACTGGACTTAAGCAATGCTGGTGCAGGAGAGGTGTGGTTGAAGATTGCGCAACCCTTGCTTCGTAGTAGACTCTCTCTCTCTCTCTCTCTCTCTCTCTCTCTATATATATATATATATATAT
Organism: Sepiola atlantica; assembly: GCA_963556195.1. Taxonomy (NCBI): domain Eukaryota; kingdom Metazoa; phylum Mollusca; class Cephalopoda; order Sepiida; family Sepiolidae; genus Sepiola; species Sepiola atlantica. The sequence continues at coordinate 108,872,427 of OY744529.1, forward strand.
ATATATATATATATATATATATATATATATTTTATTAAATCCTTTCATTTTGATATTTTTCTCGGCAGACGATTTTACTGAATCAAAAGAAAATCCTAACCACGCCTCCGCATTGAAAGAAATATCGTGTTTAATTTTTTTATATTACATTTATGAATATACGCGGGGTTAGGGTTCATACCAAAATCAGACCGGCAAAGTCTATGCCATTTTTGAGGATGGTATTATGCATGGTCTTATGCAGTTCTAGCAAGTCCACCTGCTAGCTTTATCTTCTCGTCTTTCGAGAACGGGGTTAGTTTATTGATAATCGCCTGAAGTAGCCTTACCGGGGAATGCTGCCAGAGGAAGATAAATAATAAAAAAAAATAAAAACGAGAGGAATAAATCGACTGCTATTTAATAGAGTAAAAAAGGAGAATAACTTTATTTTACTACTATTTAATTAAATAATGGTAATGTTTCTATTTGGCTGCCATAATAGTATTTATAGAAAAGACTGAGACTAGCAACATCACGTCTGTGAGTGAGAAAGAGGGTGTAGAGAAGAAGAAAGAGTGTGGCCAATCAAATTACAGATACGTTTTTGCACCTTATCAACATCCCTCAAATGGGACAGAGATTCACCAGCTCAAATATGACAACAGTACTCCATACATGGCCTGATAGTAGATTTGTAGAGATAGACAATAGCCTTCAATGTGAGAAAGTGTTTGGAGCGATAGAGAGAACCGACTTTACGAGAAGCAGAAAGAGCAATGGATCTAATTTATGAACTCCAAATAAGATTTGATGAGAAAGTGAGACCATTTAAAGGAATAATTAACCGAAAGGAATAACTCAATTTGACTGTTATTTCATGGAATAATTCAACACGGGGAATAACAATTTTTGACTTCGCGGTTAGTTCATACCAAAATCAGATCGGCAAAGTCTATGCCATTTTTGAGGATGGCTTATTCTCTGTTGGTCTGAGGTATGGTCGTATGCAGTTCTGGGAGGTCCACCTTCCCAGGCTTTACCTTCTCGCCCTTTGAGAAGGGAGGGGGGGGGGTAGTTTATTGGTAATCGCCTGAGGTGCCCCTTCCTGGGAATGCCGATGTGGTTGCCCAGGCAATTTTTGTTCGACCAGTGTGTCCTTCCATCTATGAGTTAATTCTTGGGAAGATGATATCATGACGACAGAACAGATACTACACTAACGCCCCCCCCCCCAAAAAAAAGGAAAATATATACTATACTGCCCCCCCCCCAATAAAGTGGAGGTAATTCCTGGGAGGGCAGTCTTATGATAACAGAATCGATACTACACTAGCCACTAAGGTATAATACCTGTGAGGATTACCCCCACTTCCTTAAAAAGGAGGAGGTAATTCCTGGGAGGGCAGTCTTATGATAACAGAATCGATACTACACTAGCCACTAAGGTATAATACCTGTGAGGATTACCCCCACCTCCTTAAAAAGGAGGAGGTAATTCCTGGGAGGGCAGTCTTATGATAACAGAATCGATACTACACTAGCCACTAAGGTATAATACCTGTGAGGATTACCCCCACCTCCTTAAAAAGGAGGAGGTAATTCCTGGGAGGACAGTCTTATGATAACAGAATCGATACTACACTAGCCACTAAGGTATAATACCTGTGAGGATTACCCCCACCTCCTTAAAAAGGAGGAGGTAATTCCTGGGAGGACAGTCTTATGATAACAGAATCGATACTACACTAGCCACTAAGGTATAATACCTGTGAGGATTACCCCCACCTCCTTAAAAAGGAGGAGGTAATTCCTGGGAGGACAGTCTTATGATAACAGAATCGATACTACACTAGCCACTCCCATTAAATGATAATACAATAATAGATTGAATAAATAAATAAAATTTCATTCATTTAAAAATGTCGTTATAAAAACATTTTCCAAATGGTTTCTTGACTTTTTGGCTAAGATCAAAGTGTAGTATCTGTTCTCAGTATCCCAGCGACATCGGACGTTTTTCTATCGACGAATATATTGCATATATATGAGAAAATATGGCAATGCAAAATTACAACTATATACTACAGAATATTAATTGATTAGAAGATGTTTATCTAATAAATATGCAAATTAAGATGACCTAAATGTGTTAGAGTGTATTTGCGGTTTCCTATATATACGCTGTTTCAAATTTCTATGCTGTATCATAAAATTAAATAAACACAACCTGTTTTGATGTTAATATAGTTAGGATAGATGGAAGGAAAAAACTTTCGCATTTATTCATATAGAAGATATGCCGTCGAATGAAAAACGCTTCTCCTTCTGTCGCGGTCACCACCTTTATCCCCCAATCTATATAGTAATACGATAGCGTGTGTATTAGTGTGTCACGCTTACATCAAAAGCTCTGTGCATGCGTGCCGCACCTAGATTTGGAAAAGCATTCAAGTCGCCTAATTTTCGTAATCTTTTCAAGTATTTCCCTTTGACGCAACGGTTAGCGACGTAGGATGTTGACGTCGGTTTTTTACGTCGGCCCGACTGGTTTATAGTTCGATCCCAACCAACCTCGAAGATTTTTTTCTACATCGAAGGGGGAGGTAGGGAGGGGAGGGGTAGGGAGGGGACGACTGGGTAGCACACATTAATACGATAGCGTGTGTGTTATTTTGTATGTCATGCTTACATCAAAAGCAACGACCTTCCGAATCTTTGTATGCTACTCATGGATTGGAGCAACATTTAATTTTATCTAAAACATTTACAAAGTAAGGTTTAGTCGTCGAAATATTACCTTCACTAGAAATATTGTATATAAAGTTTTGTAAATTGTTTCATGTATTGTTTATTTTTAAAAATAAATATACAAGTCAAATTTTATCATATTTTATTCAAACATGTATAGGTTAGGAACAAGATAATTAGTATTGAAAACATCATTTCGTGTAATTCACACGGGTCCCCGCTAGTCTATATAGTAAAACAATAAACAATTTAAATAACAGGAAAAAACACTTCAAACAGTTTTCATCATTCTTCAAAGTTTCTTTCATATTTCGTTACTCAAAAGAAGCTCGACTTTATACTCCCACCGCCACCACGTTCACTGTGAAAAAAAAATGGTTATCCCCTTCCCTCCCCCCACCCCCACCTTGACTATCCGCGCCCTCCAACCGCACCCCATCCGCCCAGGAAGTCGACATTTATTGCGTTCTCACTTTTCTCTCTCAGAAGTTCTCGCGATTGGTTTTATTTACAGAAAGAAGAAACCCTCCGAAAAAATGGAAACATGTCAGGGTGGGGGCGAGGTGGGTCGAGCGAGCTGGAGAAATATCAAAGTGAATGGCTATTCTTCTCAATATCAAGGGCGTCTCTCTCTCTCTCTCTCTCTCTATATATATATATATATATATATATATATATATATATATAAACATTATTACAGTCTACTCTTGAAACTATAATTTTATAAATGCTCTACTTGATATTGAGCACTCTTGAAAATATTGGTTTTATGTTCATTTTATTATATTTGAACTTAATTAATATATATATATATATATGTGTGTGTGTGTGTGTGTGGGTGTGTGTGTGTGTGTGTGTGTGTGTGTACATATATATATAGTACACATGAAGCCCCCCCCCCCACTTTTTGACTTGACCCCCCACCACTTTACGGTCATCAATAATGAAGTTATATATGCATGTGTTTAACCGCCCCCCCCCCACACTTTTTAGGAGAGTCCCCACTTTTATAACTGTCCCGCCGGTCCTGGTACATGTATTATATTTGTTTTTATAGATATTAATCCAATGAAACTACAGTGTTTATAAAAGGTGCTCAATAAAAAGTAGAGCTGTTTTAGTACAATTTTTTATTTATACAAACATTATTAGTTACATATGTGCATACATGTTTCAGTTGTCCTCTCAATCGAGAGTCAACTTCCTCATGCCTTTAGAGAAACTCAAATGAGAAATTGCAAACTTCCTTATTCAGTGAATAAGGAAGTTTCAGTCAGTATGGGAGGAGGCAATCCCAGCTGGTCACACGGTTCGAACCCAATACGAAAATCATATTTAACTCAGCAGCCGGGGCGCGTACCGATGTGTCCACCACGCATTGTCTAAAAATGGGAGAGTAAATTAACGTTTTAAATGGAAAAGTCAGCGGCCATATTAGCAGACTGTTGAGAGCACTCAATAGGCGGGGCTTAGAGTGTTGCATTACGCTGTAAATGACGACCTGTTGTCAACTTACTTGAAGTGCTCCATCTAGCGAGAGCTTTGAATAATTATTTACAAATAATATTTTTCAAATAACCCTGTATACCCATGTGTTTCATGCCAAACCGGCAATCATCAGTATGGGTGGAGACAATTCATGTCGGTCACACGGTTCGAACACCAATACGAAAGGAAATTCATATATATATATATATATATATATATATATATATATATATATATATATATATATATAAGGAATAGGTAAAATAAATACCTTTTGAAGCATTAAAGATGCGATATCAATTTTTTTTTAAAAGAAAAATAAATCGAAACCGATTTTTTTTTCTTCTTTTTTATTATAAACTTCCATTTTTTTTGTTAGTTTAAAGTGATACAGATATTTCGCCAATAACTTGGCCTCATCGGTGTGTCATATATCCTGATGTCATCGGATATGTATTTTTTTTTCCTCCCGGCTTCTGTTGTTGCAGCCGGGCCAAAGGGGTTTGTTGTTGTTTTCCACTTTCAAATATGACATATGCGGATGACATAGTGAACGACATGGCCCAAACTGTTCTCTGGTGCTCGGACATCCCACTACCCTGTGTGAGCCCATCATGGCTTTTGAGTGAGCGCATTAGTGTTTGCTCGATGACAAGATCGGAGCCAAAACTAGCCCAGTATTGGCTACTGCGTCTGATTACGTGAAACCCAAACATTAACTTTTGATTAACTGCACGGTTGTCATCTTTCAAGGCATACATCTTCTGGAGATATAGATGAGCCAACTTCAGAAGATTTTGATGATCAGTGGCTGCGAATATTGGCAGGCAAGCGAAGACGGCACGAAGACGCAGTTCCCAAGACTCCATTCGATCAGTTGCAACAAGTGCCCTAGCAATTCCTAGTATGTGCTGATAGTTTATCCATAGATTGCTGGTTTGGGGGGCCCTTACCAGTTCATCATTTATCAGAGTTAGACTGTTGTAAATCCTACCGATGGAATCTGATTCAACCAATGACTTCAAGTCACATTCACCAATCTCCATCAGCATGTACAGCCGCTCAAGTTCCTCTACTTGGTCCTAAAACCAGGTTCATCCTCCAAGATTTTGGCAACAATCTGACGTGTGAGACACTGATCCACCAGCAGGTGGCCACGAAATGCTTGTTACCCTGCCTTTCCGCTCATGTGTACGACAGCATATACTGTCTCCATGATCTCCTTGAGTCTACTGCCATCCAACAACGTCCTATATATTCGCACTCCTTATGCATCAGATGCATCATGCCTTGCCAGCTGGGAGTATTCTGGTTGAAGTGAAAGAAAGTTATGATGAGTTTCGCTGCGGTTTTGAAAATAGCTCGTTTTTGTGCTTCCTTATCATCTGCTGGGGGTTAATTGTATTATTCACAAAGAATGTCACAGGTTTTTCCCCTAAATGTCACAGTATTTGCGACACCACAACGGCCTTTGGTCACAAATAAAGAGTTTCCATATCGACTTATCAGCTTTTCGTATGCCGTTAATTTACTACCTCGTAAGTATTCTCCCATTTAAGCGACAAAGTCCTATATCGTTATCTGTTCCTCATCGTTTTCCTCCAAGAATACACACACCCTTTCGAATGCTTCATCCTGATCGTTGTCTTTTGGTCTTCCACTTTTTCGTCGTTTGGTTAATTCAACTGACGTGAACTGTCTTGGAATGCTTCGCATTGTATGGAAGTTAACGTTACATGACCGGTGGTACACACAGTCTGCAGCATGAAGATCATCACTAAAATATTCAATCTGACTTTGGCCCACTCACCCCCTCTTGTTTTGCTATGAACCAGTATAGTTTGAGCAAATGCATCCGTCTTCACATAGCAAATCTTCCCCTCACTTTTTCGTTTATAATCTTTTTTCATAGTATCAATTCCACAGAAAAAGCAATGCGTTTTACTGTCATATCGTCCCAGAAAAAAACACGAACGCCCCTTTTTACGGGCCGAGCAGAATCATTCTTTTTTTTAGGCTAAAGCAATGTCCTTTTTGTTTATGTGAACACTAGTTCCGGCTTCAACAATGACTTTGACACCTCTTTCGATACTTGCACGGTTGACACCTGCAGCACTCTTTTCTCGAAGCACCACGGTCTCATCACAGTCCAAATCCTGTTCGCATAGAGGACAAGTTTCTCTACTGGCGACTGAACTCATGTTTGACCCTGAAAATATACGAAAATATATGTGTATTAGGATATGGAGCCAGTGAATTATTTGTGAGGGCAGTTTTTGGTGGGGTAAAACGTGGTCTCTTTGGGTTTTTCAGTTGTGTTCTCAGGAATCCAAACCCTATAAAACAATTTCATTCATATACGGAGGTAAGGGGCCCGATTAATTGAATTCAGAACTGGTACCCATATAAAAATAATCACCCATATGCCTGTTTGTGAACCTGGGTGAGTGCAATAAGAGGTTTAGGGGTACGGGTACCAATGTGGATGTAATGAGGGGTTTAGGAGGCGGGTACCCCTAGATATTGTATAAGGGTTTATTTAACATCACTGGTAACCATTTTATGTGAAGGATTGACCCTGAAAACAAGTAAAAATCCAAGATTTATTGATTTATCATGAAAACTGACCGAGTTAGTGCTTCACATGTAAATGGAAAATGACTTGTAAACCAAAAAAGTCATATTCGAAATTTGAAACTTTCCCATACTCGGATGTTGTCCAACTTTTAGTATGTTGTAGACTAGACCAAGCCTAACATAACACCACCAAAAAACAGAATGTTGCAATTTTTTAAGGTAGGGATACTTTTGTCGGTCCTGTCCTGGAATTCCGGGCTGTGATTTCTTCAGACAGATTCGTCAGTTTCCTTTAGTGCGGAAGGTCTATGGAAATTCTTAAACCGAAGTCTAATGGCTAATATTTTCTCCGTTGAGTTTTACATTTTTTCTTTTAAATATTTCCAGTTGGTTTTACAAGCTGCCTTGTGGAAGAAAAAGAAATGTAAGTGAATTTCTTGTAGCCGTAGTGTTAGGGTTAGGGTTAAAATGACAGTCCAAAAATCAGAAGGAACTCCCGTTAATCCAACATCGTAATAAGATTAACAGATTTCCTGCACAAACGCTTTCTCTCAGCTTTCCAGAATTCGGCTCCACGTCTGCCTTTAACACCATGTCGGTGGGAAGTAATAGTTTATTTCATCTACAATATAAGATCGTCAGAAGACGGGCAAAATGAATTCCCCCGACAGAACAATTTTGTACCTCTTTTATGTCCCCTTACGAATATTAAAATGTAGATATAATCATACTAAATTTTTATTCAAATCCAGTACATGATTTTGATTCTAGAAAATGTCTAAAATTTGAGGCTTAAGCTTAAGGGGTCTAAAGAAAAATTGAAATTCAGCGAATCTTGCTTCATTGGTGTCTAATGGATATGAATCAAATTTAATGCAAATCTGAAATATTTGAATTTTCAACTGGGAGGTTGTGCCCATATTATGCCCCTATTAGTCCCCGTAAAAAGCCCTTTAAAATAGTTCAAAGAATTTTGGGAATATGTATCAATTTATATCTAATACCTTTTGTAAAATTTCACAAAAATAGTAGATATCTGAATGTTCACGAAGAGGTTCTTTCCACTTTTTAACAGCAGTTTGTCTCTTCACATTCAAATTAATTCTTCACGCATAATTTCAGCTATAAAAATCTGCAGTTATGAACACAGGTTCTTTTCTTTCTGGCAAATGGGTGCTTGACACGCGAAACATCTCATGCACTTTGAAGCTGGTAGGTTTTCGTCTTCGTCTCTATGGTTACACTCCCCCTGATCGCATGATCACACATGTGACAGTGAGTGGCCGCCGGTCACGTTACCCTAACCCTCCTCTGTAGCGGGACAATTACTTTTTCCTCCCCAGCTGAATCGTCAGATGTATTGGAGCCTGAATCAGTCATGGAATAAGGCAGCTTCCCAAAAGTCGGTTCCGCCTCTCCCTCACTCTCAGATTTGGTTCTCTCCATTCAGCACTCTTTGATGAACTGGCACAGCTGTTCAAAGTGTAGTATCTACGCCGGTCTATGGGTCTGTCCTGTGCAGTTCTAGGAGGTCCACCCTCCCAGGCTTCGCCTCCCCTCTTTGTGGAGGAGTAAGTTTATTGCTTACTGCCTGAGGCGCCCCTACCGGGTAATGCTGACGGGGCTGCCCCGGCAATTTTTAAACCCCACTTTCCCGACCCGACTTTGGGTCACATCTTACTTGTGGGAGTAAGATAAAAACTGGCCTTGTGCCTAACTCCTGGAGAGGAGTAAATCAATACTACCGGTGCTAAACTGAGCCATGGATGCAGGTTTCACACGTTTAATGACCACCGACTGTGGACTGATTACTCCGGTGATGCGAGCTGGTCTAAGTTTGGATGTGCACCGTCTCTGTGGATTTTTCACCCAAACTGTGTCGTTCTTTTTGTAACATGCAGAGATTTCTTGGTATTCTTGAGGGAGGGGGTGCACACCTTTCCTTTTAAAATCGGATCTGGTGTGAATACAGCAAATTGGCGGGCGCGGACAAGGCAGATACATCATTTCTGGGAGCAACGTTATATACCAATACACAGCTTCTATAACAGGGCAGCTCTTTCATGCAGTCGTCTGTTTTACTGCCCGATGATACATTTATACAATACCATTTCCAGATGGCCCATACACGTAACGGGGTCGAAATCGGACATCACATTCATTAATGAAACATCTGAATTGTTGATTCTCGACGATGGGATGGGGAGGGGGTCACGTTCGAAAAACACTGACCCTAACTGTCGGATCACATTTGCAGTGTTTTACCATAGTAGCGGCCGCAGATTGAAAACCGCGTCTGGCCGCAATCAACCAGCGTCAAAAAATGGCAACCATTGTAATATGTGATGTTAATGCCGAGCCGGTTGCATATTTCATGGACACTGAGCCATCCTTTCTGCCATCGCACCGGAGCTGGATCTATTGACTGACATTCCTTACAAATATGAACAACCGCCTTTACTGTCGCTTTCGACACGGACGGGTCGATCCTATGCACAAAATATGATGTCCGCCTGACTCCGGGATGTACACTATATGAACTTGAATCAGCTATGCTTTTCCTCTTTAAGAGTAAGCCATAATAATGTCGGTCTCGTTTAAATAGGGTGGACTTTTATAAATAGATATCGAAGTAAACAAGTATAATTTAAAACGGAAACAAAAAAATTAGCAAATTAATCTCGTCTTTTCGCTAATTGTGAAACGATCGAACAGTTCAGATCTATGGGAGAGAACTCTGCGTCGATTATGTCACATATATCGGTTTCTGTTATACATGTAAGATCTACTTATTGTCTTTCTTTTTTATTTTTAATCGTGACACAGTTGATTTAGGGTATAGTTTTAATGATGTTGATCAAGTATTATCAGGATGGATTTGTCTAAATAAATAAATAAGTAAATGAATACTAGGGAAAGACATAAAAAATTTAATTCCTTATTTTTATTGATATTTCTAGATTTTTATTGAAATTGTTGGTTACTTTCGTTTGCAGGTGTTTGAGTATGTGTGAATTATCGGAGAGGTTGGTGTATGTCACGTCGGTTAGTAGTAGGTATGTCTTCAGGTATTATGGGAGAGGAACTGTTGTTGGGTGTGCATATGTAAGGGAGGCGTGTCCCTATGATTTATTTTTTTAAAGTAGGATCTTTGATATACTCTCAAACCATTATCAGCGCAATACAAATTTGTCTATTACATTCTTACAAACCGATCGACGTATCGCTCTGACCTCCTTCCTGGTTGTTTCATTTAGTTCTGCGGTGGTACGTGATATCCATACACAGCTCTGTCTTTGAAGTAGCCTCAAAGAAAGAGAATCCCGGGCCGCTGAGGTTTAAGCTGGGAGATGTTCACTCAAAATCAGTTTTGAAACTGATCACAGAGTCCCCAAAATTCTTTCAGTCAATCCTGGGCAGTTTTGAGGTATGGGAGCTGGTTCCATATTGCTATAACCAGAACTTTATAATAAGCGACAGATACAGTGTCTGCAGTTGAAATGTTGCGTCCATTGTTTCGGATAAGATCAGCTGTAGACTTCTTGGGTACATTGTTTCGGATCAGCTCAAGTGTATACTTCTTGCGTGCATTGTTTCGGATCAGCTTAGCTGTACACTTCTTGCGTACATTGTTTCGGATCTGTTAAGCTGTACACTTCTTTGGTACATTGTTTCGAGTCAGCTCAGCTATACACTTCTTGCATACATTGTTTCGGATCAGCTTAGCTGTACACTTCTTGGGTACATTGTTTCGGATCAGCTCATCTGTACACCTCTTTCGTACATTGTTTCGGATCAGTTAAGCTGTACACTTCTTGGGTACATTGTTTCGGATCAGCTCAGCTGTACACTTCTTGGGTACATTGTTTCGGATCAGCTCAGCTGTACACTTCTTGTGTACATTGTTTCAGATCAGCTCAGCTGTACACTTCTTGCGTACATTGTTTGGGATCTGTTCAGTTGTACACTTCTTGGGTACATTGTTTCGGATCACTTCAGCTGTACACTTCTTGCGTACATTGTTTCGGATCAGTTCAGCTGTACACTTCTTGGGTACATTGTTTCGGATCAGTTCAGCTGTACACTTCTTGCGTACATTGTTTCGGATCAGTTCAGCTGTACACTTCTTGGGTACATTGTTTCGGATCTGTTCAGCTGTACACTTCTCGGGTACATTGTTTCGGATCAGTTCAGCTGTACACTTCTTGCGTACATTGTTTCGGATCAGTTCAGCTGTACACTTCTTGGGTACATTGTTTCGGATCAGTTCAGCTGTACACTTCTTGCGTACATTGTTTCGGATCAGCTCAGCTGTACACTTCTCGGGTACATTGTTTCGGATCAGTTAAGCTGTACACTTCTCGGGTACATTGTTTCGGATCAGCTCAGCTGTACACTTCTTGGGTACATTGTTTCGGATCACTTCAGCTGTACACTTCTTGCGTACATTGTTTCGGATCTGTTAAGCTGTACACTTCTTGGGTACATTGTTTCGGATCAGTTCAGCTGTACACTTCTTGGGTACATTGTTTCGGATCAGTTCAGCTGTAAACTTCTTGGGTACATTGTTTCGGATCAGCTCAGCTGTAAACTTCTTGGGTACATTGTTTCGGATCAGCTCAGCTGTACACTTCTTGCGTACATTGTTTCGGATCTGTTAAGCTGTACACTTCTTGCGTACATTGTTTCGGATCTGTTAAGCTGTACACTTCTTTGGTACATTGTTTCGGATCAGTTCAGCTGTACACTTCTTGCGTACATTGTTTCGGATCTGTTAAGCTGTACACTTCTTTGGTACATTGTTTCGAGTCAGCTCAGCTATACACTTCTTGCATACATTGTTTCGGATCAGCTTAGCTGTACACTTCTTGGGTACATTGTTTCGGATCAGCTCATCTGTACACTTCTTGGGTACATTGTTTCGGATCAGCTCAGCTGTACACTTCTTTCGTACATTGTTTCGGATCAGCCAGTTGTACACTTCTTGGGTACATTGTTTCGGATCAGCTCAGCTGTACACTTCTCGGGTACATTGTTTCGGATCAGCTCAGCTGTACACTTCTCGGGTACATTGTTTCGGATCAGCTCAGCTGTACACTTCTTTCGTACATTGTTTCGGATCAGCCAGTTGTATACTTCTTGGGTACATTGTTCCGGATCAGCTCAGCTGTACACTTCTCGGGTACATTGTTTCGGATCAGCTCAGATGTACACTTCTCGGGTACATTGTTTCGGATCAGTTCAGCTGTAAACTTCGTGCGTAAATTGTTTCCGATCAGCTCAGCTGTACATTTCTTGGGTACATTGTTTCGGATCAGCTCAGCATTAAACTTCTTGGGTACATTGTTTCGGATCAGCTCAGCTGTACACTTCTTGCGTTCATTGTTTCGGATCAACAGAGCTATACACTTCTCTGGGAGTCTTGACACTGTCTGCAGTGAGGCTTACCACTGTACCAGAGCTTTTGAAATTATCACCCCAGTCACGAATGCTCCTTTGAACTGATGCATGAACGTGTCCTGCACTTTTCTGAACGAGCCTATCTTGCAGTAATTTTTGACACAGTATATTCTTTGATATGTTAACATGTGCTGAATGTGTTTGTGGTGCATGCGAATGGAAGACGTTGCACGTGTCAGATCCTCGGCCAAACGAAAAAGGAAGCAAAGAGAAATTGTATTGGGCCACCCAGAATAATACGTGCATTATGAAAACATGAAATAATGCTGAGATCAAAAAGTTGGTTTTTCTGAGAGCTACCAGTCGTTTGGAGTTGGACGTTCGAGGTGGCAGTTGGTTTTCGGTGGTCCGCGGGAACAAAGAATCTGTTGTGTCGAGTTGGACTTATGTTTTCTATTTGATCGGAAAAGAGAAATCTCATTCTGCAAGTCTGCTCTTCAACCTGGGAACACTAGTTTCATTTGTAACCTCCAACAAAAAAGCTGTTACTTGTTTAAAAACTAGACTTGTGGCCTTATTTTGAATGAGGAGTCTTTGTTGCAGGATTGTCGAAAAACACCCTTGGACCGACACAACGTGTGGAACGATAGCGGCCAGTGCAGTGAATGCGCTCATACAGGTTCATAGATGAAGCTCCAATTGAAATCTAGTTGTGTTCACAGGTGTTGCTTCCGCCATGTTCTGCAAAATGACGGCGGTCAATAAATTAATGAAGCATATATAACAAAGGTGTTTGCAGGCTCGTTTTCGGGATTTTTAGCGGAATTCCGCCTATTTTAATCCATAAAAAGCAGATTTCCGCTTAAATCACTTTTAAGAAGTTTGGTATTAAATGGCCCTCGAAAAAGATGGTGTGTCATAACACAGACAGACTTAAATTACAAAGGGATTGTTTACAAGTAATTGTTGTTACGCAATAGGAGTTTCGTATTAAATGGCCCTCGAAAAAGATGATTGCCGTAACACAGATAGACTTAACTTACAAAGGGATTGTTTACAAGTAATTTTTGTTACGCAATGGCAGTTTCGTATTAAATGGCCCCTGAAAAGATGATGTGCCGTAACACAGACTGACTTAACTTACAACGCGATTGTTTACAAGTAATTGTTGTTACGTAATGGGAGTTTCGTATTAAATTGCCCCCGAAAAAGATGGTGTGTCGTAACACAGACAGACTTAACTCAGAAAGGGATTGTTTACAAATAATTGTTGCTACGCAATAAAAGTTTCGTATTAAATTGGCCCCAAAGAAGATGATATGCCGTAACACAGAAAGATTTCACTTCCAAAGCGATTGTTAACAAGTAATTGTTGTGACGCAATGAGACTTTCGTATTAAATGGCCCCCGAAAAAGATGATGTGCCGTAACACAGAAAGACACAACTTACAAAGGGATTGTTTACAATTATTGTTGTTACGCAATGGGAGTTTCGTATTTAATGGCTTCCAAAAGGATGATGTGCCGTAACACAGACAGACTTAACATACAAAGGGATTGTTTACAAGTAATTGTTGTTACGCAATGGGAGTTTCGTATTAAATGGCTCCAGAAAAGATGATGTGCCGTAACACGGACAGACTTAACTTACAGAGCGATTGTTTACAAGTAATTGTTGTTACGTAATGGGAGTTACGTATTAAATGGCTTCCTAAACAGAATGATGTTCCGTAACACAGACAAGCTTAACTTACAAAGGGATTGTTTACTATAATTGTTGTTACGCAATGGGAGTTTCGTATGAAATGGCCTCAGAAAAAGATGATGTGCCGTAACACAGACAGACTAAACTTACATTCTTTACGAGGTGTATTTTGCTTCGTCATTAAATAAATCTTAAATGGATTGACATGTCACGTAAATCAACACAAAGCGACGGTTTACAAGTAATTGTTGTTAGCCAAATTTAAAAGAAAAAGGTATATTTATCGAGAATTTCGGTTCCCTTTTCACTTGCAGATGGTAAGAATGTCTTAAATTCATCTTTCCCATCCTCCGTCAAAACAGAACAGAACAATTACATCTCCTCTCGGTCGAAGTTCCACCATTTTAGCAGTGGCCAGATGTTCGAAGTGTAGGAAGGAGTGTCGGCGACATTAACTTCGTAACCCCGCTTGGCCCCCGGGGTGTGAAATACTGGATGGTTAACCTATGATGTGGATTTCCGGCCAGATGTCCCCACGGGGCCACACTACTCTTTTATCACAGACGACACACTCTATTAAATTTGTGTTGTCTTGTGTAGATGGCGGAGGGGTTTTTCTGAACCTATGAACTCTGCTCAATGGCGTCTCTGAATGAGGAGGGGGTTGCTCTCAGCCCCCAGTCGACACTTGTTCAAATTAAGAAAGAAACATAAACATGTAGTAACCGAAAATTCAGTAATTTGGGAAAAGAATATGGTAATGACTTCGGATCTTTTTAAGAAGATCCCCACCACTGCCACGGGAGACAACTTTTCGGCTTGCTAAATTCTTTACGCATTTAATTTGGCGAATGGATGATTTTTCAGTCACTTTTCCTTAAAAAAATTAACAAAACAAGAATGTATAAGGCATGTTTTTTTTTTATTGGGAGGAATAAAATTGTGTTAAATCAGTTAGAATTTTCACGAAAAGGTCAGTTCCCTGGTATCGTTGCCTCCACACGAACTCGCAGAGGGAGCTGTCAACAAGTGTGCGATGGGTGCCACATTGCCGCTTATTTTGCAATTTGTATGTATTCCAACACGACTCAATTGTCTGAGTGTGTGGCGCTCCGGAGACAGGATTAACAAAATTCCTTGTGTGGTTCACTGTTTGGTGCGTGTAGGCCATTCCCATCATATTTTCGATGCCGGCGTGTGAAAAGGGTTAACGCGTAAAGAATTTAGCAAGCCGAAAAGTTGTCTCCCTTGGCAGTGGTGGGGATCTTTTTAACTTTAACTTAACCCTCGTTCTTGCAATATTTAAGAGACAATAACGTCCTTTTTAGCGACGTCTTTTTGAACCAGTAATAGGTGGCCTTCCTCATACGTATGTACCTCCCCTCCCCTCCCCTCTCCCCTCCCCCTTTGCACAAAACGAAGGAACTGCGGTAAACGTTGATAGATCCACTTTTAGGGTATTGATTTACTCCTCTCCAGGAGTTAGGCACAAGGCCAGTTTTTATCTTACTCCCACAAGTAAGATGTGACCCAATGTCGGGTCGGGAAAGTGGGGTTTAAAAATTGCCTGGGCAACCCCGTCGGCATTCCCCGGTAGGGGCGCCTCAGGCAGTAAGCAATAAACTTACTCCTCCCCAAAGAGGGGAGGCGAAGCCTGGGAGGGTGGACCTCCTAGAACTGCACAGGACAGACCTATAGACCGGCGTAAATCAAGCCCCGAAGGCCAAGACAATACCAGTCTATGGGGTGCAGTATCCATCGGAACAGATACTACACTTTGATCTTAGCCAAAAGGCCAAGAGGGTAGCGAGTAATAATTATATAGAAAACAACACAAATTAATGAGTACAAAAGCACAAGTTCACAAAGAGATATTTTATATATATTTAAACTGGAGGCGTACATGGGTAGCAAAAACAAAGACTGTGTGTTCATAGTTTAAGTGTCCATGCAAAACAAAAAGGATTCATTAGCTGATGAGGAAGTCTTAGTCGACAAATTAAGGGATGTGAAATATCCACAGGTCAGAAAAGTCGTAACAAATACTTCCATACTCAACTAAAAATATTACATTTGATTGAAAGTTGTTTATAATAGTTAATGTTCATTTGATACGTACAGTTTTCATTGTAGAAAGTTAATGTTCATTTGATACGTACAGTTTTCATTGTAGAAAGTTAATGTTCATTTGATACGTACAGTTTTCATTGTAGAAAGTTAATGTTCATTTGATACGTACAGTTTTCATTGTAAAAAGTTCAGTGAGAAATGTTACGAGTGTTAACATTCGTTTTCACTCAGCGTGAATCTGCATACGACAGTGTGAGAAAAGTAGGTATTGTGTGTCTGTCACGCCTTTTACCAGAGTGTGTATGCCTATGATAAGGTGTACGTTAGTTGAGAATTAGAATTAGCACGTAAATGGGCGAGAGAAGCAGATAAATGTTAGTGCTATCCCGGATTTGGGGCTCAACTGGTTGATTGAGGACAAACTCTCGAGGTAGATCCAGACAGCAAATTCGATAACTTCACACAGACGCCTCTGATTGGCTCAAAATAGATTTATCTGTTTTTATTCATTCAGCCGGAAGTATGCGCAGAGCCATATGCGCACAAACGATTGTGAGCACTTACCTTTTGTGTCCCAAAAGGTAAACTACCGCCGCCACGAACTCGACTCCGTGTACTATCTAGCCCTCGTGTTGGAGGGAGGAGCAGCTCCCAATACTCTTTTAAAGTTGTTATTTGTCTCCTCCTATTTAACAGGCTGCTTCAGGTTCGATCCATTGAAGGGCGTAGATTTTATGACACATTTTCGCAAATGCATCATCCAAGGGAGAAGTTCATCAAATTAATTAAAGTTCTGACTTCCAACCGAAGATGGTTGCTTTCTAGCAACTGAAATATCTTGGTAGAGCTTTTTTATGTGTTTGAGTTTATATTTGTGTTAGTTTGTTGATTCGCTTATCCTCAATTCCATTTATATATATATGCCTAGTAGCAACAATGTTATGAAAATCTTGAGAGATATTCTCTATTGTTTTCCTTTTTATCTTTTTTTTTCTTCCCTTATTAACTTACCTCAATTAAAGCAACACCACATTGTGTATTGCCGGTTGTTGTAATTCTTATTCCATGTAATTAATTCCCCTGATTATCTGTCAAGCAAGTACCTGCTTGGTAGTGAAACACGTGTAGGTAAAAAAAACTCTCTAATTTGAAATATGATAAATAAATAATCTTTGAATTAAAAAGTCTTTTGGGTGTTGTTTGGGCTCATGAACGGAATGCTTTGGTAAGCCTTCACAAAATCACATATAAATGCTCTGTACCCTGTAATCTAGTATAATCGAGCTTGTTTTTATTGGACTAATCCCGGTCTTCACTGAATAATCTATTTTCTAAGTGAAAAATCCCAATATATATATATATATATATATATATATATATATATATATATATATATATATATATATATATATATATATATATATATATATATATATAGTCTCGGAAGTTTCTCAACCATTAAAACTATATAAAAAAAAAATATATATATATAAAAAAAACAACAAAAAAAACTTATAGTCTCAAGTCTTCCAGTGGAAAATCATTCATATAAGTCAATTTATTTTTTACAGTTATTATATTAGTTAGTTTCTAACACTATTTTAAGGGATCATCAGTTGTTTACCATGAAAAACTGTTTCGGGAATTAAAATATATATATAATTTTGAAAACGTACTTTGTGTAACGTTACTTTATGCGCTGTATTATTGCTCTTTCGTTTTGTTTTTTGTTGGTTTGATTAGATGAATATAAGCATCCATATATGTTCCTACGTAGAGTGGGCGGCCTCACCATAAGTTTTTTCATTGGGTCCCACAATTCATAGCACCGGCCCCGTTGGTGTGTTTGTGCGAGTTGACGTTTTTATTTATTTGCTTTAGGGACTGGAATCTCGTGACCATTGGCAAGGTGAGCCTCCCGCATTCTATTTATTGCTGGGAGAGCAGTTCGACACGAAGACGCAACTATCGGTGTCGCGGATCGGCGGGCGGCGGCGGCGGTGGACGAGACGGACGAGACGGGCGTGGTGGAGGTAACCAACAGAATCGAGGAACAACGTCGAGACCATCCGTAAGGTAAGCTAACAAGACAGAAAATCGAAAACGATTCGTATCTAACCTGTGATCAACAGGAGCAAAGTGTAGTATCTGTTCTGATACTACACTTCAGCATTTCTGTCCTCAGTCAGTAATGGAGAAATCCTTCTAAACTGAGGCAATTTTAATTTTAATTCAAATCCAGAATGCCAGAGCTGGATTTTTTCTCGCATTAAAGATCGACCTTGTGCCTAACTTTGTTCTCGTGATGAGGAAACTATATAGGGACATGACAGGTCAATGTTCTAACATCGATGCAACATTTTTCGTTGGAAAGGGGAAAATTAACGAAGGACAAATAACAAAGCAATCGTGCTCATTGTTTACCTAAAATAAAGATTATATTGAGCTTTGTGTTTATTTAAAATGACAACGCAACTAAATGCGAAATCATTGAATATTGCATCAGAGTAAAACTGCAATTTTCCTGACAAATGTGCACATTCATTAATAACGGATGCGAGGTATACTCTTTTGTAGATACAGTTTCGAATACTGCAAAGTGAAATGCAGTTTTCATCGATTCAGTGTAACGAACACTTCTTTGCCAGATACACTAGCCTGCTGGGGAAAAAGGTTTCTGCTGTGAGAGATTGGCAATTAACGTTTGAGATTCTTCTAAGGCATATTTGATGGTCCCTTTTAGAGACCTGGATTTGTCAACAGTACATGGTGCACGTCTCCGCAGAATACAGGGGTATATATATATATATATATATATATATATATATATATATATATATATATATATATATATTTATTTATTTATTCATTTAAATTTGGAATACAGATTCCGGTAAATGTAATACGCTGTTTCATTTTGATCAAAATTGGTCACAATAATATCGTGTGGGCTGCGTTCACACCCGACACCCATAAACATAGGAACGAAAAATTAAAAGCCGCGCATTTTTAACCTAAACATTTTTATTTCCTCAACACGATGACACCCTAAACCTATTCCCTAATTCTAAGTAGCCCCTTACGTCTACGGTGGCATCCTGCCTTTTTTGGGGTGAAATATATATATATATATATATATATATATATATATATATATATATATATATATATATATATATATATATGATCTGAGGTAAGGATCGTATTTTAATTCTGCCTGATGAGATCTCAGTTTTTAACAGATATACATCGATAACATCGACATGCCAGTGTCGCAGATTTTGTACATGTCTGTATGAATAAAAATAATCATATATATATATATATATATATATATATATATATATATATATATGTATATATATATGAGAAACCACAAAGAAATCTCTCCTCTCTCCCCCTCACCCATCTCACCCTTTCGACTATTTCTTTCACACCCTTACCCATCCACCCGCCCACTTTCAAATCATCTTCATTTCTTCAAATCTTTTTTCTAACACTGTGATGCTACCTACACACCAAAGACACAGAGCTTCTCCCCTTCCCTCCTATTTCCCCAGCCCCTCAAAATCCATGCTACACCTCACCAGGACAAAAACCTCAGCACCCCTCTATGCCACCCTAAGACAAATTCACTAACACTCCCACCCCTTCCCTTTTTCACTCATAGCCATCCACATTCATTTCGCTCTCTGCCACCGACTTCCCTCAGCCGGGACCTTGGTCCTGTGCTCCCAGTAGTGGCTACTACTTCTTCTCATCAACCCATCATGTCAACCCAATATTTCTATGTACTTGCATGACATTTTTCTTAAAATTATCATCCTGAGGAAGTCTTACAAATAAAGACGAAACGTTGATGAATACATATAAGAAAACATCTTTTGGTTTTTTCTTTTTCATTTTCCATATATATATATATATATATATATATATATATATATATATAAAGTAATCCAACAAAAGATATAAGCGTCAACTAATATCTTATAATTAGTGAAATCCCGGATAAAAACTGAAGCTCAATATACTGGATAGAGCATTAATATTATAATATAAAATTAAATAATAAAATAAGGTGCCAATCAAATTTTATTAGAATTCAAAATTCAAGCAAAGTATCTTAACTCATGGGCTAAGGACGTTAAGATACTTTCCTTGAATTTTGAATTCTAACAAAATTTGATTGGCACCTTATTTTATTATTTCATTATATATATATATATATATATATATATATATATATATATATATATATATATATATATATATATATATATATGGGGGTCTTGAAGGGATACTATCATATGACGTGTATTTTTTTTTCTTCTTTTCTGTTCTTTTGCTAAGTGCCTGCCATTTATTTTCAGTGTTTCGACGCCCGACGAGGCTTCATCAGACAATCCGCTGTCGGACGCCCCGAAGACGAAACGTAACAGACGAAAGAAGAACAAAAAGAAGCGAAGGAACAAGAAAAGAAGGAGAAATCAAGGTAATTGAAGGAGGAAAAGAAAATGTCACACATTTCTCCCCACTCCCCCACTCACCACTCCCCACAAGAATAGGAGCATACTAATTATTTATAGGATATATTCGTGTATTTGTGAAACTTTAAGATATATAGATCGGCCATATTTTCACATTATTTACCTGAACATCATTTGGGGGAACCTTCTTTTATTTGGGAAATTACGTCATATTGGAAATAGGAAAATGGTCACTAAAAACAAATAGGAAAGTTTGAAAAAAACTATTTTGCCAGTGCAACCCAAAAATGAGGACATCCGTTGTTGTTTTTAAATGCTTCATAATTTACCTACAAGTTTTATAATTAAAGTCACTTGGAAAAGCAGTTGTTGTCTTGTTTACAAATAATACTAATACTTCAGTCAGTTGCTGCTGACTGAAGTATTAGTATTAGCTGAATTGCCTCCCTTGTCGCACTGCGGTGCACCAATTCTTCGATCTCACCAGATTATCTGGACGGTCTTGTTGTATAGATGACACGTAGTAGTAGTCCGTTCTCTTTTCTTCTTCTTCTTTTTCTTCTTTTTCTTCTTCTTCTTCTTCGTTATTGTTGGCTTCTTCTTTTTAATAACAGCGGTTGTAAATAACTTAGTAATAATGACAGCACACGATCATTCAGGATTTAACAATGCTTTACTTTTTTTTTCTTTTCCAGTGTATATAATACCCCATAGATAAAGGGAGATGCTGTCCCACCCACCCTTCTCTCTTTCTATCTCTCTTTCTCTTTCTCTCTCTCTCTCTCTCTCTCTCTCCCTCTTTTTCTCTCGCTCTTTTTCACTCTGTCTCTGTCTTGCGCGCGCAGTTCAATAAAAGAGAAAGATTTTCTCAGCTTATCCGTTACGTGTATCTGGCGACTTCCTGTCTATAACGCCGCAGTATCCTAATTCTAATCTTTGAACTTCTAATGGAATTTTACACGTTCTCTTTTCTCTAGACTTATGTTGAAAAATACCGCTTTTAATAGTATTTTTACACACCCGCATCTAAATATCGCAACATACTGTTGCAGGCGAAATAATAGCTATTTATATCACAACGCGTATCATTGTTATCTTAGAGATTATTTGTATTTTAGTAATTGACAAAATTTGGGAAATAAAATTGAATAATATCATTTTAACAAAATCTGCGAAAAATAACTTCACCAAGCATCCAAACGTCAAAATAATGATTGGCATCTGCAATAGCAGTAGTAGCAGCACTAGTAGTTGTTATAGATGGGGAGGGGGAGGAGGAGGAGGGGGAGAAGGGGGTGAGAGAGAGAGAGTCAGACTTCTGCATAGAGCTAACGAAGATCGTGCCTCAGGATTGTCTGGTCTGCATGAAGTCCTCCTCGTTGATTGCAGCTGTTCGTTAAACTGCAGGTGTTTATCAGTAGTTGCATGCGAAGTCGGGGAAGGTTTGGTCCAGAGCACACAAAAACATAGCATAGAAGCAACGTTGCCACTTTCACTCCATTCAGTTGTGGCTCCGCGTCTGACACGTCTTTGCTTGCAACATGCAGGCAGAGACGACCAAAAGACGGCGGATCCTGATGTTGGCTCCTTCTAGATTTTCACCAGAGCCCTGTTAGCCAGGTAGATCTGACATTGCCATTTTGCCACCACAGTGAGATAGGGTTGCGCTTTAGAGGTGGGGGGGGGGGTTCTAATGCTGTTGTCAAGTAGAGAGGCGAACGACCTGCCAAGAAATCAGGAATTCTATCATATATAAAGTCATATTTAAAATTAAAATGAAAATAAGATTAATAGTTTGTTATGGAAATGCAGCGAGAGTCTAAGAATTTCTATTTTTATCTACTAATGAGTCGCCACTTATCAAGGCTGAAAGCCACTCAAGGTTAATGAGATGGGTAGATTTTCAGGTGAATCATGATGAACATTATGAGAGGATTGAAAATGATGAATAGAATGAATCAAATTTGATAACTTATGAGGACGGTTTATGAAAGGTTTTATTGACATTAGATTTGAAGATGACCATTTTGTAGTCCCCAGGAAAGTAACCTTGTGGAAACGTGTTCAAAAATTCTTAGAAAAGAACTCTGTTCATAGTAATTCCGTTTTATGTAAAGAAAGGAAAGTTCTTTGCAGTTGTGGTAGTCAGACGAGTTCTTGCTGTGAATGTCTTACAATGAGGAACCAGAGATCGGAGCTTAGTCGAGCATCTTTCATGGAAATAACGATGGAGTGGAGAGAGACTAGCAACTCTCTTCTGTGTGAAATAAGTTGTAGAGAACAAAAGAGATCATTCCCCCACTAGATTGCAAAGTCGATTTTGCACGTTGCCAATGCAAGAAAGTGTGCTCTGAATGGCACCTCCCCAGATGTGGGAGCAGTAGTCCTTCTTAGGATGTGTCTGACTCTCATATAGGTAAACAATTGCATCAAGATTCAGATATTGGGGGGGGGGTAATATAAGGATCCAACCATTTTTCCAGAAACTTTAGCAACAGATTGGATACAAGTCTTCCATCTTAGATCTGGAGTGAAAGCCAGTCTAAGGAGCTTTATCTAAACACGGGAATTCCTCAAATTGGGGAAACATTCATTTCAATAGAGACAAAACAGAGATCTGAGCGTTGGTGGTGAAAAGAGAGAAGCTTGGTTCTTTTCTCCATGGCACCACATGCTCCAAATCAGAAGAGAGGGAGACAGGGGATCAGCATGATCTTCATCATCAATGCTCTTCGAAATGTAGCCATGAATAGTTTATGACGGTTGGAGTAGCCGTGTCTCGGTGTTGCCCGAGAAAATTTAGGAGCCCAAGAAACGCCTGCTCCCACCCATGAACGTTATATAAGTATGTTTATGCGGTGGTGTTTTTTTGGCTTAATTATTGGGAGGTTTTTGCTGTGGTGGGTCCACAAAAAATGAGATGAAGTTACTGTTTTATCTGGTTATTTTTGTAGTTAGGGTTAGGGTTAAGGTTAGAACTTGTTCTAAGTAGTATTTATAAAAATGTCACTATAATTAGTGTGTTAAAGAGAGAGAAAGACAGAGAGAAGAAGAAGAAGAAGAAGAAGAAGAAGAAGAAGAAGAAGAAGAAGAAGAAGAAGAAGAAGAAGAAAGAGAAAGAGAAAGAGAAAGAGACAAAGAGAGAATTCGATCACAGTCTGAGAAGACCTATAACCCTTGATATTAAGAACATAAACCAAAAGAATCGGAAGCCATTTTTAGTTTTCTACAGAGAATGAACTTAAAAATTATATCCAATCAGAGATTGAATCTACAACCGGTGAATACCGAAAGTTTATCCTATTAAATATTTGTGACGGTGTCGTCGGAGAGTCGCAGTAGATACTAGATAGAGAGTGAAAACAAATACCTCCTTTCTCTGAAAATGGCTAATTTAAAAGCAAATATCGAGCAGGACTGAATATCAAAATCGGAAAAGATCATTTGAATAATAATGTTTATCTTTGAAATCACGGGCCATTATGTGGCAAACGCAATGTTTAAACAGATTTTGTTTTTTATACTTTTGTTTATTAGTCAATTATTCCGGGAATTAAAATAGGGGAAATCTCACTGTGCTTTATATATAAGAAGATGTTTAAAATAACAAAACACCTTTTTGCATGGCGGAGTGATCGTCCAAAAAAAGCAGCCAAAATTTCAACAACGTCCTTTTATGCATACGTCCGCACGTCTCAGATACTTTGTCCATCCGTCGGTCACATTGGAATTGACACTTTCATCACTAAACGCGCAGATTAAATAGACGCATCTTATTTTAGATACGTCCAAGAATAACTATGAGGCTATGTTGGTCGGTCTGTCACGCTTCAGTTTAAAATAGCATTTTTAGATACGTACACCCGTCTCTATAAGAGTATTCGTCGATCCGTCCATCTGTCACGCTTACATTTGAAATAGCATTTTCATTGATCTGTCACATTAAAATCTGTAATAATATAATTATATACGTCCACGCATTACTATAAGAGGCTATGTCCGTCCGTTGGTCTGTCACGCTTAAGTGGGAAATAGTATGTTCAATACTAAACGCGTAGTTAAAATTGGCGTATCTTAAGAATATTCGTTCTTTTTTGTTTTTTTGTTTGTTTTTGTTTTTTTGTTTGTTTTTTGTTTGTTTTGTTTTTTGTTTTTTTGTTTGTTTGTTTTTTAAGCGGGGAAACGGGAGTGTACGGCTGCGGAGTTTACATCCGGTCCGTGTCGTCATATTAATCTGTGGAGGCTTTTATAATCTTAGGGCTCTCAGAAGGGATTTGGATGATTTTTCGAATATAAGCCCTGGCTTTCCATCAACTAATGAAACAATTTTAAGTACACGCACAAATACAAATGGAGGAAATAACGGTTTCCACTTAACGTAAAGCAACACTCTTCTGTAAAGAATACATTTCGCTCGGTTACTGGTAGCGTAGTAAAATAATATTTGTAAACAAACTAAAGATGTATATATATAGCGCTATAATTTCTTAATTTAGTAGCGAGTTTTTTAGCGTAACGGATGCGTGTTTGACTGCTGTTCGCATTTGGATGTGACCGGCTGTTCGGGTTTCGAATCTCGAAGTGGATACACTTAAAGATAAATTTTGATGGCAAACAAAAACATTGAAAAATATGTTTAAGCTGAAATGTAACAATTACTAATTTGTTTATATTTTAGTGAAAATAGTTTTCATGAATTCCACATAAGTTTTGAGTTTATTTATTGGACTTTCGTATAAAGGAAGAATAGTTATAATCAAAATATTGTTTTGTTTTGTTTATACTATATGTTCTAGAATAAATTGACTTTGAAAAAATTGTAAACGGTTTTTTGCTTTGAACCTCTTAAAATTAGCTAACGAAAGCTATCTTTAAATATATATATATATATATATATATAGTGTGTGTAGATATATATTATTTAAATTTATTTTAAATTGACACAAAAGCTGGGCTCAATAGTATATACAATTCTAGAGCTCAAAATATAATATAATAATTTAATAAATGTTCAGAATTTGTTTTAAAAAACATTTATACATACAATTGTTTCGTGTCGCCTTGATATGTTTCTATAAAACCATTGTATATATATATATATATATATATATATATATATATATATATATATATGCATGTATGTATGTATGCATGTATGTATATGTTTATGCACGTACGTATGTATGTATGTATGTATGTATGTATGAATGAATGTATGTATGTATACTAGTGTAATACACGTCCCAAGACGGGAATAAGCAATAAATATAGCATTAGTTTTAAATTTGTATGCGTTTGCACTTTCTTTAGAGAACATGGTGTGGTTTCGGTGCCCCTCCCCCCTAAATCGTATTTTTTTACATAATGTGCCTACGTTTAATATACCGTTGCCTCGTAGTGATAAGTGCAATAGCTTAGGATTTTACCATGCACATGTATATCATTGATGCGCATGCGCGCATCGATCCTTTTTAAAATGTATTACTTAATATAACTCAAAATTTGATGCAGAGCAATTCTTTCTACATTAATATTTTTGTATCTAACTTATTTTAAAGGTGTTCTAGCGAGTTTGGGTGGTCACCCCCTCCCCTAGATGGTAAAATTTACAACAAAAAATAATGTGCCCATGTTAGTCACAGGGTTACCGAGAATATATATTCTAAAATTCAAAATGATCAATTTATAAAATAAATAAAACTTTATATATATGCACCTCCTAAATGTTAACATTTTCAAAAAAAATAAAGTGTCCATTTTACTCACGGTATTTTTTAGACAATATATATTCTAAAATTCATAATGATCCGTTTATTAATTTAGCAGATTAAAAGTTTTGGGGCAGGTTTTTAAGGGTGCACTCCATAAATAGTACAGTTTACCAAAAATACTAATGTGCCCATGTTACTCACTGAGTTGCCGAGAATATCTATTCCAAAATTCATAAGGATCAGTTCATTAAAAAAAATTAAATGATCCCAAAAATACTCCTAAATGTTAACATTTATATTTAAAAAAACAATAATGTGGCCAGGTTACTCACGGTATTTTTTAGAATGTATATTCAAAAATTCTTAATGATCCGTTCATTAGTTAAGGAGATTACCTATATATATATATATATATATATATATATATATATATATATATATATATATATATATATATATGTATATGTATAAATATATATATATGTATATGTATATATATGTATATATATATGTATATATATATGTATATGTATAAATATATATATATATATATGTATATATATGAAGAAGAATGGAAAGGAATTAGAGAAGCAAAAGCCAAATCAAAATTCAATTCAATTACTCAGAGCAAGGTATATTCCGCAAAAAGGCAATTTATTCAAGTTAAATTTTCCTTAAGCCAGGCTTTTCAAAGATCAAAATCTTATCATCCTGTTGTTCTATAATCCCTCCTTATATTTCCCTCATCCCTTTATCCTTCTCTTAACATAAAAAAATTTCACCCATAAACTCCGTTAGCTCCACAATTCCCTTAGTTCTAACACCTTTCTTTCACTACCCCCTAAATCATTCAACTTAACCTCCTTAACCGTATATCTTTTATATGGCTTTCCATCTTCTTCCCCGTTTAACTTCTTTTAATACATTCGTCCGCTCCCTCTCAACACTTCACAACTCCATTCCTTTCCCTCTCAACTTGATAACTAACCGACCTTATTCACATTATACCTTAGCCCTCTTATTTTCTTGCTGACTCGCCTAATCTACCCCTAATCCCCTTTGCACACTTCGATATCGAACTCCTTACTGTTTTCTCTGTGCACTCTAATTATTCTTCCCCTCCTGTTTTTACTTCTAAATAATTCTTCTCACTCTTATAATAGCCTCGATTATTCACCCCTTGTTTTACCTCGCCCTTCGCACACTTCTCTAAGACCATACTCAACCCCCAACCCGCCATCGCTCTACATCTTTTAACCCCCATAATATTTACTTTTAACTGCGATCTCCACTCTCCCTCTGGCTTAATCTATTGTCACTTCTTTAACCTTGTATGTCTCTTACTTCTTTCTGCTATCATTAACCTTTCTAATAATTTTCTTAATTAACCTCCATATAACTTTTTCGAAAAAAATTTCAAAGTTTAATGTTCCCATATCCATAAGAAATAGCGTCCCGTAACAGCATATTTTATTTCAACCCATATCTCTAACCACCTTGGAGATTCCCATTCCGGATATCCCTATTTTACTTTTTACTTTCCTTTATTCTAATTCTCACTCTTGAGCTCCAATCTTTTCTACTTTCCCCTCATTCTATTATTATTATTTTATTATTTTTTATTTTTTATTATTTTTTTATTTTTTTATTTTTTATCGGTCAATCCTTAATTTTCCTTGCGAGCCTAAGACTAATCTTATTATCTCTTTTTCATTTTTTATTTTCTTATTTCTACTTTTAATACTATTTTTATCTTTATTTTTTATCTTTACTTTTTTAATTTTTAATTCATTTTTCTAGTTCTACCCTTCAAATATATTTTGCCTCATTGTTTATATCTAAGGTCATCTGATTAAGCATCTAAACCCCGAACTCTGTTCATAAACATATTCTGTTATTTTAACTCCCTCTCCGAACTTTCGTTAACTCACCCCCACTCCTTTCTTCCCCTTTTCTAGTTGAATCCTATTCCGCGCTGACATCCAATTTCAACTTTATGCGACTCACCCCCCACATTCACACTCTTAGTTTTAACCGCACTCTTTCACCGCTTCCGCTCCCTTTCTCCTCCCTCGTACCCGTCCCTTTCTCCTCCCCCGCACCCCTTACCCGTTCCATCCCTGCCTACTGGTCGCATATTAGTTTTTGCTTTTTCATTTTAAGCCGGCTTTCTCAACGGGCTAGCTTTAAACATTTTCGCTGCCTTTTTTCCCCACTTTAAAACACTTTCCCTTGTTATCTCTGCCCAGGAAGTATTTTTAATGGCGAATATTTTCCACCTCAATCTTCTCTGAGCCTACCTGCTTCCACGAACGTACCTCTTATTGGACTTTTTACCCTTTTGGATTTTCTATTTTCGCCGTACCTGAAGTTGTGGCATCTTGGATTTTAACTTTGAATCCTCTCTCATTACATATTGTGCCGTTAATGACCCATCTATCTATACTTTATTCTCTCCGCTGGACTTTTCGACACCGGACTTTTTAGCAATCGGACATTTGCTTGCATTCGGGCAGAGTTTTGGCCAGCGTTTTCTTTCCCTACAACTTTTATTTCTTTTTTTCAAATTTTAAATCTTGGCCATTGCGACTTCCTCTGGTGATAAGATTTTGATCTTTGAAAAGCCTGGCTTAAGGAAAATTTAACTTGAATAAATTGCCTTTTTGCGGAATATACCTTGCTCTGAGCAATTGAATTGAATTTTGATTTGGCTTTTGCTTCTCTAATTCCTTTCCATTCTTCTTCATATCTACCTGCTCTATCCTGGATATTGAGCTGTATACTCTTCACAAAAGGTTTTACCTATCCTAAAAGTTCGCTTTTAGTACACCTCATTATATATGTATATATATATATATATATATATATAGAGAGAGAGAGAGAGAGAGAGAGAGAGAGAGATGTATATATATATATGTATAAATATATATATATATGTATATTTATACATGTATATATTTATGTATATATATGTATATATGTATAAATATATATATATATATATATATATGTATATATATGTATATATATGTATATATGTATATATATATGTACATATATATGTATATATGTATAAATATATATATATGGATATATATATATATTCATATGTATATATATGTATATGTATATATATATGTGTATATATATGTATATGTATATATATATATGTGTATATATATGTATACATATATATGTACATATATATATGTATATATGTATAAATATATATATATGGATATATATATATATTCATATGTATATATATGTATATGTATATATATGTATATATGTATATATATGTGTATATATATGTATACATATATATGTATATGTATATATATATATATATATATATATATATATATATATATATATATATATATATATATATATATATTATCCAAACATGTCAAAAGCTACAAATCCATGAAAATGTTTCGATTATTAGCTTTAATAAGCTACGATCTCATCGGGCCATGAAAACATGTTTTTTAATTGTTTATTTTGAAGACAGAAGAAAAATGATAAAACACAAGATTTAAAACTGAAATGAACACATTATCATATTTAAAATCATATTTTTAGAAGAGTGTTAGTGTATTTTCTGTTGAAGCTCAGATGCCAATCTCTTTCAGGGTTTGATAAGTGTCACCTAATTTAGAATTGATCAGCATATGTACATTGCAGGTTAATGGGGTAGGGAGCCGGATGTAATAATTTAGGGAATGTGGGGGTGAGGGGTGGCATGTAGTGAAGAAAAGGAGATCTGTGAAAGGGGGCATATATCATAATTGAATACAAACACACGCATACAACACTGAGACTTATAACTTTGCACGGGGTTACAAAATTTTCAGAAACTATTACTCCGATTACTTTTTTAGGCTTACGCGACTTAGATAATGATGGAAATAAATTAAATTAAATAATAATAATAATAATAATAATAATAATAATAATAATAATAATAATAATTAATAATAATCTTGAAGAGGGGTAATTGCCATTCAAGTCCTAGAGAAGCCAAATGGTAGTTGCTAATAATAAATCAATAGTAAGCGACTATTGAGATTACGCAAAGTCATTTGCAATGGTTATCGAAAGAGGTGGACAGTACTGGAAATCTGGGGACACTTGTTGTCACTCAGACTCCGGGGAACACCACCTATCACTATCAGTGAGAAATCATTGATGATGACCTGCGTGAGAACTTCTAGTAAGTTGTTGATAATAATAATAATAATAATAATAATAATAATAATAATAATAATAATAATAATAATAATAATAATAATAATAATAATAATAATAATGACAAGAGAACCCAAAAAAATACCAGGTACATATAATATATGTAGGCTACAAGGACCACTGTCAACCGGAATCCCAGTGTAATAGAACACATAAATAAATAAACCAGTAAATAAACACTTATACCAAAGACAATGGAATATAATATATGTAAGCAAAGGAATTTCATGGGGGCATTCATGCGAGAAGGTAAAATAGAGATGATAGATTAATAGATTAGATTAAAGTTTATAATTATATCATTAACTCGTTTAAGTAGGAGTACTATAGATTCAAGAGCTTATATGTAGGTTGCTAAGGTGTGACTTACTATGGCTCCAATTAATTGAAGCCTCATGTTTTTACTAAGAAGTTTAACTCTATCACTAAATTTGATTATTTCAAGCTTTTCGTTTAAGCAGAGGTAACATGGTTTGTTTAGGTGTCTATAAGTGCTAGTTTTTCTAATGATATTCCATTTAACAATTAGTGTGTTATTATTTGTGGTTAGATCCCAAAAGTGTTGGGCAAGTACAGTTTTTCCTTTAGAATTTGTATTATTGAAAGAACTTTTATGGTTGTTAAAACTTTTCTCTCAGGGTATTTCCGGCAATGCCTTTATAGAATTTGTTTCCGATTGGATTTTTTTCTTGTAATAGTTGTCGAGGTTGATAAATATTTTTCCTGTATCAGGCAATTTATTTTATTATTACAGATATATGTCTTTTTCTCCTTAGCTTTATTGTTTAAATTAGGGTTAGTATTAATCGTATTGCTATTTAATATTTTATTGTTGTGTTTTTTAAAATTATTTTTTCGAAATTATCACTACAACTGTAATTTAATTTAAGGGTATTTTAATAAAGAGTTGATGGAGGATATTGTTACAAAGGAAATGAAGGTTGATTGAATTTAATAATGTTTTACCTAGTTTGGTTTAACAATTTGATTAAATGGAGG
Source organism: Sepiola atlantica (assembly GCA_963556195.1). Classification (NCBI taxonomy): domain Eukaryota; kingdom Metazoa; phylum Mollusca; class Cephalopoda; order Sepiida; family Sepiolidae; genus Sepiola; species Sepiola atlantica. The sequence continues at coordinate 108,903,848 of OY744529.1, forward strand.
TGTAAACCTAATAATTTTTCTATTTCTTACTTTTTAGGTCTATTATTAGGTTTAATATATTTTATATAATACTTTGTTAGAAAAATCCTTATGTGCATTTCATATTTTCTTCGTTGGAGGAGTTGTTATTAATTCTTATTTCAGTTGAGTTTGGTATATGTTTTATTATTTTTTAAAGATAGTTTTCAACCGTGTGGGCGTAGATTTGTCAGCATTGTACTTGGTATACGGTTCATAATTTCCCTTATTCAAGTTAAAAGTTACGTCTACAAAATTGACCTGTTCTGTTATTTTGTCATATATATATATATATATATATATATATATAAACATTTTTTTGAAAAACCATAACAATGTAATTTGTAGAAAATAAATAAATAACATTTATTTATCTTAAACTGAGCTTTCGAATATAAAATATTCCTCGTCAGAGAGTTTTTTTCTTTTTTTTTTCTTTCGTTTCATAGTCTGGTGTTTATTGACTTTGAGGAAGAAAATCCGTGTATTGGGCGCGGTTAGGCCATTTTTGAATACGTAGATAGGAGTAGACACATTATTATAAACCATTGTTTCGTAAAGGTATAAACATTTTTTTTTGAAAAACCATAACAATGTAATTTGTAGAAAATAAATAAATAACATTTATTTATCTTAAACTGAGCTTTCGAATATAAAATATTCCTCGTCAGAGAGTTTTTTTCTTTTTTTTTTTCTTTCGTTTCATAGTCTGGTGTTTATTGACTTTGAGGAAGAAAATCCGTGTCTTGGGCGCGGTTAGGCCATTTTTGAATACGTAGATAGGAGTAGACACATTATTATAAACCATTGTTTCGTAAAGGTATAAACATTTTTTTTTGAAAAACCATAACAATGTAATTTGTAGAAAATAAATAAATAACATTTATTTATCTTAAACTGAGCTTTCGAATATAAAATATTCCTCGTCAGAGAGTTTTTTTCTTTTTTTTTT
>OY744529.1:108912317-109009817 GCA_963556195.1 Sepiola atlantica
TTCCAAAATTAGTGTTTCACTAGGGTGTTCATTGGTCCCGTGATTGAAAATTAATGGTGATCAATAATAAGCATTTTATTAAATAATGCCGTTTCATGTTGATATTTTATTTCGTTGTTTAAACAATTAGACAAGTGACTCGGGTTTCGAATCCTGACTTCGGATATGTTCTACTGATGAACCCAAAAAAAGGGAAAAAAATCTAGTCTAGGACTTCCGATCTGTGGTTTTCATGGTTTGTGTGGTCTGCAGCGTTGTCTTATTGTGGAAACAATTATATATGTCAAATCAGATTAAAAATTTAATACACACACACACACACACATATATATATATATGTGTGTGTGTATGTATATACATGTATGTGAGTATATGTATATATATTTAGGTGTGTATGTATATATATATATGTACATATATATGTGTGTATATATGTATATATATATGTGTGTGTATATATGTATATATATATGTATGTGTGTATATGTATATATATGTATGTATGCATATATATATGTATATATGTATATATATATATGTGTGTGTATATGTATATATATATGGGTGTATATGTATATATATATGTATATACATATATATATGTATATATATATTATGTATATGTATATATATATATATGTATATATATATGTATATGTATATATATATATGTATGTATATGTATATATATATGTATATACATATATATGGTGGTTTAAAAGAGAATAAAGTAAAAATAGTTATCAAATATGACTTAAATCTGATTATAAAATAATGAGTCGCGAAAGTATTGATAAATTATTACTTTAAAGTGATTACAATATAATTACACAGTCTAATATTCGTAAAATAAAATAAAGTCGGCTAACTTACGTCCAATTGCGGTTGTACGTCGACGTTCCCTACTTTAATGCGACGGCTAAGAAATTGATATTAGATATTACCTTGACTTTTAGATCTAAAGTTTTGGTCTCTCGTTTCCTTATTTTATCGTTTGTGGATTTCGTAGTGTTTTTAACTATTAGCAAACCGTCATAGCTATATAATCCTATATAATTGATATCAATATTAGCAACTCGTCATAGCTATATAATTCTTATATAATTGATATCAATATTAGCAACTCGTCATAGCTATATAATCCTATATAATTGATATAAATATTAGCAACCGTCATAGCTATATAATCGTATATAATTGATATCAATATTAGCAACTCGTCATAGCTATATAATCCTATATAATTGATATCAATATTAGCAACTCGTCATAGCTATACAATCGTATATAATTGATATCAATATTAGCAACTCGTCATAACTATATAATCCTATATAATTGATATCAATATTAGCAACCCGTCATAGCTATATAATCTTATATAATTGATATCAATATTAGCAACTCGTAATAGCTATATAATCCTATATAATTTATATTAATATTAGCAACCCGTCATAGCTATATAATCTTATATAATTGATATCAATATTAGAAACTCGTCATAGCTATATAATCCTATATAATTGATATCAATATTAGCAACCGTCATAGCTATATAATCCTATATAATTGATATCAATATTAGCAACCCGTCATAGCTATATAATCCTATATAATTGATATCAATATTAGCAACTCGTCATAGCTATATAATCCTATATAATTGATATCAATATTAGCAACCGGTCATAGCTATATAATCCTATATAATTGATATCAATATTAGCAACCCGTCATAGCTATATAATCCTATATAATTGATGTCAATATTAGCAACCGTCATAGCTATATAATCCTAAATAATTGATATCAATATTAGCAACCCGTCATAGCTATATAATCCTATATAATTCATATCAATATTAGCAACCGTCATAGCTATATAATCTTATATAATTGATATCAATATTAGCAACTCGTCATAGCTATATAATCCTATATAATTGATATCAATATTAGCAACTCGTCATAGCTATATAATCCTATATAATTGATATCAATATTAGCGAACCGTCATAGCTATATAATCCTATATAATTGACATCAATATTAGCAACCCGTCATAGCTATATAATCCTATATAATTGATATCAATATTAGCAACCGTCATAGCTATATAATCTTATATAATTGATATCAATATTAGCAACTCGTCATAGCTATATAATCCTATATAATTGATATCAATATTAGCAACTCGTCATAGCTATATAATCCTATATAATTGATATCAATATTAGCGAACCGTCATAGCTATATAATCCTATATAATTGACATCAATATTAGCAACCCGTCATAGCTATATAATCCTATATAATGTATATCAATATTAGAAACTCGTCATAGCTATATAATCCTATATAATTGATATCAATATTAGCAACTCGTCATAGCTATATAATCCTATATAATTGATATCAATATTAGCAACTCGTCATAGCTATATAATTCTTATATAATTTATATCAATATTAGCAACTCGTCATAGCTATATAATCTTATATAATTGATATCAATATTAGCAACTCGTAATAGCTATATAATCCTATATAATTGATATCAATATTAGCAACTCGTCATAGCTATATAATCCTATATAATTGATATAAATATTAGCAACTCGTCATAGCTATATAATCCTATATAATTGATATTAATATTAGCAACCCGTCATAGCTATATAATCCTATATAATTGATATCAATATTAGCAACTCGTCATAGCTATACAATCGTATATAATTGATATCAATATTAGCAACTCGTCATAACTATATAATCCTATATAATTGATATCAATATTAGCAACTCGTAATAGCTATATAATCCTATATAATTTATATTAATATTAGCAACCCGTCATAGCTATATAATCTTATATAATTGATATCAATATTAGAAACTCGTCATAGCTATATAATCCTATATAATTGATATCAATATTAGCAACCGTCATAGCTATATAATCCTATATAATTGATATCAATATTAGCAACCCGTCATAGCTATATAATCCTATATAATTGATATCAATATTAGCAACTCGTCATAGCTATATAATCCTATATAATTGATATCAATATTAGCAACCGGTCATAGCTATATAATCCTATATAATTGATATCAATATTAGCAACCCGTCATAGCTATATAATCCTATATAATTGATGTCAATATTAGCAACCGTCATAGCTATATAATCCTAAATAATTGATATCAATATTAGCAACCCGTCATAGCTATATAATCCTATATAATTGATATCAATATTAGCAACCGTCATAGCTATATAATCTTATATAATTGATATCAATATTAGCAACTCGTCATAGCTATATAATCCTATATAATTGATATCAATATTAGCAACTCGTCATAGCTATATAATCCTATATAATTGATATCAATATTAGCGAACCGTCATAGCTATATAATCCTATATAATTGACATCAATATTAGCAACCCGTCATAGCTATATTATCCTATATAATGTATATCAATATTAGCAACTCGTCATAGCTATATAATCCTATATAATTGATATCAATATTAGCAACCGTCATAGCTATATAATCCTAAATAATTGATATCAATATTAGCAACCGTCATAGCTATATAATCCTATATAATTGATATCAATATTAGCAACCGTCATAGCTATATAATCCTAAATAATTGATATCAATATTAGCAACCCGTCATAGCTATATAATCCTATATAATTGATATCAATATTAGCAACCGTCATAGCTATATAATCCTAAATAATTGATATCAATATTAGCAACCCGTCATAGCTATATAATCCTATATAATTGATATCAATATTAGCAACCGTCATAGCTATATAATCTTATATAATTGATATCAATATTAGCAACTCGTCATAGCTATATAATCCTATATAATTGATATCAATATTAGCAACTCGTCATAGCTATATAATCCTATATAATTGATATCAATATTAGCGAACCGTCATAGCTATATAATCCTATATAATTGACATCAATATTAGCAACCCGTCATAGCTATATAATCCTATATAATGTATATCAATATTAGCAACCGTCATAGCTATATAATCGTATATAATTGATATCAATATTAGCAACCCGTCATAGCTATATAATCTTATATAATTGATATCAATATTAGCAACCCGTCATAGCTATATAATCCTATATAATGTATATCAATATTAGCAACCCGTCATAGCTATATAATCCTATATAATTGATATCAATATTAGCAACTCGTCATAGCTATATAATCTTATATAATTGATATCAATATTAGCAACCCGTCATAGCTATATAATCCTATATAATTGATATCAATATTAGCGAACCGTCATAGCTATATAATCCTATATAATTGATATCAATATTAGCGAACCGTCATAGCTATATAATCCTATATAATTGACATCAATATTAGCAACCCGTCATAGCTATATAATCCTATATAATGTATATCAATATTAGCAACCGTCATAGCTATATAATCGTATATAATTGATATCAATATTAGCAACCCGTCATAGCTATATAATCCTATATAATTGATATAAATATTAGCAACTCGTCATAGCTATATAATCCTATATAATTGATATAAATATTAGCAACTCGTCATAGCTATATAATCTTATATAATTGATATCAATATTAGCAACCCGTCATAGCTATATAATCCTATATAATGTATATCAATATTAGCAACCCGTCATAGCTATATAATCCTATATAATTGATATAAATATTAGCAACCGTCATAGCTATATAATCCTATATAATTGATATCAATATTAGCAACTCGTCATAGCTATATAATCCTATATAATTGATATAAATATTAGCAACCCGTCATAGCTATATAATCCTATATAATTGACATCAATATTAGCAACCCGTCATAGCTATATAATCCTATATAATTGATATAAATATTAGCAACCCGTCATAGCTATATAATCCTATATAATTGACATCAATATTAGCAACCCGTCATAGCTATATAATCCTATATAATGTATATCAATATTAGCAACCCGTCATAGCTATATAATCCTATATAATTGATATCAATATTAGCAACCCGTCATAGCTATATAATCCTATATAATTGATATCAATATTAGCAACTCGTCATAGCTATATTATCCTATATAATGTATATCAATATTAGCAACTCGTCATAGCTATATAATCTTATATAATTGATATCAATATTAGCAACTCGTTAGAGCTATATAATCCTATATAATTGATATCAATATTAGCAACTCGTCATAGCTATATAATCCTATATAATTGATATCAATATTAGCAACCCGTCATAGCTATATAATTCTTATATAATTTATATCAATATTAGCAACTCGTCATAGCTATATAATCTTATATAATTGATATCAATATTAGCAACTCGTAATAGCTATATAATCCTATATAATTGATATCAATATTAGCAACTCGTCATAGCTATATAATCCTATATAATTGATATAAATATTAGCAACTCGTCATAGCTATATAATCCTATATAATTGATATTAATATTAGCAACCCGTCATAGCTATATAATCCTATATAATTGATATCAATATTAGCAACTCGTCATAGCTATACAATCGTATATAATTGATATCAATATTAGCAACTCGTCATAACTATATAATCCTATATAATTGATATCAATATTAGCAACCCGTCATAGCTATATAATCTTATATAATTTATATCAATATTAGCAACTCGTAATAGCTATATAATCCTATATAATTTATATTAATATTAGCAACCCGTCATAGCTATATAATCTTATATAATTGATATCAATATTAGAAACTCGTCATAGCTATATAATCCTATATAATTGATATCAATATTAGCAACCGTCATAGCTATATAATCCTATATAATTGATATCAATATTAGCAACCCGTCATAGCTATGTAATCCTATATAATTGATATCAATATTAGCAACTCGTCATAGCTATATAATCCTATATAATTGATATCAATATTAGCAACCGGTCATAGCTATATAATCCTATATAATTGATATCAATATTAGCAACCCGTCATAGCTATATAATCCTATATAATTGATATCAATATTAGCAACCGTCATAGCTATATAATCCTAAATAATTGATATCAATATTAGCAACCCGTCATAGCTATATAATCCTATATAATTGATATCAATATTAGCAACCGTCATAGCTATATAATCTTATATAATTGATATCAATATTAGCAACTCGTCATAGCTATATAATCCTATATAATTGATATCAATATTAGCAACTCGTCATAGCTATATAATCCTATATAATTGATATCAATATTAGCGAACCGTCATAGCTATATAATCCTATATAATTGACATCAATATTAGCAACCCGTCATAGCTATATAATCCTATATAATTGATATCAATATTAGCAAACCGTCATAGCTATATAATCCTATATAATTGATATGAAGATTAGCAACCCGTCATAGCTATATAATCCTATATAATTGATATCAATATTAGCAACCCGTCATAGCTATATAATCCTATATAATGTATATCAATATTAGCAACTCGTCATAGCTATATAATCCTATATAATTGATATCAGTATTAGCAACCCGTCATAGCTATATAATCCTATATAATTGATATCAATATTAGCAACCGTCATAGCTATATAATCTTACATAATTGATATCAATATTAGCAACCCGTCATAGCTATATAATCCTATATAATTGATATCAATATTAGCAACTCGTCATAGCTATATAATCTTACATAATTGATATCAATATTAGCAACTCGTCATAACTATATAATCCTATATAATTGATATCAATATTAGCAACTCGTAATAGCTATATAATCCTATATAATTGATATGAAGATTAGCAACCCGTCATAGCTATATAATCCTATATAATTGATATCAATATTAGCAACCCGTCATAGCTATATAATCCTATATAATGTATATCAATATTAGCAACTCGTCATAGCTATATAATCTTATATAATTGATATCAGTATTAGCAACCCGTCATAGCTATATAATCCTATATAATTGATATCAATATTAGCAACCGTCATAGCTATATAATCTTACATAATTGATATCAATATTAGCAACCCGTCATAGCTATATAATCTTACATAATTGATATCAATATTAGCAACTCGTCATAGCTATATAATCTTACATAATTGATATCAATATTAGCAACTCGTCATAGCTATATAATCTTACATAATTGATATCAGTATTAGCAAATCGTCATAGCTATATAATCTTACATAATTGATATCAATATTAGCAACTCGTCATAGCTATATAATCTTACATAATTGATATCAATATTAGCAACTCGTCATAGCTATATAATCTTACATAATTGATATCAATATTAGCAACTCGTCATAGCTATATAATCTTACATAATTGATATCAGTATTAGCAACCCGTCATAGCTATATAATCTTACATAATTGATATCAATATTAGCAACTCGTCATAGCTATATAATCGTATATAATTGATATCAATATTAGCAACTCGTCATAGCTATATAATCTTATATAATTGATATCAATATTAGCAACCGTCATAGCTATATAATCCTATATAATTGATATCAATATTAGCAACTCGTCATAGCTATATAATCCTATATAATTGATATCAATATTAGCGAACCGTCATAGCTATATAATCCTATATAATTGACATCAATATTAGCAACCCGTCATAGCTATATAATCCTATATAATTGATATCAATATTAGCAAACCGTCATAGCTATATAATCCTATATAATTGATATGAAGATTAGCAACCCGTCATAGCTATATAATCCTATATAATTGATATCAATATTAGCAACTCGTCATAGCTATATTATCCTATATAATTGATATCAATATTAGCAACTCGTCATAGCTATATAATCCTATATAATTGATATCAATATTAGCAACTCGTCATAGCTATATAATCCTATATAATTGATATCAATATTAGCAACCCGTCATAGCTATATAATCTTACATAATTGATATCAGTATTAGCAACCCGTCATAGCTATATAATCTTACATAATTGATATCAATATTAGCAACTCGTCATAGCTATATAATCTTACATAATTGATATCAATATTAGCAACTCGTCATAGCTATATAATCTTACATAATTGATATCAATATTAGCAACTCGTCATAGCTATATAATCTTACATAATTGATATCAGTATTAGCAACCCGTCATAGCTATATAATCTTACATAATTGATATCAATATTAGCAACTCGTCATAGCTATATAATCGTATATAATTGATATCAATATTAGCAACTCGTCATAGCTATATAATCTTATATAATTGATATCAATATTAGCAACCGTCATAGCTATATAATCCTATATAATTGATATCAATATTAGCAACTCGTCATAGCTATATAATCCTATATAATTGATATCAATATTAGCGAACCGTCATAGCTATATAATCCTATATAATTGACATCAATATTAGCAACCCGTCATAGCTATATAATCCTATATAATTGATATCAATATTAGCAAACCGTCATAGCTATATAATCCTATATAATTGATATGAAGATTAGCAACCCGTCATAGCTATATAATCCTATATAATTGATATCAATATTAGCAACTCGTCATAGCTATATTATCCTATATAATTGATATCAATATTAGCAACTCGTCATAGCTATATAATCCTATATAATTGATATCAATATTAGCAACTCGTCATAGCTATATAATCCTATATAATTGATATCAATATTAGCAACCCGTCATAGCTATATAATTCTTATATAATTGATATCAATATTAGCAACTCGTCATAGCTATATAATCTTATATAATTGATATCAATATTAGCAACTCGTAATAGCTATATAATCCTATATAATTTATATCAATATTAGCAACTCGTCATAGCTATATAATCCTATATAATTGATATAAATATTAGCAACTCGTCATAGCTATATAATCCTATATAATTGATATTAATATTAGCAACCCGTCATAGCTATATAATCCTATATAATTGATATCAATATTAGCAACTCGTCATAGCTATATAATCCTATATAATTGATATCAATATTAGCAACTCGTTATAGCTATATAATCCTATATAATTGATATCAATATTAGCAACCCGTCATAGCTATATAATCCTATATAATTGATATCAATATTAGCAACTCGTCATAGCTATATAATCCTATATAATTTATATCAATATTAGCAACTCGTCATAGCTGTATATTCCTATATAATTGATATCAATATTAGCAACCCGTCATAGCTATATAATCCTATATAATTGATATCAATATTAGCAACCCGTCATAGCTATATAATTCTTATATAATTGATACTAATATTAGCAACCCGTCATAGCTATATAATCCTATATAATTGATATCAATATTAGGAACCTGTCATAGCTATATAATCCTATATAATTGATATCAATATTAGCAACCCGTCATAGCAATATAATCCTATATAATTGATATCAATATTAGCAACTCGTCATACCTATATAATCGTATATTATTGATATCAATATTAGCGAACCGTCATAGCTATATAATCCTATATAATTGATATCAATATTAGCAACCCGTCATAGCTATATAATCCTATATAATTGATATCAATATTAGCAACCCGTCATAGCTATATAATCCTATATAATTGATATCAATATTAGCAACCCGTCATAGCTATATAATCCTATATAATTGATATCAATATTAGCAACTCGTCATAGCTATATAATCCTATATAATTTATATTAATATTAGCAACCCGTCATAGCTATATAATTCTATATAATTTATATCAATATTAGCAACTCGTCATAGCTATATAATCATATATTATTGATATCAATATTAGCGAACCGTCATAGCTATATAATCTTATATAATTGATATCAATATTAGCAACCCGTCATAGATATATAATCCTATATAATTGATATCAGTATTAGCAACCCGTCATAGCTATATAATCCTATATAATTGATATCAATATTAGCAACTCGTCATAGCTATATAATCTTACATAATTGATATCAATATTAGCAACCCGTCATAGCTATGTAATCCTATATAATTGATATCAATATTAGCAACCCGTCATAGCTATATAATCCTATATAATTGATATCAATATTAGCAAACCGTCATAGCTATATAATCCATTATAATTGATATCAATATTAGCAACCCGTCATAGCTATATAATCCTATATAATTAATATCAATATTAGCAACCCGTCATAGCTATATAATCCTATATAATTGATATCAATATTAGCGAACCGTCATAGCTATATAATCCTATATAATTGATATTAATATTAACGAACCGTCATAGCTATATAATACTATATAATTGATATCAATATTAGCGAACCGTCATAGCTATATAATCCTATATAATTGATATCAATATTAGCAACTCGTCATAGCTATATAATCCTATATAATTAATATCAATATTAGCAACCCGTCATAGCTATATAATCCTATATAATTGATATTAATATTTGCAACCCGTCATAGCTATATAATCCTATATTATTAATATCAATATTACCAACCCGTCATAGCTATGTAATCCTATATTATTGATATCAATATTAGCAACCTGTCATAGCTATATAATCCTATATAAATGATATCAATATTAGCAAACCGTCATAGCTATACAATCTTATATAATTGATATCAATATTAGAACCCGTCATAGCTATATAATCCTATAAAATTAATATCAATATTAGCAACCCGTCATAGCTATGTAATCCTATATAATTGATATCAATATTAGCAACCCGTCATAGCTATATAATCCTATATAATTGATATCAATATTAGCAAACCGTCATAGCTATATAATCCATTATAATTGATATAAATATTAGCAACCCGTCATAGCTATATAATCCTATATAATTGATATCAATATTAGCAATCTGTCATGGCTATATAATCTTATATAATTAATATCAATATTAGCAACCCGTCATAGCTATATAATCCTATATAATTGATATCAATATTAGCAAACCGTCATAGCTATATAATCCATTATAATTGATATCAATATTAGCAACCCGTTATAGCTATATAATCCTATATAATTGATATCAATATTAGTAACCTGCCATAGCTATATAATTTTATATAATTAATATCAATATTAGCAACCCGTCATAGCTATATAATCCTATATAATTGATATCAATATTAGCGAACCGTCATAGCTATATAATCCTATATAATTAATATCAATATTAGCAACTCGTCATAGCTATATAATCCTATATAATTGATATCAATATTAACGAACCGTCATAGCAATATAATCCTATATAATTGATATCAATATTAGCAACTCGTCATAGCTATATAAACCTATATAATTGATATCAATATTAGAACCCGTCATAGCTATATAATCCTATAAAATTAATATCAATATTAGCAACCCGTCATAGCTATGTAATCCTATATAATTGATATCAATATTAGCAACCCGTCATAGCTATATAATCCTATATAATTGATATCAATATTAGCAAACCGTCATAGCTATATAATCCTATATAATTGATATCAATATTAGCAACCTGTCATAGCTATATAATCTTATATAATTAATATCAATATTAGCGACCCGTCATAGCTATATAATCCTATATAATTGATATCAATATTAGCAAACCGTCATAGCTATATAATCCATTATAATTGATATCAATATTAGCAACCCGTTATAGCTATATAATCCTATATAATTGATATCAATATTAGTAACCTGCCATAGCTATATAATCTTATATAATTAATATCAATATTAGCAACCCGTCATAGCTATATAATCCATTATAATTGATATAAATATTAGCAACCGTCATAGCTATATAATCCATTATAATTAATATCAATATTAGCAACCCGTCATAGCTATATAATCCATTATAATTGATATCAATATTAGCAACCCGTCATAGCTATATAATCCATTATAATTGATATAAATATTAGCAACCCGTCATAGCTATATAATCCTATATAATTGATATCAATATTAGCAACCTGTCATAGCTATATAATCCTATATAATTGATATCAATATTAGCAACCTGTCATAGCTATATAATCCTATATAATTGATATCAATATTAGCAAACCGTCATAGCTATATAATCCATTATAATTGATATCAATATTAGCAACCCGTTATAGCTATATAATCCTATATAATTGATATCAATATTAGTAACCTGCCATAGCTATATAATCTTATATAATTAATATCAATATTAGCAACCCGTCATAGCTATATAATCCTATATAATTAATATCAATATTAGCAACTTGTCATAGCTATATAATCCTATATAATTGATATCAATATTAACGAACCGTCATAGCAATATAATCCTATATAATTGATATCAATATTAGCAAACACTCATAGCTGTATAATCCTATATAATTAATATCAATATTAGCAACCCGTCATAGCTATATAATCTTATATAATTGATATCAATATTAGCAACTCGTCATAGCTATATAATCCTATATAATTGATATCAATATTAGCAACTCGTTATAGCTATATAATCCTATATAATTGATATCAATATTAGCAACTCGTCATAGCTATATAATCCCATATAATTGATATCAATATTAGCAACCCGTCATAGCTATATAATCCTATATAATTGATATCAATATATTTGGTAATGTTAAACTGTATAAACAAGGTCACTAAGTTGGGGACTTCTGCAGATCGAATTAATTCACTGAGATGTCAAAAGAGTCAGTTTGTTGTGTTGTTTTATCTTTAAGAATTCATATTCTTAATTATTAAACAACAAAAACATGATATAAATAATTAGGGGTAAAAAAGGGATTCACTGAGACGGAGTAATTTTATAAACTATAAGTAATTGTATAAACCATAAGTACTTTCATAAACTATAAGTAATTTTATAAACTATAAGTAATTTTATAAACTATAAGTAATTTTATTAACTATTTGTGGTGATAAAGATGTTTGATCATAAACTTGTAAAGTATAGAACTGGAGGGCAGTTACATTTTTAAGACGAGTTTATAGGATAAAGATGAGGTAATTAATTAAATAAGGAAAGTTGTTGGATGGTCTACTACACTTTGGTCACGAAAATATTATTTATTCAATATGTAACCATGTTATTTTTAACTCTTGGCCTGACGAAACTTAGCCATTATGACTATGTAACAAGATATCTTTGCATGATTAAGAGAATATATATATATATATATATATATATATATATATATATATATATATATATATATATATATATATATATATATATATATATATATATATATATTAGTAAATGTCCTTAAAATGGACCGTAGGTTTACTTTAGGCAGCCTCGTAACTCTCGCTTCCCTTATTTTGTCCTTTAGTCCTCATATTTCATGAGTGACGTTTCTGACAAAAGGGAAAGAATTGCTGTTTTCTGTGTCGGAATCTATCCATCTAACACTTATCGTTTTTGATCTTGAAGTAGTATTTTTTTTGCTCCTTACATCAAGTGGCTTGTCTGGGGTGACTTCCATTAAAAAAGAAACAGACAATCATTGCAGCCTTTTTTCTCTCTTCTTTTTAAACTTTTTTTTTAATATTACACAATGTACACGCGTTTCTGAGAATAATTTTTATTAGTAAACTGAATACTGGTCGTGGTGGCCTTTTATAAACATTATAGAATAAAAATTAAAAGAAAAGAAAAAAAGACGAAGAAAAAAAGAGAAGAAAAAAAACAAGCAGAATTAGGCGTGACTCTTTTAGCCGAACATTCGTATTCACCTGACTCAGTTCAATTCACGCAAGGGATTTCTTATTTATATTTTATACCTCTTTTTCTTTTATTTTATTTTTTCTCCTTATTTTAATTTTTTTTAATTTATCAAATCAAATGTAAATTTTAACTCGCCGGTGCCGTTAGGAATAGCGGCTAATCACCCACACACTAAAAAACTGTACGAATGTTTCTTCGTAGAAACATAGCCAAATATCTTTTCACGCAACTGGTTACAGTGATGATGTCCATGATAATTGTGGCATTTCGAACTTTTGTTAAAAAAAAAACGGCGTTGTCCTAACAAAATAAATTAGGCCGATTGGCCAACTAATGTAGCCAGGGGTGGTCATTGTACATTCTGTCAACCTGGGACCAGCCCCTGAATGGGGTATGCTACTGGTCGGTCCTAGGAGGCTATTCTCCCCTGTATTACTTCCTCCTTCAATAAAATAGTTAAACCAGACGGATCTCATCTGGACAAATGTATTTAGAAACATTATTCATTTCTCATCTTAATGTTTCATTTGTATATGATGATAAAATCCATGGATATATATATACATACAGGGTGATTCATAAGTCACTTCACTTAGCTATTTAAAATGATTAGCATATGAAACACAAACATACTATGAACTTTTGATAATTGTTATCTTACTCTCTAATTACTGCTATTTGTTATTTTAAATTTGTTCGTTTATATATTTGTTTCTATATATATTTATTTCATAATCAATCTCAAATATGCTACAAAGAGTCGTAAATTCCTTGCAAAAAAGAATGGAGCTATGCATGCAGAACGAAGGTGGAAATTTTGAAAATTTGCTGTAATGTTGAACTCCCATAAATGAATTTGTTGAATAAACTTTCTGTTTTGTATTACCGTATTTTTAACTTTAGAATTTCAAAAATAAATAGCTTAGTGACTTATGAATCACCCTGTATATATATATATATATATATATATATATATATATATATATATATATATATATATATATATATATATATATATATAATTAACTTGTTACAAATATCCAGGGGGTATGAATCCGAAGGAAGTTGAAACCGGGTTTATGAGAGTGCTCAATGAAAATTCAGAGCAAAATATATATTTCTTGATTTTATTCCATTAGTTGCGACAAAACAAGTTTGCTATTTGCACCAATGAAACAAAACTTGTTTTGTCGCAACTAATGGAATAAAATCAAGAAATATATATATATATATATATATATATATATATATATATATATATAGAATTATAAAAAGAAGGTTTTTTTTGACGTGGTTGTCTATACATCTGAGGAGACCTAATTAAAGGGGTCGAAATAAGTTATTATGTGTACAACCTTAATGTGTGTATAGTTTTTCTTTTTATAATTCTGTTTTGCTCTGTTTAAATTACATTGAGCTCTGTTATTCAGATTCTCTACACAAAATTGAAATCTACACACTATATATATATATATATATATATATATATATATATATATATATATATATATATATATATATATATATATATATATATAGTAATCCAGGTAAACAAAACATCCACTGCATAAAGATCCAAAGAATTTCAATCGGGCTCTTTTCAAATCTAACTTATGGGAAGGATCAGATTTTTATTCTACCTGATGAGATCTCAGTTTCTAACAGCTGTTAGTCGATAACATCGACATGCCAGTGTCGCAGATTATGTACATGTGTGTATAAATAAAAATAATCATATATATATATATATATATATATATATATATATATATATATATATATATATATATATATATATATATATATATATATATATAAGGTAAGTTGAGATAAATAAAATTAGAACATTATTAATATCAGTTCCAAGAATTCAAACACAACGAATATTTGGCGTACGATCGTTTCTAAGACAATTTGGAAATTTTTATTTTATATTATATTTTAGATAGTTCTAAAAAGTATTTTCATCAGCGCCTCCTTATAATATAATCACATCATCTTTTAGCATTACTTGAAAAAAAACCACATATGCCGTTAATGTTGGAAAACCAGAACGTCTTATCATGCAATTTCACATGACTCAAAATGTAAAATCGACAATAATACGAATAATAGTATTATTTAAAATATTTAAAACTATAAAGAAAATAATATAGATTTTTAAAAATGTAAAAATTATAAATTAAAAATTGAAAAACCGTAATTTAAAAAAATAGCAATATTAGAAAAAAGAAGGTGAAAAATAATAAATAATAATACAAAAAAAAACTAGATATAATAAATCATAAAAGCAAGAAAGTAGAGGGTAGAAAAATATTTAGAGATTTTAAAAGAATCGGAATCGGGAATTGTATCGGAATTGGGAATTTAGAACAGAATCGGTAATTGTATCGGAATCAGAAAAAAATATTGGAATCGCCCCTATCATAAGTCTCTTGTTACTTCTATATCATCATTACTACTACTACTACTACTACTAGTAGTAGTAGTAGTAGTAGTAGTAGTAGGTATAGTAGTTTATACCCTCTCCTTGGACGGTGTTGTTACAGTACCTGGGTATGTCAATTTCCATCTTTACCTAGCTTCTACTGTTTTGTAGCGAGTGCGAAGAAATATATTTGTGAAATTTCGTGGAAGAGAGTAAGTAACTACGATGATGTATTTACGTATTGTTTTATTAGAAAAAAAAACATTAGAAATTATATTTTTATTCAAAAAGTAATTCGCTTTGAACTAATGCGGAATACCCTTTATGTCTACCATTTTTCTGATTACCAAAAACAAAAGTCAATTAGTTTTCAAAAATATAGTCATGTAATGTTTGTTTTATGTTATCATGTTATGTTAAGTTGTTTAAATTTATAAAACACGTATCCAACTTCTTTCCTCGGACCGCTTGTTTTTTTTTTTTTTGTTTTTTTTAATGTTCGACTGTACCAATATGCAGACATTTAAATGTAATGTGAATAAACATCTTGTTGCACAACTCCCCTATAAATCTGGCCCCTAATCGCAGTAGTGTATTACGTCTCAATGACAATTTGCCCCCTTGTTTTGGGGCGAATAAAAGTTGAAACAAAGCAACAACAAAAATAAGTAAACAATGACTGAAAGTGCTGTTATTAATCTTTTTTTTTTAAATAGAAACAAAAGACGAAAACTCGAAGACGACTTTTTTTGATGTTTTCCATACTCTTCAGCTTTTCTGATTCAAAGAAAACCTGAAGATTTTCTTTGAAGAAAAATGTCTAAAAATATATGAATGTAAATACATGCTTTTGGATTTCTCAAAAAAATATTCGGCGTCGCCGTCTCTAGTTATGCGATATTTATTATTTATTATTATCAATTCTAATTTGTTTATTGTTACAAAGCTCTATCTGAAGGGATATTGAGTTTTTTGTGTGTGCACAGTCTACTGTCTTACTGTAACTAATGTTTACAATTTTTAAAATAGGATTAAAAAATACGTTCTTGCTTTCTCTCATTTTATTTTTATTTCAATAATTACGAACTAATTGTAAATAAAAAATAATTCAAAGTTTCGTATAAGCAAGAAACACGCAGCCACAGACACATGAAATATTGTCTGATAAACCCTTCGAAAAATAGGAAGTAATTTTTTTAGACTTTTATGTCTACTTTTTTCGGATTAGCAAAAAAAATATCAATTAAAAAATTTGAAACTGTCGAAAAGAATGTATTTTCTTAGTTGCAATTAAGGTTTACATGCCCGAAAAGTCTGTTGGAAATTAATCAAAAACATTGTTGGAAATTAATCAAAAACATTGTTGGAAATTAATCAAAAACATTGTTGAAATTAATCAAAAACATTGTTGGAAATTAATCTAAAACATTGTTGGAAATTAATCTAAAACATTTGAAACAGTAATAATTGAATGTTATACACAAAGATATTAAAAGAATCGTAATTCATATTCTTGATGTGATCAGATGTGGTGTTGGCTAATAAACGTTTAATCTCAAGATGCCAACAGATGCAGTGAAAAAGATCAACTGGTTTAATTTTATAAACAAGGAAATAAAAAAACGCAACTAGTATTCTTGCTCGATTCGTACCAGAAAGCAATTGGAATAACCTTAAAAACGTTCTCTCAATATAACTTATGAGATTCCGTCTTGTTGGGCTATTTTACTGATTCGTCTTGTTGGGCTATTTTACTGATTCGTCTTGTTGGGCTATTTTACTGACTCGCCTTGTTGGGACTCGCCTTGTTGGGACTAAACCGTTATAACTGTCCGTATATTTATCCATTGCATGGCTGTAGCAAAGTGTTTGACGTTGTAACCATTTCTATCTGTATCAAAAGAACGTAACCATAATCTCACTGTAACAGCACATGAGTTGTGACAGGGAGTGTCACCAAAGACAATACATACTTATAACTACTTAGTGACCACACAAAATCATGCCATGTTACAGAAATAGAATTCCATTGTTGTTGCTCTGGTAACGGCGAGCGAAAGAACTTTAGACCGTGTGTCTCACTTGTGACAGGATGTATCTTGACGCATCGGTAATATTTAACTTACCGGGATACGAAAAGTAAAAAAAAAACAAAAAAACATGGACACCTTATTAAAATGTAAACATCTGTAATTGTATTCATAATTGTAAATATATTAGCAACGTGTTAAACCAAAAAAAAAAGTTTTATAATTGTTTTTTATCATGTTTTATATTATTGTTTTTTTTTTGTTTCGTGAAAGCAAATAATGTTTCATTATTTACGACAATTGTTTTCAACTTGTTTTGTGACATCGTCAATCTACTTGACTGTTTTTCAATCGGTGTAACAAATAACCTGTGAGCAAATAAATATCTGAGTATGTTTGTAACGCGTTAATCTAAGTCTAACACCATCCACTATGACTATGTAATCCCTGCAGTTACATACCTAGCAAACGGAACTGTTAAACCTGACATCGTTATATGGGACAAGAGGAAGAAAATAGCGTCCCTAATAAAAGTCAGTGTTCCTGGTGATGTTGGCTTAAACAGGGCGAATATAACTAAATACCAACGTACATGTTGGTATTTAGTTATATTCTCCCTGTTTAAGCCAGCATCATCAGGAACACTGACTTTTGCTAGGGATGCTATTTTCACCCTCTTGTCCCATATCATGAAAAGAAACTGAAATCTTCAGATCGCCACGATTCCAGTAATCATAGGAACCAAACTGATTTATACCCAAAACAACTCAACGGAGTTACAATTCATTTCATTAATAAGTATTAATTTAAAACACCATCAATTAACTATTTTTAAAGAATTATAATATTAAAGCCCTATACTATAAATGCTTTTAGACTGTTACAAATATATTCCCCCAATTAAAAGGTATATGACTATTAATAACATAATTAGACCCTATGAATAGTGTTATATGAAGTTCTTGAAGGTTTTTATTTTTGCTAAATGGAATTTCGTTTTTAAAGTTATTTTAGGAGTAGTTCTTGAAGGTTTTTATTTTTGCTAAATGGAATTTCGTTTTTAAAGTTATTTTAGGAGTAGTTCTTGAAGGTTTTTATTTTTGTAAATGGAATTTCGTTTTTAAAGTTATTTTAGGAGTAGTTCTTGAAGGTTTTTATTTTTGTAAATGGAATTTCGTTTTTAAAGTTATTTTAGGAGTAGTTCTTGGAGGTTTTTATTTTTGTAAATGGAATTTCGTTTTTAAAGTTATTTTAGGAGTAGTTCTTGAAGGTTTTTATTTTTGCTAAATGGAATTTCGTTTTTAAAGTTATTTTAGGAGTAGTTCTTGAAGGTTTTTATTTTTGTAAATGGAATTTCGTTTTTAAAGTTATTTTAGGAGTAGTTCTTGAAGGTTTTTATTTTTGTAAATGGAATTTCGTTTTTAAAGTTATTTTAGGAGTAGTTCTTGGAGGTTTTTATTTTTGTAAATGGAATTTCGTTTTTAAAGTTATTTTAGGAGTAGTTCTTGAAGGTTTTTATTTTTGCTAAATGGAATTTCGTTTTTAAAGTTATTTTAGTTCTTGGAGGTTTTTATTTTTGCTAAATGGAATTTCGTTTTTAAAGTTATTTTAGGAGTAGTTCTTGAAGGTTTTATTTTTGATTAATGGAATTTCGTTTTTAAAGTTGATTTAGGAGTAGTTCTTGACGGGTTTTTTGGCTAAATAGAATTTCGTTTTTAAAGTTATTTTTAGTTCTTGGAGGTTTTTATTTTTGCTAAATGGAATTTCGTTTTTAAAGTTATTTTAGGAGTAGTTCTTGGAGGTTTTTATTTTTGCTAAATGGAATTTCGTTTTTAAAGTTATTTTAGGAGTAGTTCTTGGAGGTTTTTATTTTTGCTAAATGGAATTTCGTTTTTAAAGTTATTTTAGGAGTAGTTCTTGAAGGTTTTTATTTTTGCTTAATGGAATTTCGTTTTTAAAGTTATTTTTAGTTCTTGGAGGTTTTTATTTTTGCTAAATGGAATTTCGTTTTTAAAGTTATTTTAAGAGTAGTTCTTGGAGGTTTTTATTTTTGCTAAATGGAATTTCGTTTTTAAAGTTATTTTAGGAGTAGTTCTTGAAGGTTTTAATTTTTGCTAAATGGAATTTCGTTTTTAAAGTTATTTTTAGAAGTAGTTCTTGAAGGTTTTAATTTTTGCTAAATGGAATTTCGTTTTTAAAGTTGTTTTAGGAGTAGTTCTTGGAGGTTTTTATTTTTGCTAAATAGAATTTCGTTTTTAAAGTTATTTTTAGGAGTAGTTCTTGGAGGTTTTTATTTTTGCTAAATGGAATTTCGTTTTTAAAGTTATTTTAGGAGTAGTTCTTGGAGGTTTTTATTTTTGCTTAATGGAATTTCGTTTTTAAAGTTATTTTAGGAGTAGTTCTTGAAGGTTTTTATTTTTGCTAAATGGAATTTCGTTTTTAAAGTTTTTTTTTAGGAGTAGTTCTTAAAGGTTTAGATTTTTGCTAAATGGAATTTCGTTTTTAAAGTTATTTTTAGGAGTAGTTATTGAGGGTTTTTATTTTTGCTAAATGGAATTTCGTTTTTAAAGTAATTTTTAGGAGTCGTTCTTGGAGGTTTTTATTTTTGCTAAATGGAATTTCGTTTTTAAAGTTATTTTTAGGAGTAGTTCTTGGAGGTTTGTATTTTTGCTAAATAGAATTTCGTTTTTAAAGTTATTTTTAGGAGTAGTTCTTGGAGGTTGGTATTTTTGCTAAATGGAATTTCGTTTTTAAAGTTATTTTTAGGAGTAGTTCTTGGAGGTTTTTATTTTTGCTAAATGGAATTTCGTTTTTAAAGTTGTTTTTGGGAGTAGTTCTTGGAGGTTTTAATTTTTGCTAAATGGAATTTCGTTTTTAAAGTTATTTTAGGAGAAGTTCTTGAAGGTTTTTATTTTTGCTAAATGGAATTTCGTTTTTAAAGTTATTTTTAGGAGTAGTTATTGAGGGTTTTTATTTTTGCTAAATGGAATTTCGTTTTTAAAGTTTTTTTAGGAGTAGTTCTTGAAGGTTTTTATTTTTGCTTAATAGAATTTCGTTTTTAAAGTTATTTTTAGTTCTTGGAGGTTTTAATTTTTGCTAAATGGAATTTCGTTTTTAAAGTTATTTTTAGTTCTTGGAGGTTTTAATTTTTGCTAAATGGAATTTCGTTTTTAAAGTTATTTTCTTGGAGATGTTTATTTGACTATTTGCTTCTACTTTTATTGCACATTTATACATTTTATTTAATTGGTTGACTCATTTATGAATTTATTTAATAAATAATTAATAAATTTTATTGATTTTGTAAAAACCCGTGGTTTAATTTAATAAATGTTAAATATAATACTTTAATTAAAAATACATCTTAATAATTTCATAAATTATCGGTAACATAATTTCTTATTATCTTTCTTCCATTAATATATTTTGACCGTAATAATTTGACGCAATTATCTCCCCTTTCGGAAATAATTTGACGCAATTATCTCCCCTTTCGGAAATAATTTGACGCAATTATCTCCCCTTTCGGAAATAATTTGACGCAATTATCTCCCCTTTCGGAAATTTTTGATTACTCGAATTTTTTGCCGTGATTGAATATTTGTTCCCCAATATATGCTTCCTTTGACTTCTTCTTCGGATTGATATGCAAATAACAGCACAGATTTTTTATCCTTTGAACATTCTTCACGACCGTAATTATATCTTCTCTTGGGGTGAATGATGAGCATTGTTTTAATCCTGTTGTTTTTTATTCTTATTTTGTGCATGTGATGTTTATGTTTTGAACTAAGAATTCTGAAGAGAAAGCTTTGTTTCTATGGAGATTTTTTTTACTGTGCAGATTTTTTTATTTTAACAATTGTGAATCCGTTGAGTTGCTTTGGGCATAATTAATTATAAGATAATATAATAAAAAATATTGAAATGTATACATACACGATGTGTGTGTATGTGTGTGTGTATGTGTGTGTGTGTGTGTGTGTGTGTGTGTGTGTGTGTGTGTGTGTGTGTGTGTGTGTGTGTGTGTGTGTGTGTGTGTGTGTGTGTGTGTGAACATAAGTCGGAGAACGTATAGTTTAGGATAAGACACGGATAAAAACTCGACTAAAAAATAATAAGTTGAAGAAGTATTTGGAACACAGGTGGTTGGGGAAATTATTACACGCAATGTTGAGATTCTTTTTGCATGACGTCAGTCAGCGGACAATGAACATGATTAACAAATAGTTCTGCAACGTAGCTCGAGTAATTTAAATTAAACATATTGTGTCAAAATTGAAAACAAATAAACGATGGCGTATAGCTGACGTAGACGTTTGTTTTAAAAATCTGAATCGGAAAACAGAGAAATAGAGAGAGCACCTGGGAGAGACGAAACCAAAGTGATACTTTGCGCAGAATGACCAGAAAGGCAGAGACCATACACATACAGATATACATAACTGTTGTAGGCGACATACGAGCGGAACCATGGAAGGAATTGTCAGCGCAAAAGAAAAGAATATTCATGTGTGTTTTACATACACTAAATGAACATACGAAAGATTTTTGAGAAATGATGAAAGGGAAATCACTCGTTAAGTTCTAAGAACTACAGTGTGCATTTCGCGATATAGGCAATCGCCTTTGTATCGGTGTCATTTTATTGAGAAAGATTATAATCTCCTCCTCCGATATATATATATATATATATATATATATATATATATATATATATATATATAAATGTATAGATATGTATATATATATGTATATATATATATATATATATATATATATGTATGCATATATATGTATATATATATGTATGTATATATATATGTATATATATGTATATATATATGGATATATATATATATGTATATATATATGTATATATATGGATATATATATATGGATATATATATGCATATATGTATATATATGTATATATATGTATATATATATATATATATGTATATATATATATACTAGCCGACTTCAAACTAAATTTAAAATCCTATAATAAGTAAAAAATTACATTAATTCAATAAACTAATGCAATAAAACCGACAATTAATAATACTTTTTGAATATATGATAACCAATAAAATTTAATAATACTTTTTGAATATATGATAACCAATAAAATTTAATAATACTTTTTGAATATATGATAACCAATAAAATTTAATAATACTTTTTGAATATATGATAATCAATAAAATTTAATAATACGTTTTGAATATATGATGACCAATAAAATTTAATAATACTTTTCGAATATATGATAACCAATAAAATTTAATAATACTTTTTGAATATATGATAACCAATAAAATTTAATAATACTTTTTGAATATATGATAACCAATAAAATTTAATAATACTTTTTGAATATCTGATAACCAATAAAATTTTATAATACGTTTTGAATATATGATAATCAATAAAATTTAATAATACTTTTTGAATATATGATAACCAATAACATTTAATAATACTTTTTGAATATATGATAACCAATAAAATGTAATAATACTTTTTGAATATATGATAACCAATAAAATTTAATAATACTTTTTGAATATATGATAACCAATAAAATTTAATAATACTTTTTGAATATATGATAACCAATAAAATGTAATAATACTTTTTGAATATATAATAACCAATAAAATTTAATAATACTTTTTGAATATATGATAACCAATAAAATTTAATAATACTTTTTGAATATATGATAACCAATAAAATTTAATAATACTTTTTGAATATATGATAACCAATAAAATTTAATAATCCTTTTTGAATATATAATAACCAATAAAATTTAATAATACTTTTTGAATATATGATAACCAATAAAATTTAATAATACATTTTGAATATATGATAACCAATAAAATTTAATAAAATTTACAATAATAAAAAAGGGATTAATTAATTAGTTTATATTCAAAACAAAAAAAAATACGAAAATAAAACAACACGCAGAAACAAATTTAAAAAATTAAAAAATATATTATCAAAACTAACAGTTAATTAATCACTATACACTACCTATCATGTATCTAATATTTGCACACATTTTTGAACACTACATTCATATATAAAACTTTATTTTAAAATATATTAATTTCCATTCTCTGCGGGACTGGTTTGCCCCAGCCATACTATCTGGCATCCATTTTGGTGAATTCTCTACACAGACGGCTTTTTCCTTTGGCGTTAATTATTTTTGACAAAGGGAAGATTTTCCCGAAATATTAAGTAAATGATTTTAATAATCATCCGGACAACACACAAACAGCCAACACCATACTTGCTGTTATGTAAGATTTTAAGAAAAAATAAATAGTAAGTCCCATTTCGATTTATTATGTTGTTCCTTCCAGCTTACAACCTACCCGGCACTCTCCATTGCTCTCAGCCTTCTTAAACATAATATATATATATATATATATATATATAATTAAATGACATTTTAAAACATCTTCAATATGATTTCCATTGTTTGTCTTCAATTTTGGCACATTCATACCTTATTCGTTGAGTTAAATACATTGGATCTGTGATTTTTATTGAGCACAATTTCCCCTTTGCCAAACTACAGAAAAAGAAATCAAGATGACTAAAGTCTGATGAACGAAGACACCAATCCACATGGCCATGTCTTCCAATCAAATTAGGGGTGCCATTCTGCTGGAACCACTAATACAGCTAGTTCGCTTCTCTTTATTAAACGAGCCACGCTAGAGTCAACATGACAAGTTATGTCTCTAAGGTAACTCTATAAAAGTGTT
Organism: Sepiola atlantica; assembly: GCA_963556195.1. Classification (NCBI taxonomy): domain Eukaryota; kingdom Metazoa; phylum Mollusca; class Cephalopoda; order Sepiida; family Sepiolidae; genus Sepiola; species Sepiola atlantica. Next base: position 108,937,533 of record OY744529.1, read on the forward strand.
CTAATTAAATCACTGAAATGTTTTATTCTGTTTTCAAATCTTTATTTTATATGAATATCGATGCCTGTTGGTCATGTTTCCTAAGGTAATAACACTTTTCAATGCGTCCTATTTTATACTATGAATTGCCGCTTTTAAATTTCTCTTACGTTGCCAATTGTCCTTTTTGTATTTCTTAGGGGTATTCCATATAATTTTTGTACTTAGATACCTTTAAAACTACATATTGGTAAAGGAACTTTCTTAAATTTTCAGGATGATTCAGAAAAACTTTATCTAAGTAGATACTTAATGTGTATATCTTCCCAAGCGGGGCGTAGAAATACCTGTCATAGAAGCCAGGCGCGTGATTACACCTCTCTGTGAGACGAACCCATTAAATCTTGTAAGATCATCCATCTAGGAAAAGGAAAACTCTGATGTAAAATCTGTGTACTGTATTACGAAGTCTTGGTACCAAACCTCTCGAGATGAACGCCTCCTTGGTCCTGGTCAACAATCTTCCTGGAGCTGGAGGCTCGAATAAAAAATATCCGGTTAACAAACCTACAATTGCTTACGGAGTAAGTTGACTCTGCCTATCGCTCGATTTTTGCACTGCAGACGCAGTGGTACCATCACAGGGATACTTCAAAGACACCAAGTACTTGGCCTTGTTTTCTGACTAGAACAATGAACGTCGTCTAACCATTTTTGTCTCTATCTGGGTAACTCGGGGACATTTGCTTTCCACTGAGTTTTATACGATTAGTCTAGGCTGCTCTTGTACTGACAGGTTGTGGGCATCGATTTGACAGCTTGCCTGGCTGCTGTTTCCGACTGGTAGTACAGGAGGTCTAACTCTTAGGTAGCGTTAACATCGGTTTCTCTATCAACAGTAATATCGTTATAACTATAGTGCGATGTCGCGCATGAAAAGGGGCCCTGCATTTATCTCCGGTGGGCTTTCCCGAGGCCACAACCGCATAGATAAAGACTAAGCTAATAATCTACTTGTGTGAACTTTATTTTGACATTAAACAAACACCTACATTAATCAACACACTCTGAAAATAAAAATAAAAACAAACAAACCAGACGCCGCCCCCCCCAAAAAAAAAAACAATCAAACCAGACGCCGTCCCCCCCAAAAAAAATAAACAATCAAACCAGACACAATCCCCCCGAAAAAAATAAACAATCAAACCAGACGCCGCCCCCCCCCCCCGAAAAAAATAAACAATCAAACCAGACGCCGTCCCCCCCCCAAAAAAAAATAAACAATCAAACCAGACGCCATCCCCCCAAAAAATAAACAATCAAACCAGATGCCGTCTCCCTCCCCCCCCCCCTCCCCCCCCAAAAAAAATAAACAATCAAACCAGACGCCGTTCCCCCCCCCAAAAAAAAAAAACAATAAACAATCAAACCAGACGCCGTCCCCCAAAAAATAAACAATCAAACCAGACGCCATTCCCCCCCCCCCAAAAAAAAAAATCAAACCAGACGCCGTCCCCCCTAAAAAAATAAACAATTAAACCAGATGACCCCCCCCCCCCAAAAAAAACAATCAAACCAGACGCCGTCCCCGACCCCCCCAAAATAATAAACAATCAAACCTAATGCCGCCCCCCCCCCAAAAAAAACAATCAAAGCGCTACTTTCACAAATAACCAAGGGTTTTGAACTAATCTCGATGGTGTTGAATCCTTTCTCCCTGTAAACTCCCCAGATATCCTAGCACTAAGCGAAACTAATCTACACCCCCTCAACCTCTTATAATCATTTCGACATGTCAGGATACCTCCCACTCTCTCATAAATACTCTGACAAGCATATGCACGGGCCCAGTTATACCCTCCCCCTTATTAGAGAACTATGCATGTGCTTTAGATTAACCCTACAATACAGTGTCAGTTATTTATATTTCATCTACTGTCTCCCTTCGAACGAGGACTGTACCCTATTCGACTGTCTCCGATAGCGTAGACGCAACATTTTCCTTGGATCCGAGTGCCTAAATCCATGTATTTGGGAATTTTAATGTCCACCGCAGATTGGCTTGGTTTCTCGAACTACACAGACGCAGCTGGTAACAGCGCGCATAGTTTCTATATTGCATATTCCCTTTCACAAACCGTTACTTTCCCGACCCGCCTCCTAGACTGTGAAGATCAGAAAGCCTCACTTCTCGGCCTATTATTGGCCACACTTCCCGGGGCTTGTGTGACAGATGCCTATAACCCACTAAGGAACGTAATAATGGTTGGTATCACCTTAAACCATCGATCCAAAACCGATGCGCCGTTACTTAAAACGATGAGATATTACCAACTGGCTGATTGGGATTCCATCAGGGATCTCATCATAGATGCTACATGGGGTACAACTTTTGCCCCTTGCTGAACAGTGCGCAAATGAGATAACAGAATGGGTCAAATCAGGTATAGAAACAGTTGTCCCAACGCGAAAATGTTATTGTAAGCCACACTCTCCCCAATGGTTCACTTCAAACTCCGAATAGACAAAAATTTATGGCATCAAGAAACCATTATAAGAGTGTAATAGTCGCAGCTAAATGTAAGTATACAGAGATAATCGCAGAAATTAGGAACTCGCGATTTCTGGAAAATTTATCATTGTGTGGTAAACAATGGGCAATCAATAATTCCACCACTATCCAACCACCATGATGTCGCTTGCATGGCAACAGATAAGGATGAGCTCCTTTCCCAATGGTTCGCCTTAAACTCCACCTTGGACTACAAACCACTCCCTCCCAAAATTTCCACTACGGACAGAAACCACATTTGATGATCTGATCACCATCCCTTTCCCATGTATTGGATATCATAAAAACCTCGATACCTCCAAAGCAAGTAGACCTGATCTTATCCCTATTATAGTAATAAAAAGGATCTGCTCAGCTGGCCTCCGTCATCTCCAAACTCTACAACAAATCCATTGCAGAATCTTACTTCCCTATAGCTGGAAAACTGCATCAGTGGTACCAGGCCCAAAGAACTGACCCACAAACTTATTTCCTACCGCTCTTCGTTAAAATGTTTGAAATATTAATCAATCTAGCAATAGTCGGCCACCTCGAAAATGCTTAACTTCTCTGACCAACAATCCCGTTCTACTGCGGATATCTTAACAGTCATCTCTGAACGCATATACCATATACTGGATAAGGCAGATAAAGCGATAGCGCTTGATATATCCAAAGCCTGGGACGAGGGTCTTCTCAAGAAAATTCATTCGTACGTTATTACTGGACGAGTATTTAATTTAATCAGATCTTAGCTAAAAGAAAGATCCAGGTCTGGCTTGATAGCTGGACATATAAACAACCTCAGATTAATGTGGGTGAATCACAGGGGTCAATCATTGGACCTTTATTATTCCTGATTTTCATAAACTACCTTTCTGATGCAATCACGTCCGATATGGGTATATTTACTGATGACGGTCTATTCTCAACATAAAGACAAATCGAACGCACAAATATCCAATGAGTGAATCCGTTAGCAAATAACCGCCAGTCCGTAGTGGAACGGGGCCAAATATGGACTGTACCATTGAATGCTGCTTTAACAATTACAAGAAACCTAACCCTAACCACCGATTCCCATGGCTGATAGAGCCCTTCCCGAACGTCTAACATTCAAACTCCTCGGCCTAACATTCACAGGTAACATGAATTGGAGCAAATACATAGAAGACATTGCTAAAGCTATTGAAAGGAAGGTGGGCTCCCTCTACCGTGCTAGAAAACTGCTCACACGTGCCAGTATCTCTAGAAAGCCAACATTCGCCCATGCATGGAGTATTGCTGTCACATCTGGGCTGGTACACCAACCACTAGTCTCTCCCTCTTAGACAGGACTCCTAAAAGCCCCTAATCTAATAGGCCCCACACTGTGTATCAAGCTCCAGTCCGTGTCCCATTGCCGCAATATTGCATTCCTGTGCTTGTCTTACAATTACTTTAATAGAATGTGCTCCAACGAACTTGCTGCACGTAAATACCCCGACTGACCCGACAGTCAGCAAAATCCCACCCCTTCACTGTAGAGGTCCCTAGATGCCGGAAGTTTATCTACTCTAATAGCTTATTTCCTAGAACTGCTAGCCTTTGGAATTCCCTCCCTGCTCTCTGTTTCCCTGGTTGTACCAACATGCAGAAATTTAAATGTAATGTGAACAGACATTTCGCTGCGCGACTCTTCACTTAGGATGCCCCTGTAGGCATGGCCCCTAATTCACAGTAGACCCTTACGTCTCAGTGACAATGTGCCCCCTTGTTTGGGGCGAATCAAAGTATAAAAAGGTGCCCTTCAAGAGCCCAATAGAGAAAGTAGGGGTTACAGGGCTGACTGACAAAAACATTTATTACTATTGCTTCAGAAATGGGATTGTGGACTTCTGTATGGGTGGTAAGCAGTTGAAACAAAATCGATGTTTCCTTTGTTTTCTGTGATCAATAGGAAGAAATCGTCAACCACATTCTGGCTAATTTACGGGTAACTCTCAGTAAATGATTTTGGTGCTTATTCTGTACAAGCCTGACCCTAACCCTAACCCTAACCCTAACCCTAACCCTAACCCCAACCCTTTGATGTCATTCCATCGAATGGCGGTGGGATTATTAGTTGATCCCGCGTTTCTTGGATGTGTCCACGCATCTGTATGGGGGCTCGGTCGGTTGGTCACGCTTCAGTTTGAAATGGCATTTTCATCGCTGAATCCACAAACTGAATGGACGCATTTTGAAAAGGAACTCTAAGTCACGGATCTTAATAACGTAACATTTATCTGCGATCTACTCGAGTTTTTACTATGTTTTTCTTTGTTTTCATTCTGATGTATTTGAAAGAAATTCTTTCCATTTCTTTTCTATTGTTGACCTTCGTTATTGAGTCCTCCTACTTCTCCTCCTCCTCCTCCTCCTCCTCTTCTTCTTTGAAAATAGGGGGAATTGGGACGCTTGGAAGAAATGTAAACGAGATCACGTTAGCGCCAAAATTGAAACCAGATAAGCCAGTCTCTTTTTTTTTATATTTGGTGTTTTCGTCAGGAGATGGGGGGGGGGCGTTCTTAGTGACTACTTCGGAAGTTGAGCGCTAACAATTTTAAATGTCTAATCTTTGCACAGGGGTTAATATCGAATACGGATGCAGAAATCAGAAGGGTTCTTAATAAACTAGATAATGAAGTTGGTGTAATACTTCAACATATCGCGGAGGGCTGCCAACGTTTCATTAGCGTTCGCCAAGATTGAAGGGACATTGAACAAAGTAGAGTGTCACATATTAGACAAATCCGTAACAAAAAGAAAATTAATTCACAAACTAAATTTGATAAACAAAAGAAAAATAAATTGTCTCCTAAACCGTATTTTGATTACGAGCAATTACATTTGGTACAAAGATTATTCATATAAAATGAAAAAGGGTTTTAATTACGATTGTATTGAACACAAGAGTACACACTGTAGAGTTAGAAATTTTAAAAAATTAAAACTTTATTAAAATTGCTAAAAGTGACAAAGTTGAAAATATTAGAAAGTTTGTGCAAATAAGAACATTGAATGAAAATATTAAATTAATATTTGACTCCGGCTCGGATTTGTCGATCATAAATCTTCAAAGTGGTAAGAAATTGGAAAACCCACTTTGATGAAAACTAAAATAGTAGTAAAAAGCGTCACTGGAGAACAAATAAAATTTGAGGGCGATGTAATAGCTGAACTTACATTAAAAGGAAACACTTTCAAATTGATCATGTTTGTGATGAACAACTCAAACAACCTTTTATCACGGACTGGATGGAGAGGTTTCAATTATAGAATATGCCCATCAACTCCTATCAAAATATTGAAACCTTAAATCCCGAAGCAGAGAAAGTAAAGGAATAATTAAAAGATAGATGGATGGATGGATAGATAGATAGATAGATAGATAGATAGATAGATAGATAGATAGATAGATATAAATATAGATAGATAGATAGATAGATAGATAGATAGATAGATAGATAGATAGATAGATAGATATAAATATAGATAGATAGATAGATAGATAGATAGATAGATAGAATAAGCGTTGTATGTTCATTAAGCATAATCACGTTGACACACCGGTTCCAGTTAGATCACCAAAGTTAAGCGACGTTGAGCCGGGCCAGTAGCAGATGGGTGACCATTTTGGATTACCAGTCGCTGTATGTGAGAGGGCGGCCAAATATACGATACTCATAATATTGGCTCACGGTATTTATATAGAAATTTTTTTTAATTTTTTTTATATCTCTTTAAATCTTCTCCGGTTTAAATTTCAACTGTTACTTCCCCCCCCCCTTTTTCAAACCTTATTAAACCTTCCTTACACTAAATTTAAAGAAACATACGTAACACTCTAAGCAACTAACACGTCCAAATGAGAATGACACGTGACTTCACATTTCCAAAACAGATGGCAACAGAAGCTGAAGAGAGCCGGATGGCTAAGTCCTTCTGTCCTTGAAACCGACGGTACGAATGTTGTACTAATTTTTCTGTACCAATATATATATATATATATATATATATACATACATCGTTCTCTCTCTTTCTCTCTCTCTCTCTCTCTCTCTCTCTCTCTCTCTCTCTCTCTCTCCTTCGCAACTGGGGTCATATGTCTCCCAACTTTACCATGCTTATTTAAAAGGTCCCAATGTCAGGTGTCGTTCAGTTGTTTTCGTTTTCTTTCCGGGGGGGTGATATAGAGGGGGAGGAAGCAGATGGGTGAAGACGGATTCTAGGACAAGACCAAACTTACAGTGAATGTTATCAGCTGGTATCCATGTTTAGACCCCCAGTCTAACCCCCTCCCCTCACTCATTCGCTCATTCCGACCCTTTCCAGCTTTCACCTAACAACGTTGTCATGAATCTTCCCAATGGACGTACGCCCCCTCCCATCCACTACCGCGAGATCTTCGCGAATAATTGTCGGGGATGGGGCGTTTTTACGAGGTGTCGATGCTAACACCCGCATTCACATTCTTTCACACCTTGGCTTTGAGGCCGGATGAGAGTCGAAAGCCGTTTTAAGTCTCCCATCAGCTCCACTCATCAAATGGCCGGCTACAAGATTTCTTCCAAAGTTCTGGGATAAGGAGTTACCATATTTATCTTTCTATCAGGGTTGCGGAATGGAATCGGAAGGTATACGGTCCGACTTCAACTCCTAGGATTCCGAAATATCCAACTCTGACTCCGACACCTCGTAAGAATGCTTAGAGTCGAAGACGGATTTTATAAGTCTTCCAATATTCAGACTGTAAGTTGATTCTTCGGAGAGTAAAAATCCGACTCCGACTCCTAGCATTCTTGCGAGACTGACTCCTACTCCTTCTAAAACCTCCGACTTCGACTCCGCTGCCCTGGTTTCTACTACGCGTCGGCCAATGGGCATTCATGGATTCTTCACATATATTGTACTATTGTGAAGCCTTTCACGTATTTAAATGCGCTGTTGTGCATTTTATACTCTGGTGTTTACCCCGTATTTAAATCGGACGATCTGCTCATTTTTACCTTTAGTCTTTCCTCCATGGCCAGCCATGCATAACGTGACGTCAGACATCGATCGTAGTGTGACATCAGAACTTTCGTATAAACCATGGCATTTTTTTTTAACATAGTTCACCCCAAACAAGGCAGACCGCCACTGTAGGCCAAGGGGCTACTGAGAAAAAAGGTGTGAGTTTTTGTTTTTTGTTTTTTTAGTGGGGGTCAACCTAAATTAGGAGCTGTGCAGCGAGATGTCTGTTTACATTAGTTTTAAATTTCTGCATGTCAGTACCGTCAGGAAAACAGGGAGCAGGGGGAGTTCCAGAATCCAGCAGCACGAGGAAAGAAGCTTTTGGGGTAGAAAGCTCCAAAATGGATTGGATTTGGCAGATTGTCGGGTTGGTCTAGTGAATTTGCATCGTGGGGCACCAGAGCAGCAAGTTCATCAGAGTACAATCCATTGAAGTACTTGTAAAACAGGCACAAGGAAGCAACATTGCGGCGGTGGGATAGGGGCTGGAGCTTGGTGGATAGTGAGGGTCCTATTAAGTTGGCGACTCTTTTTTGGACCTTGTCTAAGAGGGAGAGACTAGTGGATGGTGCACCAGCCCATATGTGACAACAATACTCCATGCATGGGGCGGATGGTGGCTTTGTAGAGATATAGGATAATGCCAGGTGTGAGAAGTTTACTAGCACGGTAAAGGGAGCCCACCTTCTTTGCAGCAGTCCTGGCAATATCTTCAATGTATTTGTTCCAATTCATGTTATCTGTGAAAGTTAGGCCTAGGAGTTTGAATGATGAACTCTCAGGTAGGATATTATTTGCCATGACAATCGGTGGTTGAAGAGGTTTCTTGTAGTTATTGAAGAAAAGTAACTTTGTCTTTGCGGCATTGAAAATTACCGTCCATTTTTTACCCCAATCCACTACAGACTGGAGGTCATTTTCTAAGGATTCAGCCATTTCCTCGGATGTGTGAACGTGAGGTTTGGCCACATTTATTTTCATCTCCTGGTTTGATTTGTTAATCAACGGCGCCTACATTTAATTCAAATCTATAAGTTATCAGTCATTCCCAGACCGTCTGAAGCTATTATGCAAATCACAAAAACTTCAATAAGTTCTAAAACTTTTCTTTTTCTTTTCGTCAAATTTTAATTAGTCAATTTTTACATTCATTAAAAGTATTAACTAAATTTCCAACCACTTTTAACAGATTTTATTTGAGATTTGTGGAATTTACAAAAATGGACTAGCTGGAGTTATTATGCAGATTTTTCAAAAATATTCATTTAAAACCTTTTAAAACGGTTAAATATTATTTTCCAAGTATATACATATATATTAAAACTTGATTAATGGAATTATCTAAAATATTACATTAAAAGAAAACATACACAAAAAAAAATAATTTAAAACAAAATAAATAAATAAGATAAAAATATTATTATTATTATTATTATTGTTGTTGTTGTTGTTGTTGTTGTTGTTGTTGATGATGATGATGATGATGATGATGATGATGATGATGATGATGATGATGATGATGATGATGATGATGATGATGATGATGATGATGATGATGATGATGATGATGATGATGATGACGACGACGACGACGACGACGACGACTAGCGGAACCCGTGTAAATTACACGAAATGATGTTTTCAATACGGGTCCTAATGTAACAAAGCACCCTCTATTTGTTAGTAAGTTACGCTTGCTTTATTATGAGCCCTCTCCCCTTCTGGATAAGAGTGAAATAATTGTTTAAAATAGTAACTCGTGTACGATGGACACTGCGCATATCTACTAAAAAAGGTTGATATGCCATCCGTTCAAAAAAAATCAATAACAAAAACTGGCCGATACCCTACTTTTTAAGCAGTCAACGTAATTAAATAGACAATGCCATTAAAAACGCCAACATAAAAACAAAAAATAGTTTTAAGTTTTAAGCAACACAAAAAAAGTAGTTTTTAATCAAGTGATAAAAAAAAATGTATTATTTCTTCCCCTTCCCCTCGAAATGTAGAATAAAAATCTTAGAGGTTGGTTGGAATCGAACTAAAACCAGTCGGGCCGAAGTAAAAAATACTACCTCGCTAACCATTGCGCCAGAGGGAAACTCATGTTAATATCCCTAAACGCAAACAACTTGAATGTTTTTCAAAATTTAGGTGCGGCACGCATGCGCAGAGCTTTTGCCGGAAGCGTGACACACGAACACACACGCTATCGTATTAATATATTGATGCTGCTGCTACTGCTGCTGCTGATGATGATGATGATGATGATGGGTATATGTTACGACGCTCAGCACAGTCGCGAACGGGGTCCAAAAAAAGAACGAGAAAGGGTTTAAAAGCATAAATTTGCAACAAGTGAAGTTGACCTGCGACGAGAATAGATATTTTTCTATTTACCTATGTAATTTGTTTTTATTTTTACGTATTATAAATGGGTTTTTATTAGATGTAAAAAAAAAAATGTATTGTTTTTTCCCCAAAGGCTTGCACAAAATTCAAGATGGCGATTCACGTGCTTCCTTACCAAATGCTCCCCCAAAAGCAGCCATGTTTTTCCCAAGTTACGGTTACAAAACTATTGATTTCTAATAAATAGCGGTTGTAACGGTCTAAAAATACAAACAAATGCCACAGGCAAGTTTGAAACTAACTTTTACAGCCTACAGTTACTTTTATTTGTTGTATATTTGTTTTTTTAGCGTTTTTACTCTGCTGAGTCTCGTAAAAGATGCCCATAATAATAATAATAATAATAATAATAATAATAATAATAATAATAATAATAATAATAATAATAATAATAATAATAATAATAATAATAATAATGTCACTTAATGAAGGAATGAGCCTCGCACCGATTATTGGGCGATAAAGAGTTGTGAAAATGTAAGTAACTTTAGATTGAGAAGCAAATGAAGTCGCTTCAAGGGCTTTCCTTCTCAAGATAAACATTACATAAATCAAGTCATAGGGAAACAAGCACTTTTGACCAGTGATCAGATGTTTGAATGGGTTGGGATTAGGAGTCAGGGGCTCAAGAAAGAAAAAGAGATAAAATGTTTTGCAAATTAGGATCTGTCAAGAAACTTATCAGTATAGAAATCAAAATTGAGTCATGAACACTGATCTTTATCCGGAAATCCGCATAGACGAATCTCGGCTGACTTTCGATTGAATCGATGAATGGGACAAAGGGCGGATTTTATCTGATTCGAATGAGACTGTGCTTAAAAGAAAATAACAAGAAGGTACCCATAAGGACTAGAATTATCGACCTAACTATTATTAGATTCTTTAAAGTCGATGAAGGGGGCAATCTGAACGGTGTTAACTGCTGCGATATCATGGACAAAACTGTAATATGTTAGTAAATGTATTTTTACTTGTTCATACAAGTGCTAATCGTAGAAAAAATTTTAAAAACTTGTTCAAAAATTTTTTATACAAAATTATTTTTTGGGGGTTGAAAAAAAATGTTCTTTTCTTTTTAGTTGAAAAAACAACATTTTTTTATGGAATATGATTCATTTTTTTTTTAATATTAATTTTTGACAGTGCTATGAGTATTTTATTTACCCTAAAATATACTTTAGCCACAAAAAAACTTCAGACGGCTAACTTTCTGATAAATCAAATATATTTGATTTTTGACAAAAAAAATGGTGAAAACTATGTAAACATTTGACTGGCGCTTTGTTTTGATATCTACATAGCTTGTTTAAAATTTGAAACAACATGTTTTAAGCAAATTGCAATTATTGAAGTTTGTGTGATTGGACTATTAATTTCAGGTGGACTGTGGTGTAAGACGAAAGAGTCCGTTCATATGCTAGGTTGTTCAAATGCTAGGTTGTTCAAATGTTAGGTTGTTCAAATGTTAGGTTGTTTAAATGTTAGGTTGTTCAAATGTTAGGTTGTTAAAATGCTAGGTTGTTTAAATGTTAGGTTGTTCAAATGCTAGGTGTTTTAAATGCTAGGTTGTTCAAATGTTAGGTTGTTCAAATGCTAGGTTGTTCAAATGTTAGGTTGTTTAAATGTTAGGTTGTTCAAATGTTAGGTTGTTCAAATGCAAGGTTGTTCAAATGCTAGGTTGTTCAAATGTTAAGTTGTTTAAATGTTAGGTTGTTCAAATGTTAGGTTGTTAAACTGCTAGGTTGTTTAAATGTTAGGTTGTTCAAATGTTAGCTTGTTTAAATGCTAGGTTTTTCAAATGCTAGGTTGTTCAAATGTTAGCTTGTTTAAATGCTAGGTTGTTCAAATGCTAGGTTGTTCAAATACTAGGTTATTCAAATGCTAGGTTGTTTAAATGTTAGGTTGTTCAAATGTTAGCTTGTTTAAATGCTAGGTTTTTCAAATGCTAGGTTGTTCAAATGTTAGCTTGTTTAAATGCTAGGTTGTTCAAATGCTAGGTTGTTCAAATACTAGGTTATTCAAATGCTAGGTTGTTTAAATGTTAGGTTGTTCAAATGTTAGGTTGTTCAAATGCTAGATTGTTCAAATGTTAGGTTGTTCAAATGTTAGGTTGTTCAAATGTTAGGTTGTTCAAATGCTAGGTTATTCAAATGTTAGGTTTTTCAAATGCTAGGTTGTTCAAATGCTAGGTTGTTCAAATGTTAGATTATTCAAATGCTAGGTTATTCAAACAGTATCAGTCAACCTATTCGAGATATTCGTAGGAATATGCAAATCGCTGTTTAGAAAATAAGAATAAACGATGTTAAAATATCAAAATCTGAATGCAATGGTTTATAAGAACCTTCGTGTCGCGTTCCAGTCGATTGATCCTGTCACGCTGTGTATGGTTGTTCTTGAATTTAAAAATGAAAGTCAGATTCATCTGTTAATCGGATTTCAACGTGTAGGAACAGTACAAGATTATGTCCTCGGTCCTACTGTATACTCCTCCCAGATTGATGCAATCTTTATGGGTAATGGGTTTTTTTCTGGGTCACCGCTTATCAAGGCCTGGGAGCCATTCGAGGATAAGCGTTATAGAAATTGTCAGTCGGCGATGATCGCCATCACGAGAGAACTGAGTGGGATGGGCAGAATATTACTTAAGAGAAATTGATTATCCAAGAGGACGGCTCGACAAGTATATGTTTACATTAGACTTGAAGACTGCCATGTTGTAGTTGGTTGGGAAGCAGCCTCGTGGTATTTTGTTCCACAGGTGGAATGTTCTAGGAAAGAAACTTTGTTCATGGAAGTTCCGTTTGGTTTTTGGTACAGGGAGGGAGAAAGGAAAGTTCTTGCTGTGAATGTTTTTCGGGGGGAGGGGAAGTATTGGAGCGCTGTCGATCACCTACCATCCATGAACGCTTATGTGGGCGTCCAGTAATGCCCTCACTCCGTATTAAGCTCGACCGTGTATAACATCCAGCCCTCGTGAAGATTCACGTAAGTAACAAGCACATAGAAAATAGTAGCATAACACAATACACGCATTATCAACAGGAATCACATTTACATATAGGGAAAACATGAAAATAATAAAAAATAAACATAGTGCACGAAGAAGGCCGGAGGATATATCGGTCGGAACATAGTCGAAATATCGATATCAACGGTAGGAGTAATATCAGGAAAAATGTAAATAATTGGTTCCAAATTTGCTAAAACTTATTTTTTACAAATATTTCTGTACTTACGAAGATAAATAAACTCCTTGGTGTTCGTGACTGGCCTAATCAGTTATGCCGTGTTCAAATCTGGTTGGGGTTACTGATAGTGCCGTGAAAGGTAAGAATCTGAAATGCCCCCTTCAGCAGTGGGTAAAATAACAACTTGTGTTCAATTAAACGTACACAAAGAACCCTTAAAAATAAGCGTTGTGTTTCAGCATTAAATAACCCCAAAAGGGTTGATATGTCGTAAGATAGTCAACCCAAACCCAATAGAAGCTTGCCCTTTTCCCTTCCTCTTTATTCAATTGTTAAACGATTGTTATAATGGAGATTCTGTGTGTGTATGTCAAACCAAAACTAGGAATGCTATTTAAAAAGAACTCTGCGTTAAATAACATGAACCCTATTATTTACCAAGGCTGCTGCAAAGAAGGTGGGATTCCTTTACCGCGCTAAAAAAACTAGTATCTCTACAAAGCCACCATTCGCTTATGCATGGAGTATTGTTGCCATATCTAGATGGTGCATCTACTACTAGTCTTTCTCTCTTAGACAGGGTCCAAAAAAGAGTCTCCAATCTAATAGGTCCCGTACTGGCAACCAAGCTCCAACCTCTGTCCCATCGCCGCATCCCTGTGCTTGTTTTACCAGTACTTTAATGGAATGTGCTCTGACGAACTCGTAGCCCTTGTGCCCCCTCAACATAAATATATCCGACTAACCCGGCAAGCAGCAAAATCCCACCCCTTCACTGTAGAGGTCCCCAGATGCCGGAAAGATTTCTACTCTTATAGTTTCTTCCCTCGAACTGCTAGACTTTTGAATTCCTTGTTTCCTGCTTCCGTGACCGTACTAATATGCAGAAAATTAAATGTGAACAGACATCTCGCTGCTCAACTCCCTACTTAGAGTGTCCCTGTAGGCATGGCCCCTAATAATAGCCCCTTACGTCCTAGTGGCATTGTCATCATCGTCATCATCATCATCATCATCATCATCGTCATCGTCATCGTCATCGTCATCATCAGCAGCAGCAGCATCATCATCATCATCATCGTCGTCATCATCATCATCATCATCATCATCGTCATTATCGTCGTCATCGTCATCATCATCGTTTTACATGCTGGGCGGCTTTCAGAAATTGACTTACAAAGTAACCTATCTCTGGCCAGGTCTTTATTTATCCCTCTTTCTCTCAAGTCCATCGTTATCACTTCTTCCCATGTTTTCTTTGGCCTTCCCCTGTGAGCTAACTCCGTTACTCAATTGTTCTACATTTACTAAACCAACAACTCTCATCCATTCTTTCAACGTGACCAAACCATCGAAGTCTCCTGTTCTGCACACATCTTCTAATACTCTCCAGATTTAATCTTCCTCTGAGGTCATCAGATCTAAGCCTGTCTCTAAAACTCACATTACACATCCATCGTATCATTCTCATATCATTTATCTCCATATCCGTAACCCTCACTGGCCAGGTTTCACTTCCATACATCACACCGCGTATACATGCCATATAGACTCTTCCCTTGGTCGACAGTGGGAACGCTCTGCTGGTTTGTAATGGCAGAAGTTCCATGAACTTACTCCATCCACTCCCAATTCTTGCAATAAAACTAGCACCTGCTCCACCCTGTGCTCTAATGGTATCATGAAGGTAACAAAAATTTCGTATCCGACATAATGATGTATAGACAAAATAAAATGGAAAAAAGGACAAACCACAAAATATATAAGTGAAAATGATATACAAAAAATCATTCCGCGGACCAATACTTCGTTTCTTTATTTGAGTAGAAGCTTCATCGTGAGTCGGTTCTTCTGTCACACTTGTTTGAAATAGCATTGTTAGATGCGTCCACGAATCTCTATAAGAGGCTTTATCTTTCCGTTAGTCGGTTGGTTTGTCTGTCACGATTAAATTAGAAAAGTCATTTTATCACTAAACGCGCAGATTGAATGGACGCATCTTAGGAACAGATTGAATGGACGCATCTTAGGAACAGATTGAATGGACGCATCTTAGGACCAGATTGAATGGACGCATCTTAAGAATATCCTTCCTTGCTTCTTCTTCTTCTGAATGGGTTTTTTATTGTTCCATTTGTAGCGACTTCGGCGTTTTTTTAATTTGGACAATCAAACGAGAAATTTTCCATAGGAGTAACTAGCAGTTTCATGCCCATTCGATTATTAACTGCTTTCGGACTAATTTGATCGTGCGTCAATCTTCATGGTGTCTCATTCTCGAACTTTCATTCCTCAGAAACTCCACTTCCCTAAAAAAAAACGAAGGAGGGGGGGGGCGTTTTGAGACAGTTCCGAAAAGCAATCCAGCTTGATTCCACGCAACGTCGAGGTGTCAGAAAACTTTGTGTGTGGTCTACGTGGAGTAGAAGGAGAGGATGGGGTGGCTGTGCCCCTTCAACCCGACCCCTGTGTACAACCCCACTTGCTTCAATTTAACCTTCGTCGCACAACACCCACGACGACTCCGCCTTCTCCTGTTCAATATGGCTTCCGTTCAATATGGCTTCCTTTTCTTGTTTTTGTTTTTCTTATTTATTTCTCTTTATTTTTTCTTCGTTATTTTTTCTTGTGTTCCTTTTTTTTTCTTTTTTTAATTCATGTTTATTTTTACTTTCTTTCCTTTTTCTTTTATTTCTTTTCTTTTCTTTATTTTTCTCTTTCCTTTCTTTCCTTTTTTACTTTTTTTCCTTTCCTTATGTCTTTTTTCTTTCTTTCTCTCCTTTCTTTTTTCTCTTTATTTTCTGTCTTTCTTTTCATTCCTTTCTTTTTTCTTCTTTTCTTTCCTTTCTTTCTTCACATTACTTGTTTCTTTCTTTCTTTTCCTGCTTTCTTCATTCTTTATTTTATTTTATTTTTCTTTATTCTCATTTCCTTTCTTTCTCCTTTCTTTTCTTTCTTTTTTTTCTACAGTTTTTTCTTTTTTCTTTTGATTTTTTCTGTATTTTTTTCTTTTTTTCATTTCTTTCCTTTTTTTCCTTTCTTCTTTCTTCATTCTTTTTTCCTTTTCTTTCCATTCCCTTCTTTCTTTCTTTTCTCTTTCTTTCTTTCTTTCTTTCTTCACCTTTCATCTCTTTTCTTTCTTTCTTCTCTTTTCTTAACTTTTCTTTCTTCTCCTTTCTTCTTTCTTTCCTACCTTTCCTTTCATTCTTTGAATTTTAGATCGTCAACCCTAATCGAAAAGTGCTTATATTTTTTGTCATAATCCGTTTTCCGTTCGTCATCAGATTTTCTCAAAATTGCTTCTTAAGTGTTTGCACAAAATTTGGAAAGAAGTGTAGCAGTTACCTCCTCCTTTCAAACATAACTGCACCGGTTGGCCGTTAGGTGTCGCTTTTTCACCGACTGGTGGCGCTGAAAAGCGAAACCAGAGTTATTTGCCCTTCTGATTATAAAAACCGGTGTAAACGGAAAATCACTCTCTTCTCTATTCAATTGGCCTCGCTGAACGACGCTAAGACACCAGTGCCCCGTCAACACATGTTCAACAACGGTAATAGTTATCAACTCATTTTCTTTGTATACGGTTTTCAAGGACTTTCCCACGCCGGACTCATTTCTTCACATACTCTTTCAAGAATTGTTTTCTATCGACGCACATACATACACCACACACGTCATTATCTCACATACACACACGTTCAATAAACCTTATTTGAACTACCTCCTTTTGTTTGTTAATTATTACTCTGTTTTTGCATGCAACAATTGCTTGATTTTATGAACTCGCTTATAGTCGGGAACATGACCCGATTCTAACAGAAGTAATATTAACAAAAAACAATTGAACCATATTTTAAAAAATTGGTCTGATTAAAAATACACCAAAATGGCTAAAACTGACATTTTATGCTGTTGTTTTTTGTGAACATCTAAAATTCCCATCGTTAGTTTTTATATTGAAAACGTCTTCGTTTATTCTTATTTATTTATTCATTTATTCGTTCTTTTCTCTTTTTTTCACACTTCCCATTTTTCTTCATTTTTAAAAAATGTATTCCTATTATTTTCTTGTTGTTTTCTCTCTTCATTTCCATTATTTTATTTTATTTTTCCCTTTCTTCCTATTATTGTCTTTTGCCCCCTCCTTCTCGTTATGTTTTTTTATTTTATTCTTCCTACCCTTCCTTTCTTTCTTTCCTCTTTCATATTATCTACTTTATTTCGTTCTTGTCTTTTTTCTCTCTGCAATGCACATTATTTTCTTTCATTTTTTCTTTTTTCTTTCTTATCTTTTTGTCTTTATCTTCTTTCGTTTTTTCTTTTCTTTTACCTGCTATTATCTTTATTTATTTCTTCGTTCTTTTCTCCTTCATATTTGTTTTCTTTCGTAGAAACATTCACTTTGATTTCATTCTTTTATTTCATTCCATTGTCTTTCTTGCCGTTCGAGCAGCCATTAAATTCCAGGCATTTTCCCTGAATTGGATAGAGGGTAATTGAGGCATTTTATCACTCACAATTCTATCTTCATTTCTCTTTTGATTTGTTTTTGTTTTTGTTTGTTCTTCCAATTTATTAATCTTACTTTCTCCTTTTTGAAATATTTGAAAACTGGCTGGAATACTAATGACAGATTATTGTGTGATGGCAGATAAAAACATGGCGAAAACTGCGACTTGCCTCATCAACATAAATGAGCCAGTGTTGAATGCGCCCTCTGTCGGCGGAAGCAAAAACGGAAAGCTCAAATGCGTTCTCTTTTATAGAGAACGCTATGTAGGAATATGCCTTTTCAACCCATCACAGCTGTATCGATTACAATAAAAGCTTTCCGCTTTTCTGATCAAAGTAGTTCGCATTCAGTGTCGGCGGGTCACGCCCGTTCTTCGGGCTTTGACTTTGTGATAATAATCGTATGATGTCGACCATTGTTACAATACCCGTCCCAGCACGGATTCATAATAATCGTATGATGTCGACCATTGTTACAATACCCGTCCCAGCACGGATTCATAATAATCGTGTGATGTCGACCATTGTTACAATACCCGTCCCAGCACGGATTCATAATAATCGTATGATGTCGACCATTGTTACAATACCCGTCCCAGCACGGATTCATAATAATCGTATGATGTCGACCATTGTTACAATACCCGTCCCAGCACGGATTCATAATAATCGTATGATGTCGACCATTGTTACAATACCCGTCCCAGCACGCATTCATAATAATCATATGATGTCGACCATTGTTACAATACCCGTCCCAGCACGGATTCATAATAATCGTATGATGTCGACCATTGTTACAATACCCGTCCCAGCACGCATTCATAATAATCATATGATGTCGACCATTGTTACAATACCCGTCCCAGCACGGATTCATAATAATCGTATGATGTCGACCATTGTTACAATACCCGTCCCAGCACGCATTCATAATAATCGTATGATGTCGACCATTGTTACAATGCCCGTCCCAGCACGCATTCATAATAATCGTATGATGTCGACCATTGTTACAATACCCGTCCCAGCACGGATTCATAATAATCGTATGATGTCGACCATTGTTACAATACCCGTCCCAGCACGGATTCATAATAATCGTATGATGTCGACCATTGTTACAATACCCGTCTCAGCACCGATTCATAATAATGATGCGCATTGGGGAAGGCGTCTGATCCGAATATACTTGAAAGCGATCAAAAACATATTGCCATTTCTTTTACTCATAGTCAGCACTTATCAAGGCTAAAAGCCACCCGAGAATGAATGTTAATGAAATTGATAGATTAATGAAGACTATTGTGAGAGAATTAAAAATGATGAATTGAATGAACAAATGTTGATTAGTTATATGGACGGTTTATGATAGGTATTTGTTGACATTGGATTTAGAGACAACCATGTTGTAGTCTGCAGGGAAGCAGTCCCGTGGTAATGTGTTCAACAGACAGGAAGTTCTTGGAAAGAAACTCTGCTCATGGAAATTCCGTTTTGTTTTAGGTGCACAGAGGAAGAAATGGAAGTTGTGGTATTAAGACGAGTTCTTTGTGTGAATATCTTACAAGAATGAACGAGAGACTGGAGCTCAGTCGAGCACATTCAATGAAACCAACGAGAGCGTGAAGCAAGAACAGCAACGTCTTTTTTTGTGGGAAAGATGCTTTAGAACGGAGAAGAGATCATCCGGCAATAGAAGTCGATTTAAGCGACACTGTAGCAGTGATACAACAACAACAGCAGTCGCCATTACGGCGCTGATTGGTGCAAGCATTTAACTTCCTTTCTGGTATGCCCAATCAGGGGCAATCTCTGATTCGAGCTGAGCACGTGATGAGAGATTATAATAGGGATAACACACTGTTTACCTCCTCTTCCTTTCCCATGAGACGGGACTGACAAAATCATCCACGTTGCTCCGACAAACCCCCAAGCTTCTATCTTATGACCGCAAATTCCACGGAAGCAGTTAAAATTTTAAGAAATTCTTGACAGCAATTCTAAATTTGAATACAGTCACTGTAACTTGCGTACTCCATCTTAGGACGTGTCTGGCTCTTACAGAGATAGAGGATTGCATCAGGAGTTTGGTACTTTCTGGAGCGGTGGAATGATCCAACCATTTTTCCAGCGACCTTAGCAATAGATTTGGTGTAAATCTTCCATTTCAGGTTTGGAATGAAAGACAGGTCCAGATGCTTATCAAGGCTAAAGGCACCCTCAATGAGAAGACCATACATTTTAACTGAGGAAAACAAAGACCCGGGCGTTGATGGTGAAAGGAGAAAAACTTGGTTAATATTAACAATCCACTCCCACCCCCATTGTACTGCGTGTTCCGGGTCGGATGAGAGGGAATCAACAATATATCGATTAGAAATACACTTTGAACAGTTGTGTTTTCTGCATAGATATCAACGAATGTTTACAGAATATGATTTGGTAGAACTATTGATCAGGACGAGGGTTGGACCAGAATGGATCCTTGGGGCACGCCGGCGTTGATATAATGTACTTGAGACTGCTGCCCATCAATAACTACTTTTATAGATCTATCAGAGATAAAGGATTTCATGGTTAAGAAATTGTTTCCAGATATTTCAGAGCTAGCAAGCTTGTGAAGGAACCCTTTTATGCCAGACTCACTCAAAAGCCTTTGATATGTCAAGAGCTGTCGCCCTAGAATCGACGCCGTCGTCGACAGATTCACTGATCCTATGCGATATTAGTCAGCACGTCAGCTGTTCTTTACGAACATGATGGAGGCATGTTCCTCCAGAACCCTTTTAAAAGAGGCAAACTCTGCTATGGCGAACACTATATGACAATAAAAGTGACATGTATTAAATAGCAACGGGTACGTTCGCTATTATACATGTGATGATTTGTGTTCATGTGGCGTCGTTCACACGTAAACTGGAAATCGGGGTCATGGGATCAGCATGTGCACTCCAATGTCATTTCAACCTGCTGTAGCTAGAAACGGACGTGATCTCACATGGTTCAAAGAGAATGCGAGCAATAGAAGTAGATAAGTTCGATGGGAAGTTTTGAGCAGACAGCACGTGTAAAGAAATGACTTAAGAATCGATATAAATTAAGGGCCAAGCGCTCCAGATGTCCGTAGCCGTTAGCAGAAGATAAGATGACGTCAACAGCTTAATAAATTGTTCTTCTCCAAATTTAAGAATATTCTTTTTTCTTTGATTTTTGTGAGACCCTTCATGGAGACGATCGTGGATGAATCAGTCACATGAGGAACGAGAAACATGGTGGATGATTTAATTGCGTTGGTGATTTGCATTTGATAATAAACATGTCTTTTATTTGATTGTGACTTGCGAGACATTAGATCTCCCAGACATTAAAATATTCAGTCAAGTAATTATGTCAAACAGAGTTGGCAAACTATAATAAATTTTTGAAGCCAAACTTGTTGGGAAAAAAGGGCCAAAATAGCCAAATTGTAAACTGAAGCCACACTTTTAGAAAGAAAAAATGCCAAAAGATGCTAAATTGAAAATCTTCTTTATTAATGTTATATAAAGAAAGATTGGCTATACTGAAGATATTAACTCTTTGCTATGTTGAAGATGCTAACTCCCAACTATTTGCGTCTTTTTTTATAAGTTTCGCATAGTTTTCTTAGCGGTGATGAAGTAAAGACGTTCCCTATGAAATTGAAATCATGGGCTTTTTATATGATTTTTAGGAGAATTTAAAAAATATATATTTTGATAATTAAACTTGCGCTAATGAAGATAAATTATACATTTTACAGTTTATATATTATTTTTAAAGCGTACCGAAAGACTTTTAAGAATATTTGAAAATGTTATATTTAAATAATTGTTGATAAGTTTGTACATGAGTACTCTCAGCTAAATCCTATTCCCCCAAAAATCAGATTCTCATTTTTTTTTTTAGTCGATTACGTGTTGGGAAAGAAAAACAACTATTTTATAATTTAGTGTGGGGGATCAGATATGCAGATAAATTTCACGTAAAACTCTCACCCATTTCCGGCCTATCGTCTATCCGGATAGCGTTTTAATAACATATCGCCAATTTTTTTTAGCTAAGAGAGATAAATTGTGTTTTTTGTTGGGGGGGGGGGGGAGGGGTAAAAAAATTCCATTCCCCTACCACTAAGCGTAAGTCCGGGTGGCAACAGACCCCTCAAAACCTCCCTTAATCCTATCACTAAACTTAAGTTCAGATGCCCCCCCCCCCAAAAAAAAGAGTATGTTGCATCTAAGATTTAACTAGAACGGTTACATGTCATTCAAACGCTACCTGTCCGGAAAGTTTTGCGTTGAATGTATATGCGAAACTGATCCCTCAATTTAAATTCTAAAATAATAATTTTTTACCTAAGTTTGTCAGAGTGTTCATACATAATGACCTCAAAAAAAGGTATCATCTCATTTTTTTTGGAGGGGTGTGAGTGATTTAGACGAGGGTCCTCATCAATACAAAAAAAGTTAATAATCTTGCAATTTGCACCCGCATTAGAGTTTTTTTTAGGTAAAATGTTTTAAAATCTTTAATAATTTAAATGTTAATTTTCTTATTTTCACATAATGCTTTTTATGTTTAAAAAACAAATTGTCGATTATTTTGTTACTAAAAGAACCAATCAAAACAATTTGTTTTCATTATTTGAAAATAACATTCCACATTAATCTGATGTTTTATTTATAATTTGGAAAAAGTGTCTAATGCATCAAACAGCATTAAAATATGCTAATATATTTTTCATTGTATTGGTTATGTTGTTTGAAGTAGCAGTGGCAGTGAATGTTGTTTTAGGTATCGACTCTTGATTGAACAAAAGCTGAAATCAGCTGTTTTTCTTTCAACCAAATAACACATCATGCAATAAGTCGGGGTTTAACTAATAAAACAACACATTTTAAGCAAAATCGGATTTATTTACCAACTTAATCTCCTTTTAGGGTGATTCCAATGCTTTTCCAATTTCAGTGTTTGATGCTTTTTTTGTCGAACGATTTGTCTTTGGACTATAAAATACTCCTCAGATATCACTTCATTGGAGTCAAATCTCTTTCCTTGGAGCATTCTTTTGAGCTCTGTAAACAGCTTATTGTCGTTGGGGACTAGATTTGGACAATAGAGTGGGTGCAGAATATATATAGAGAGAGAGGTTTGTCGTTATTTCCCTCCAATTATCCCCTAATAAGATAAGTTAACCAATTAGTTCAGAGAAATTCAGTTTCTCTCTCACTCTCACTCTCTCTCTCTCTCTCTCTCGCTCTCTCTCTCTCTCTCTCTCTCTCTGTCTTTCTCTTTCATATGTAAAGTAATTCTCTCCAAAAAATAAAACCTGCAAAAACTCGCGGCAAAAAGTCCCGCGTCTTCTTTCTGCGCGAGGAAAAGTTTATTTCAGCTAGCCACATTGAAGAAACTACTAGACGACGGTCATTGAGAGAGAATGAATACAGTGATTACCAGACGAGACGGCGGCGGCGAGACAGAACTGTCAGCTGAAGCATAGAGAAAGCGACAGCGGCAGGAAAAAGGAACGCATAAGATAATCGGGAAGCGTCAGTTAGCAATAATGAAAAGGGGGAAGAAAAAACGGCAACGACAGAAAAGGTATTTCACACTAATATTAAAATGGACATTTCAGTTTGTCACTTGACTATGATACAAAAAAAGTAGAAAACTAAGAAACTAATGTACGCGGTCACACACACGTAAAGAATTTAATGAATATCCACACACACGCGTAAAGAAATTAATGTGCATGCGAAAAAGTTTTAAATGAATGAGTACGCGAAAGTCGTGTAAAAGGAATTAATGAATGTACACGCACATGCGTATAATGAACTAATAAACGCACACACACACACGCATCAAGAATTTAAGGTAAGCGAAAACCGCGTAAGTCAGAAGTGAACCAAATGGCGTATATAAAATATTTTTGAGTAACTTTTAATAGTGACAATGAAACATGTAAATATATATATATATATATATATATATATATATATATATATTATTATTATTTACTCACTAGGAGTTATCACACTGGTCATCGTCAGTGATCGCCCACTGCCAACAACCTGTGGTATTCCCTGGAGTCTGAGTGACAACAAGTCTCCTCATACTTCCTGTATGCTCCACTTCTTTTCGTTCATCACCGCTGATGACCTTGCGGTATCGCAACAGCCACCTACCACCGATTTCCCGCTGATAAGGGCCATTGATCCCCTCTGGGGCCCGAGTGGCAAACAAGCCTCCCCAAAGTCCCAGAGCTGTCCGCGCTCTTCCAGTGGAGGTCTGGTTTGCGCTTTCCCTCCTCGACCCTCTGTCCATAATTTTCCTGGTGTCAGCCTATGCTTGCGCCTCTCTCGTGCGGTTGTATTTTCCCCGGTTCTGTTATCTTGTAAAAATATGGAACGCTTCACGAATTTGCGTGTCATCCTTGCGCAGGGGCCGTGCTAACCTTCTCTGTATCGTTCCAATTTTAGTATATGTACTGCCGAATTATTATTATTATTATTATTATTATTATTATTATTATTATTATTATATACTCTGTTAGAGTATCCAGCTCTGCTGACTGTTGCGATATTTGTGGCTTTTTGGCCCAACGATAAACAAGATCGCACCCCTGATATCAACTGCCGGTGAGAAAATATTCGACCGCAGCAGACAGATTGAGAGGTTGCCTGAGCACTACCAGAAACCTTACGCGGTGGAAAACGTTGTCACGGACGCAGCCGCCGAGAGCACCATCAACCTACCTGTCACGGACGCAGCCGCCGAGAGTACCATCAACCTACCTGTCACGGACGCAGCCGCCGAGAGCACCATCAACCTACCTGTCACGGACGCAGCCGCCAAGAGCACTATCAACCAATCTGTCACAGACGCAGCCGCCATAAGCACCATCAACCTACCTGTCACCGACGCAGCCACGGAGAGCATCATCAACCTACCTGTCACGGACGCAGCCGCCGAGAGCACCATCAACCTACCTGTCAAAAACGCAGCCCCTGAGAGCACCATCAACCAATCTGTCACGGACGCAGCCGCCGTGAGCACCATCAACCAATCTTTCACGGAGGCAGCCGCCGTGAGCACCATCAATCAACCTTCCACGGACGCAGCCGCCGAGAGCACCATAAACCAATCTGTCACGGACGCAGCCGCCGAGAGCACCATCAACCAATCTGTCACTGACGCAGCCACCGTGAGCACCGTCAATCTAACTTTTCACGGACGCAGCCGCTGAGAGCACCATCAACCTACCTGTCACAGATGCAGCCGCCGAGAGCACCATTAACCTACCAGTCACGGATGCCGTCGCCAGGAGCACTATCAACCTACCAGTCACAGATGCAGCCGCCGAGAGCACCATCAACCTACCTGTCACGGATGCAGTCGCTGAGAGCACCATCAACCTACCTGTCACGGACGCAGCCGCCAAGAGCACTATCAACCTACCAGTCACGGATGCAGTCGCCGAGAGCACTATCAACCTACCAGTCACAGATACAGTCGCCTAGAGCACCATCAACCAATCTGTCACGGACGCAGTAACCAAGAGCACCATCGACCAATCTGTCACTGACGAAGCCACCGAGAGCACCATCAACCTACCTGTCTTGGACGCAGCAGCCGAGAGCACCATCAACCTACCTGTCACGGACGCAGCAGCCGAGAGCACCATCAACCTACCTGTCACGGATGCAGTCGCCGAGAGCACTATCAACCTACCAGTCACAGATGCAGTCGCCGAGAGCACCATCAACCTACCTGTCACAGATGCAGTCGTCGAGAGATCCATCAACCTACCTGTCACAGATGCAGTCGCCGAGAGCACCATCAACCTACCAGTCACAGATGCAGTTGCCGAGAGCACCATCAACCTACCAGTCACGGATGCAGTCGCCGAGAGCACCATCAACCTACCTGTCACAGATGCAGCCGCCGAGAGCACTATCAACCTACCAGTCACAGATGCAGCCGCCGAGTACACCATCAACCTACCTGTCACAGATGCAGCTGCCGAGAGCACTGTGAACCTACCAGTCACGGACGCAATCGCCGAGAGCACCATCAACCTACCTGTCCCAGACGCAGCCGCCGAGAGCACTATCAACCTACCTGTCACGGATGCAGTCGCCGAGAGCACCATCAACCTACCTGTCACAGATGCAGCCGCCGAGAGCACCATCAACCTACCTGTCACAGATGCAGCTGCCGAGAGCACCATCACGCTACCAGTCACGGATGCAGTCGCCGAGAGCACTATCAACCTACCAGTCACGGATGCAGTCGGCGAGAGCACTATCAACCTACCTGTCACGGACGCAGCCGTCGAGAGCACCATCAACCTACCTGTCACAGACGCAGCCGCCGAGAGCACCATCAACCTACCTGTCACAGATGCAGCCGCCGAGAGCACTATCAACCTACCTGTCCCAGACACAGCCGCCGAAGGCACTATCAACCTACCTGTCACGGATGCAGTCGCCGAGAGCACCATCAACCTACCTGTCACAGATGCAGCCGCCGAGAGCACCATCAACCTACCTGTCACAGATGCAGCTGCCGAGAGCACCATCACGCTACCAGTCACGGATGCAGTCGCCGAGAGCACTATCAACCTACCAGTCACGGATGCAGTCGGCGAGAGCACTATCAACCTACCTGTCACGGACGCAGCCGTCAAGAGCACCATCAACCTACCTGTCACAGACGCAGCCGCCGAGAGCACCATCAACCTACCTGTCACAGATGCAGCCGCCGAGAGCACCATCAACCTACTAGTCACGGATGCAGTCGCCGAGAGCATTATCAACCTACTTGTCACAGACGCAGCTGCCGAGAGCACTATCTACCTACTTGTCACAGATGCAGTCGCCGACAGCACCATCAACCTACCTGTCACAGACGCAGCCGCCGAGAGCACCATCAACCTACCAGTCACAGATGCAGTCGCCGAGAGCACCATCAACCTACCTTTCACAGATGCAGCCGCCGAGAGCACCATCAACCTACCAGTCACGGATGCAGTCGCCAAGAGAACCATCAACCTACCAGTACCGGATGCAGCCACCAAGTGCACCATCAACCTACTTGTCACAGATGCAGCCGCCGAGACCACTATCAACCTACCTGTCACGGATGCAGTCGCCGAGAGCACCATCAACCTACCTGTCACAGATGCAGCCGCCGAGAGCACCATCAACCTACCTGTCACGGACGCAATCGCCGAGAGCACCATCAACCTACCAGTCACAGACGCAGCCGCCGAGAGCACTATCAACCTACCTGTCACGGATGCAATCGCCGAGAGCACCATCAACCTACCAGTCACAGACGCAGCCGCCGAGAGCACTATCAACCTACTTGTCACGGACGCAATCGCCGAGAGCACCATCAACCTACCAGTCACAGACGCAGCCGCCGAGAGCACTATCAACCTACCTGTCATGGATGCAGTCGCCGAGAGCACCATCCACCTACCAGTCACGGATGCAGTCGCCGAGAGCACCATCAACCTACCAGTCACGGATGCAGCCGCCGAGTGCACCATCAACCTACCTGTCACAGATGAAGCCGCCAAGAGCACTATGAACCTACCAGTCACGGACGCAATCGCCGAGAGCACCATCAACCTACCAGTCACAGACGCTGCCGCCGAGAGCACTATCAACCTACCTGTCACGGATGCAGTCGCCGAGAGCACCATCAACCTACCTGTCACAGATGCTGCCGCCGAGAGCACCATCAACCTACCAGTCACGGACGCAGTCGCCGAGAGCACCATCAACCTACCAGTCACAGACGCAGCCGCCGAGAGCACTATCAACCTACCTGTCACAGACGCAGCCGCCGAGAGCACTATCAACCTACCTGTCACGGATGCAGTCGCCGAGAGCACCATCAACCTACCAGTCATGGATGCAGCCGTCGAGAGCACTATCAACCTACCGGTCACAGACGCAGTCGCCGAGAGCATCATCAACCTACCTGTCACAGATGCAGCTGCCGAGAGCACCATCAACCTACCTGTCACGGACGCAGCCGTTGAGAGCACTATCAACCTACCTGTCACAGACGCAGCCGCCGAGAGCACCATCAACCTACCTGTCACGGACGCAGCCGCAGAGAGCACCATCAACCTACCAGGCACGGATGCAGTCGCCGAGAGCACTATCAACCTACCTGTCACGGATGCAGTCGCCGAGAGCACCATCAACCTACCTGTCACAGACGCAACCGTCGAGAGCACTATCAACCTACCTGTCACGGACGCAGCCGTCGAGAGCACTATCAACCTACCAGTCACGGATGCAGTCGCCGAGAGCACTATGAACCTACCTGTCACAGACGCAGCCGCTGAGAGCACTATTAACCTACCTGTCACGGATGCAGTCGCCGAGAGCACCATGAACCTACCTGTCACAGATGCAGTCGCCGAGAGCACCATCAACCTACCAGTCACAGATGCAGTCGCCGAGAGCACCATCAACCTACCTGTCACGGACGAAGCCATCGAGAGCACCATCAACCTACCTGTCACGGACGCAGCAGCCGAGAGCACCATAAACCTACCTGTCACGGACGCAGCCATCGAGAGCACTATCAACCTACCTGTCACGGATGCAGTCGCCGAGAGCACCATCAACCTACCTGTCACAGACACAGCCGCCGAGAGCACTATCAACCTACCTGTCACGGATGCAGTCGCTGAGAGCACCATCAACCTACCTGTCACAGATGCAGCCGCCGAGAGCACCATCAACCTACCAGTCACGGATGCCGTCGCCGAGAGCACCATCAACCTACCAGGCACGGATGCAGTCGCCGAGAGCACTATCAACCTACCTGTCACGGATGCAGTCGCCGAGAGCACCACCAACCTACCTGTCACGGATGCAGTCGCCGAGAGCACCATCAACCTACCAGGCACGGATGCAGTCGCCGAGAGCACTATCAACCTACCTGTCACGGATGCAGTCGCCGAGAGCACCATCAACCTACCAGTCACGGATGCAGTCGCCGAGAGCACTATGAACCTACCTGTCACGGACGCAGCCGTCGAGAGCACTATCAACCTACCAGTCACGGATGCAGTCGCCGAGAGCACCATCAACCTACCTGTCACAGATGCAGCCGCCGAGAGCACCATCAACCTACCAGTCACAGATGCAGTCGCCGAGAGCACCATCAACCTACCTGTCACGGACGAAGCCGTCGAGAGCACCATCAACCTACCTGTCACGGACGCAGCAGCCGAGAGCACCATCAACCTACCTGTCACGGACGCAGCCATCGAGAGCACTATCAACCTACCTGTCACGGATGCAGTCGCCGAGAGCACCATCAATCTACCTGTCACAGACGCAGCCGCCGAGAGCACTATCAACCTACCTGTCACGGATGCAGTCGCTGAGAGCACCATCAACCTACCTGTCACAGACGCAGCCGCCGAGAGCACCATCAACCTACCTGTCACAGATGCAGCCGCCGAGAGCACCCTCAACCTACCAGTCACGGATGCCGTCGCCGAGAGCACTATCAACCTACCAGTCACAGATGCAGCCGCCGAGACCACTATCAACCTACCTGTCACGGATGCAGTCGCCGAGAGCACCATCAACCTACCTGTCACAGATGCAGCCGCCGAGAGCACCATCAACCTACCTGTCACGGACGCAATCGCCGAGAGCACCATCAACCTACCAGTCACAGACGCAGCCGCCGAGAGCACTATCAACCTACCTGTCACGGATGCAATCGCCGAGAGCACCATCAACCTACCAGTCACAGACGCAGCCGCCGAGAGCACTATCAACCTACTTGTCACGGACGCAATCGCCGAGAGCACCATCAACCTACCAGTCACAGACGCAGCCGCCGAGAGCACTATCAACCTACCTGTCATGGATGCAGTCGCCGAGAGCACCATCCACCTACCAGTCACGGATGCAGTCGCCGAGAGCACCATCAACCTACCAGTCACGGATGCAGCCGCCGAGTGCACCATCAACCTACCTGTCACAGATGCAGCCGCCAAGAGCACTATGAACCTACCAGTCACGGACGCAATCGCCGAGAGCACCATCAACCTACCAGTCACAGACGCTGCCGCCGAGAGCACTATCAACCTACCTGTCACGGATGCAGTCGCCGAGAGCACCATCAACCTACCTGTCACAGATGCTGCCGCCGAGAGCACCATCAACCTACCAGTCACGGACGCAGTCGCCGAGAGCACCATCAACCTACCAGTCACAGACGCAGCCGCCGAGAGCACTATCAACCTACCTGTCACAGACGCAGCCGCCGAGAGCACTATCAACCTACCTGTCACGGATGCAGTCGCCGAGAGCACCATCAACCTACCAGTCATGGATGCAGCCGTCGAGAGCACTATCAACCTACCGGTCACGGACGCAGTCGCCGAGAGCATCATCAACCTACCTGTCACAGATGCAGCTGCCGAGAGCACCATCAAGCTACCTGTCACGGACGCAGCCGTTGAGAGCACTATCAACCTACCTGTCACAGACGCAGCCGCCGAGAGCACCATCAACCTACCTGTCACGGACGCAGCCGCAGAGAGCACCATCAACCTACCAGGCACGGATGCAGTCGCCGAGAGCACTATCAACCTACCTGTCACGGATGCAGTCGCCGAGAGCACCATCAACCTACCTGTCACAGACGCAACCGTCGAGAGCACTATCAACCTACCTGTCACGGACGCAGCCGTCGAGAGCACTATCAACCTACCAGTCACGGATGCAGTCGCCGAGAGCACTATGAACCTACCTGTCACAGACGCAGCCGCTGAGAGCACTATTAACCTACCTGTCACGGATGCAGTCGCCGAGAGCACCATGAACCTACCTGTCACAGATGCAGCCGCCGAGAGCACCATCAACCTACCAGTCACAGATGCAGTCGCCGAGAGCACCATCAACCTACCTGTCACGGACGAAGCCGTCGAGAGCACCATCAACCTACCTGTCACGGATGCAGCAGCCGAGAGCACCATCAACCTACCTGTCACGGACGCAGCCATCGAGAGCACTATCAACCTACCTGTCACGGATGCAGTCGCCGAGAGCACCATTAATCTACCTGTCACAGACGCAGCCGCCGAGAGCACTATCAACCTACCTGTCACGGATGCAGTCGCTGAGAGCACCATCAACCTACCTGTCACAGACGCAGCCGCCGAGAGCACCATCAACCTACCTGTCACAGATGCAGCCGCCGAGAGCACCCTCAACCTACCAGTCACGGATGCCGTCGCCGAGAGCACTATCAACCTACCAGTCACCGATGCAGTCGCCGAGAGCACTATCAACCTACCTGTCACGGACGCAGCCGTCGAGAGCACTATCAACCTACCTGTCACGGATGCAGTCGCCGAGAGCACCATCAACCTACCTGTCACAGATGCAGCTGCTGAGAGCACCATCAACCTACCAGTCACGGATGCAGTCTCCAAGAGCACCATCAACCTACCTGTCACGGACGCAGCCGTCGAGAGCACTATCAACCTACCAGTCACGGATGCAGTCGCCGAGAGCACTATCAACCTACCTGTCACGGACGCAGCCGTCGAGAGCACTATCAACCTACCTGTCACGGATGCAGTCGCCGAGAGCACCATCAACCTACCTGTCACAGAAGCAGCCGCCGAGAGCACCATCAACCTACCAGTCATGGATGCAGCCGTCGAGAGCGCTATCAACTTACCGGTCACGGACGCAGTCGCCGAGAGCACCATCAACCTACCTGTCACAGATGCAGCTGCCGAGAGCACCATCAACCTACCTGTCACGGACGCAGCCGTCGAGAGCACTATCAACCTACCTGTCACAGACGCAGCCGCCGAGAGCACCATCAACCTACCTGTCACGGACGCAGCCGCCGAGAGCACCATCAACCTACCAGGCACGGATGCAGTCGCCGAGAGCACTATCAACCTACCTGTCACGGATGTAGTCGCCGAGAGCACCATCAACCTACCTGTAACACACGCAGCCGCCGAGAGCACTATCAACCTACCTGTCACAGACGCAGCCGCCGTGAGCACCATCAACCTACCTGTCACAGACGCAGCCGCCGAGAGCACTATCAACCCACATGTCACAGATGCAGCCGCCGAGAGCACCATCAACCTACCTGTCACGGACGCAGCCGTCAGGAGCACCATCAACCTACCTGTCACGGACGCAGCCGTCGAGAACACTATCAACCTACCTGTCACGGATGCAGTCGCCGAGAGCACCATCAACCTACCTGTCTTGGACGCAGCAGCCAAGAGCACCATCAACCTACCTGTCACGGATGCAGTCGCCGAGAGCACCATCAACCTACCTGTCTTGGACGCAGCAGCCGAGAGCACCATCAACCTACCTGTCACGGACGCAGCCGTCAAGAGCACTATCAACCTACCTGTCACGGACGCAGTCGCCCGGAGCACCATCAACTTACCTGTCACGGACGCAGCCGTCGAGAGCACTATCAACCTACCAGTCACGGATGCAGTCGCCGAGAGCACCATCAACTTACCTGTCACGGACGCAGCCGTCGAGAGCACTATCAACCTACCTGTCACGGATGCAGTCGCCGAGAGCACCATCAACGTACCTGTCAAAAACGCAGCCCCCGAGTGCACCATCAACCTACCATCAACCTACTTGTTAAAGAAGAGCTAGACCTTCCCCCCTCTGTAACAGAACTAAACGACGCGATCGGCAAAACTCCAGGAAAAGATGAAAGGTTGGAAAGAAGGCTGTCTTGTTTCACCACCTGCACCAGCTACTGAAGCAATGCTAGGAAGAAGAAACAATGCTCCAGCAGATGCGTGACGCAAGCATCATCACCATGTCCAAAAATAAGGGCGACTTCGTCGTCCTCAACAGGCTGTAGTTACTTGCAGGGCGTGAATACCTCAAGGCAAAGTGTGGATCAACTGTCGACATAATCTTTTCCCTACGACAGGAAAAATACCATCAACAAAGACAACCACTGTACATCGCCTTCATCGACCTAACCCGACGGCCTTTGACCTTGTCAGCAGAAAGGGACTTTTCACTCTGCTGCAGAAAATTGGATGCCCCTCCCCCCCCCCAAGCCCATGAAATCATAATAATTAGACACCATTTAAGCAAGATTCGATGAATTTTAATTTATTCTTAGACCCCTTTAAGCTTAAGCTTTCAATTATAGACATCTTGCAGAATCAAAATTATGTAATGAATTTCGATAAAAATTTGAATAAGGATTCTAGACATGAAGTTTAGTATCATTATAGCTTGATTTTAATCTTCGTAAGGGAGCATAAAAGTGGTGCAAAATTATTTTGTTCAGCGAATTCATTTTACTCGTTTGTCTTCTCAGATAAAGAAATGCACAGCTCTTTGTAAATGTTGTTGTTGATAATGTTTATATAAAATGGTGTTGATAATGTTTATATAAAATGGTGTTGCTAATGTTTATATAAAATGGTGTTGATAATGTTTATATAAAATTGTGTTGATAATGTTTATATAAAATGGTGTTGATAATGTTTATATAAAATGTTGTTGCTAATGTTTATATAAAATGGTGTTGATAATGTTTATATAAAATGGTGTTGATAATGTTTATATAAAATGGCGTTGATAATGTTTATATAAAATGGTGTTGATAATGTTTATATAAAATGTTGTTGATAATGTTTATATAAAATGGTGTTGATAATTTTTATATAAAATGTTGTTGATAATGTTTATATAAAATGGTGTTGATAATGTTTATATAAAATGTTGTTGATAATGTTTATATAAAATGGTGTTGATAATGTTTATATAAAATAGTGTTGATAATGTTTATATAAAATAGTGTTGCTAATGTTTATATAAAATGGTGTTGATAATGTTTATATAAAATGTTGTTGATAATGTTTATATAAAATGGTGTTGATAATGTTTATATAAAATGGTGTTGATAATGTTTATATAAAATGGCGTTGATAATGTTTATATAAAATGGTGTTGATAATGTTTATATAAAATGGTGTTGATAATGTTTATATAAAATGGTGTTGATAATGTTTATATAAAATGTTGTTGCTAATGTTTATATAAAATGGTGTTGATAATGTTTATATAAAATGGTGTTGATAATGTTTATATAAAATGGCGTTGATAATGTTTATATAAAATGGTGTTGATAATGTTTATATAAAATGTTGTTGATAATGTTTATATAAAAGGGTGTTGATAATGTTTATATAAAATGGTGTTGATAATGTTTATATAAAATAGCGTTGATAATGTTTATATAAAATGGTGTTGATAATGTTTATATAAAATGGTGTTGATAATGGTTATATAAAATGGTGTTGATAATGTTTATATAAAATGTTGTTGCTAATGTTTATATAAAATGGTGTTGATAATGTTTATATAAAATTGTGTTGATAATGTTTATATAAAATGGCGTTGATAATGTTTATATAAAATGGTGTTGATAATGTTTATATAAAATGTTGTTGATAATGTTTATATAAAATGGTGTTGATAATGTTTATATAAAATGTTGTTGATAATGTTTATATAAAATGGTGTTGATAATGTTTATATAAAATGGTGTTGATAATGTTTATATAAAATGTTGTTGATAATTTTTATATAAAATGTTGTTGATAATGTTTATATAAAATGTTGTTGCTAATGTTTATATAAAATGTTGTTGATAATGTTTATATAAAATGGTGTTGATAATGTTTATATAAAATGTTGTTGATAATGTTTATATAAAATGTTGTTGATAATGTTTATATAAAATGTTGTTGATAATGTCTATACAAAATGTTGTTGATAATTTTTATATAAAATGTTGTTGATAATGTTTATATAAAATGGTGTTGATAATGTTTATATAAAATAGTGTTGCTAATGTTTATATAAAATGGTGTTGATAATGTTTATATAAAATGGTGTTGACAATGTTTATATAAAATGGTGTTGATAATGTTTATATAAAATGGTGTTGATAATGTTTATATAAAATGGCGTTGATAATGTTTATATAAAATGGTGTTGATAATGTTTATATAAAATGGTGTTGATAATGTTTATATAAATAGGTGTTGATAATGTTTATATAAAATGTTGTTGCTAATGTTTATATAAAATGGTGTTGATAATGTTTATATAAAATGGTGTTGATAATGTTTATATAAAATGGCTTGATAATGTTTATATAAAATGGTGTTGATAATGTTTATATAAAATGTTGTTGATAATGTTTATATAAAATGGTGTTGATAATGTTTATATAAAATGTTGTTGATAATGTTTATATAAAATGGTGTTGATAATGTTTATATAAAATGGTGTTGCTAATGTTTATATAAAATGTTGTTGCTAATGTTTATATAAAATGTTGTTGATAATTTTTATATAAATTGTTGTTGATAATGTTTATATAAAATGTTGTTGATAATGTTTATATAAAATGTTGTTGCTAATGTTTATATAAAATGGTGTTGATAATGTTTATATAAAATGTTGTTGATAATTTTTATATAAAATGTTGTTGATAATGTTTATATAAAATGTTGTTGCTAATGTTTATATAAAATGTTGTTGATAATGTTTATATAAAATGGTGTTGATAATGTTTATATAAAATGTTGTTGATAATGTTTATATAAAATGTTGTTGATAATGTTTATATAAAATGTTGTTGATAATGTTTATATAAAATGGTGTTGATAATTTTTATATAAAATGTTGTTGATAATGTTTATATAAAATGTTGTTGATAATGTTTATATAAAATGGTGTTGATAATGTTTATATAAAATGTTGTTGATAATGTTTATATAAAATGTTGTTGATAATGTTTATATAAAATGGTGTTGTTAATTTTTATATAAAATGTTGTTGATAATGCTTATATAAAATGTTGTTGCTAATTTTTATATAAATTGTTTTTGCTAATGTTTATATAAAATGTTGTTGATAATGTTTATATAAAACGTTGTTGATTATGTTTATATAAAATGTTGTCGATAATGTTTATATAAAATGTTGTTAATAATGTTTATATAAAATGGTGTTGATGATGTTTATATAAAATGTTGTTGATAATGTTTATATAAAATGTTGTTGATAATGTTTATATAAAACGTTGTTGATAATGTTTTTATAAAACGTTGTTGATTATGTTTATATAAAATGTTGTTGATAATGTTTATATAAAAGGTTGTTTATAATGTTTATATAAAATGTTGTTGAGGATGTTTATATAAAATGTTGTTGATAATGTTTATATAAAATGTTGTTGATAATTTTTATATAAAATGGTGTTGATAATGTTTATATAAAATGTTGTTGATGATTTTTATATAAAATGGTGTTGATAATGTTTATATAAAATGTTGTTGATAATGTTAATATAAAATGTTGTTGATAATGTTTATATAAAATTGTGTTTATAATTTTTATATAAAATGTTGTTGATAATGTTTATATAAAATATTGTTGATAATGTTTATATAAAACGTTGTTGATAATGTTTATATAAAATGTTGTCGATAATGTTTATATAAAATGGTGTTGATGATGCTTATATAAAATGTTGTTGATAATGTTTATATAAAATGTTGTTGATAATGTTTATATGAAACGTTGTTGATTATGTTTATATGAAACGTTTTTGATTATGTTTATATAAAATGTTGTTGATGATGTTTATATAAAATGTTGTTGATGATGTTTATATAAAATGTTGTTGATAATGTTTATATAAAATGTTGTTGATAATGTTTATATAAAATGTTGATATTTTTTATATAAATTGTTGTTGATAATGTTTATATAAAATGTTGTTGATTATGTTTATATAAAATGTTGTTGCTAATGTTTATATAAAAGGGTGTTGATAATCTTTATATAAAATGTTGTTGATAATTTTTATATAAAATGTTGTTGATAATGTTTATATAAAATGTTGTTGCTAATGTTTATATAAAATGTTGTTGATAATGTTTATATAAAATGGTGTTGATATGTTTATATAAAATGTTGTTGATAATGTTTATATAAAATGTTGTTGATAATTTTTATATAAAATGTTGTTGATAATGTTTATATAAAATGTTGTTGATAATGTTTATATAAAACGTTGTTGATTATGTTTATATAAAATGTTGTCGATAATTTTTATATAAAATGTTGTTGATAATGTTTATATAAAATGTTGTTGATAATGTTTATATAAAATGGTGTTGATAATTTTTATATAAAATGTTGTTGATAATGCTTATATAAAATGTTGTTGCTAAAGCTTATATAAAATGTTGTTGCTAATTTTTATATAAATTGTTGTTGATAATGTTTATATAAAATGTTGTTGATAATGTTTATATAAAACGTTGTTGATTGTGCTTATATAAAATGTTGTCGATAATGTTTATATAAAATGGTGTTGATAATGTTTATATAAAATGGTGTTGATGATGTTTATATAAAATGTTGTTGATAATGTTTATATAAAATGGTGTTGATAATGTTTATATAAAATGTTGTTGCTAATGTTTATATAAAATGTTGTTGATAATGTTTATATAAAACGTTGTTGATAATGTTTTTATAAAACGTTGTTGATTATGTTTATATAAAATGTTGTTGATAATGTTTATATAAAATGTTGTTGATAATGTTTATATAAAATGTTGTTGAGGATGTTTATATAAAATGTTGTTGATAATGTTTATATAAAATGTTGTTGATAATTTTTATATAAAATGGTGTTGATAATGTTTATATAAAATGTTGTTGATGATTTTTATATAAAATGGTGTTGATAATGTTTATATAAAATGTTGTTGATAATGTTTATATAAAATGTTGTTGCTAATGTTTATATAAAATTGTGTTTATAATTTTTATATAAAATGTTGTTGATAATGTTTATATAAAATATTGTTGATAATGTTTATATAAAACGTTGTTGATAATGTTTATATAAAATGTTGTCGATAATGTTTATATAAAATGCTGTTGATGATGCTTATATAAAATGTTGTTGATAATGTTTATATAAAATGGTGTTGATAATTTTTATATAAAATGTTGTTGCTAATGTTTATACAAAATGTTGTTGATAATGTTTATATGAAACGTTGTTGATTATGTTTATATAAAACGTTGTTGATTATGTTTATATAAAATGTTGTTGATGATGTTTATATAAAATGTTGTTGATGATGTTTATATAAAATGGTGTTGATAATGTTTATATAAAATGTTGTTGATAATGTTTATATAAAATGTTGATATTTTTTATATAAATTGTTGTTGATAATGTTTATATAAAATGTTGTTGATTATGTTTATATAAAATGTTGTTGCTAATGTTTATATAAAAGGGTGTTGATAATGTTTATATAAAATGTTGTTGATAATTTTTATATAAAATGTTGTTGATAATGTTTATATAAAATGTTGTTGCTAATGTTTATATAAAATGTTGTTGATAATGTTTATATAAAATGGTGTTGATAATGTTTATATAAAATGTTGTTGATAATGTTTATATAAAATGTTGTTGATAATGTTTATATAAAATGTTGTTGATAATGTTTATATAAAATGGTGTTGATAATTTTTATATAAAATGTTGTTGATAATGTTTATATAAAATGTTGTTGATAATGTTTATATAAAATGGTGTTGATAATGTTTATATAAAATGTTGTTGCTAATGTTTATATAAAATGTTGTTGATAATGTTTATATAAAATGGTGTTGTTAATTTTTATATAAAATGTTGTTGATAATGCTTATATAAAATGTTGTTGCTAATTTTTATATAAATTGTTGTTGATAATGTTTATATAAAATGTTGTTGATAATGTTTATATAAAACGTTGTTGATTATGTTTATATAAAATGTTGTCGATAATGTTTATATAAAATGTTGTTAATAATGTTTATATAAAATGGTGTTGATGATGTTTATATAAAATGTTGTTGATAATGTTTATATAAAATGGTGTTGATAATGTTTATATAAAATGTTGTTGCTAATGTTTATATAAAATGTTGTTGATAATGTTTATATAAAACGTTGTTGATAATGTTTTTATAAAACGTTGTTGATTATGTTTATATAAAATGTTGTTGATAATGTTTATATAAAAGGTTCTTTATAATGTTTATATAAAATGTTGTTGAGGATGTTTATATAAAATGTTGTTGATAATGTTTATATAAAATGTTGTTGATAATTTTTATATAAAATGGTGTTGATAATGTTTATATAAAATGTTGTTGATGATTTTTATATAAAATGGTGTTGATAATGTTTATATAAAATGTTGTTGATAATGTTAATATAAAATGTTGTTGATAATGTTTATATAAAATTGTGTTTATAATTTTTATATAAAATGTTGTTGATAATGTTTATATAAAATATTGTTGATAATGTTTATATAAAACGTTGTTGATAATGTTTATATAAAATGTTGTCGATAATGTTTATATAAAATGGTGTTGATGATGCTTATATAAAATGTTGTTGATAATGTTTATATAAAATGTTGTTGATAATGTTTATATGAAACGTTGTTGATTATGTTTATATGAAACGTTTTTGATTATGTTTATATAAAATGTTGTTGATGATGTTTATATAAAATGTTGTTGATGATGTTTATATAAAATGTTGTTGATAATGTTTATATAAAATGTTGTTGATAATGTTTATATAAAATGTTGATATTTTTTATATAAATTGTTGTTGATAATGTTTATATAAAATGTTGTTGATTATGTTTATATAAAATGTTGTTGCTAATGTTTATATAAAAGGGTGTTGATAATCTTTATATAAAATGTTGTTGATAATTTTTATATAAAATGTTGTTGATAATGTTTATATAAAATGTTGTTGCTAATGTTTATATAAAATGTTGTTGATAATGTTTATATAAAATGGTGTTGATATGTTTATATAAAATGTTGTTGATAATGTTTATATAAAATGTTGTTGATAATTTTTATATAAAATGTTGTTGATAATGTTTATATAAAATGTTGTTGATAATGTTTATATAAAACGTTGTTGATTATGTTTATATAAAATGTTGTCGATAATTTTTATATA
Organism: Sepiola atlantica; assembly: GCA_963556195.1. Lineage (NCBI taxonomy): Eukaryota > Metazoa > Mollusca > Cephalopoda > Sepiida > Sepiolidae > Sepiola > Sepiola atlantica. The sequence goes on from OY744529.1 coordinate 108,977,391, forward strand.
AAATGTTGTTGATAATGTTTATATAAAATGTTGTTGATAATGTTTATATAAAATGGTGTTGATAATTTTTATATAAAATGTTGTTGATAATGCTTATATAAAATGTTGTTGCTAAAGCTTATATAAAATGTTGTTGCTAATTTTTATATAAATTGTTGTTGATAATGTTTATATAAAATGTTGTTGATAATGTTTATATAAAACGTTGTTGATTATGTTTATATAAAATGTTGTCGATAATGTTTATATAAAATGGTGTTGATAATGTTTATATAAAATGGTGTTGATGATGTTTATATAAAATGTTGTTGATAATGTTTATATAAAATGGTGTTGATAATGTTTATATAAAATGTTGTTGCTAATGTTTATATAAAATGTTGTTGATAATGTTTATATAAAACGTTGTTGATAATGTTTTTATAAAACGTTGTTGATTATGTTTATATAAAATGTTGTTGATAATGTTTATATAAAATGTTGTTGATAATGTTTATATAAAATGTTGTTGAGGATGTTTATATAAAATGTTGTTGATAATGTTTATATAAAATGTTGTTGATAATTTTTATATAAAATGGTGTTGATAATGTTTATATAAAATGTTGTTGATGATTTTTATATAAAATGGTGTTGATAATGTTTATATAAAATGTTGTTGATAATGTTTATATAAAATGTTGTTGCTAATGTTTATATAAAATTGTGTTTATAATTTTTATATAAAATGTTGTTGATAATGTTTATATAAAATATTGTTGATAATGTTTATATAAAACGTTGTTGATAATGTTTATATAAAATGTTGTCGATAATGTTTATATAAAATGCTGTTGATGATGCTTATATAAAATGTTGTTGATAATGTTTATATAAAATGGTGTTGATAATTTTTATATAAAATGTTGTTGCTAATGTTTATATAAAATGTTGTTGATAATGTTTATATGAAACGTTGTTGATTATGTTTATATAAAACGTTGTTGATTATGTTTATATAAAATGTTGTTGATGATGTTTATATAAAATGTTGTTGATGATGTTTATATAAAATGTTGTTGATAATTTTTATATAAAATGTTGTTGATAATGTTTATATAAAATGTTGTTTCTAATGTTTATATAAAATGTTGTTGATAATGTTTATATAAAATGGTGTTGATATGTTTATATAAAATGTTGTTGATAATGTTTATATAAAATGTTGTTGATAATTTTTATATAAAATGTTGTTGATAATGTTTATATAAAATGTTGTTGATAATGTTTATATAAAACGTTGTTGATTATGTTTATATAAAATGTTGTCGATAATTTTTATATAAAATGTTGTTGATAATGTTTATATAAAATGTTGTTGATAATGTTTATATAAAATGTTGTTGATAATGTTTATATAAAATGGTGTTGATAATTTTTATATAAAATGTTGTTGATAATGCTTATATAAAATGTTGTTGCTAATGCTTATATAAAATGTTGTTGCTAATTTTTATATAAATTGTTGTTGATAATGTTTATATAAAATGTTGTTGATAATGTTTATATAAAACGTTGTTGATTATGTTTATATAAAATGTTGTCGATAATGTTTATATAAAATGGTGTTGATAATGTTTATATAAAATGGTGTTGATGATGTTTATATAAAATGTTGTTGATAATGTTTATATAAAATGGTGTTGATAATGTTTATATAAAATGTTGTTGCTAATGTTTATATAAAATGTTGTTGATAATGTTTATATAAAACGTTGTTGATAATGTTTTTATAAAACGTTGTTGATTATGTTTATATAAAATGTTGTTGATAATGTTTATATAAAATGTTGTTGATAATGTTTATATAAAATGTTGTTGAGGATGTTTATATAAAATGTTGTTGATAATGTTTATATAAAATGTTGTTGATAATTTTTATATAAAATGGTGTTGATAATGTTTATATAAAATGTTGTTGATGATTTTTATACAAAATGGTGTTGATAATGTTTACATAAAATGTTGTAGATAATGTTTATATAAAATGTTGTTGATAATGTTTATATAAAAATTTTTTAATAATTTTTATATAAAATGTTGTTGATAATGTTTATATAAAATATTGTTGATAATGTTTATATAAAACGTTGTTGATAATGTTTATATAAAATGTTGTCGATAATGTTTATATAAAATGGTGTTGATGATGCTTATATAAAATGTTGTTGATAATGTTTATATAAAATGGTGTTGATAATTTTTATATAAAATGTTGTTGCTAATGTTTATATAAAATGTTGTTGATTATGTTTATATAAAATGTTGTTGCTAATGTTTATATAAAAGGGTGTTGATAATCTTTATATAAAATGTTGTTGATAATTTTTATATAAAATGTTGTTGATAATGTTTATATAAAATGTTGTTGATAATGTTTATATAAAATGGTGTTGATATGTTTATATAAAATGTTGTTGATAATGTTTATATAAAATGTTGTTGATAATTTTTATATAAAATGTTGTTGATAATGTTTATATAAAATGTTGTTGATAATGTTTATATAAAACGTTGTTGATTATTTTTATATAAAATGTTGTCGATAATTTTTATATAAAATGTTGTTGATAATGTTTATGTAAACTGGTGTTGATGATGTTTATATAAAATGTTGTTGATAATGTTTATATAAAATGGTGTTGATGATGTTTATATAAAATGTTGTTGATAATGTTTATATAAAATGTTGTTGATAATTTTTATATAAAATGGTGTTGATAATGTTTATATAAAATGTTGTTGATGATTTTTATATAAAATGGTGTTGATAATGTTTATATAAAATGTTGTTGATAATGTTTATATAAAATGTTGTTGCTAATGTTTATATAAAATTGTGTTTATAGTTTTTATATAAAATGTTGTTGATAATGTTTATATAAAATATTGTTGATAATGTTTATATAAAACGTTGTTGATAATGTTTATATAAAATGTTGTCGATAATGTTTATATAAAATGCTGTTGATGATGCTTATATAAAATGTTGTTGATAATGTTTATATAAAATGGTGTTGATAATTTTTATATAAAATGTTGTTGCTAATGTTTATATAAAATGTTGATATTTTTTATATAAATTGTTGTTGATAATGTTTATATAAAATGTTGTTGATTATGTTTATATAAAATGTTGTTGCTAATGTTTATATAAAAGGGTGTTGACAATCTTTATATAAAATGTTGTTGATAATTTTTATATAAAATGTTGTTGATAATGTTTATATAAAATGTTGTTTCTAATGTTTATATAAAATGTTGTTGATAATGTTTATATAAAATGGTGTTGATATGTTTATATAAAATGTTGTTGATAATGTTTATATAAAATGTTTATATTTTTTATATAAATTGTTGTTGATAATGTTTATATAAAATGGTGTTGATAATTTTTATATAAAATGTTGTTGATAATGCTTATATAAAATGTTGTTGCTAAAGCTTATATAAAATGTTGTTGCTAATTTTTATATAAATTGTTGTTGATAATGTTTATATAAAATGTTGTTGATAATGTTTATATAAAACGTTGTTGATTATGTTTATATAAAATGTTGTCGATAATGTTTATATAAAATGGTGTTGATAATGTTTATATAAAATGGTGTTGATGATGTTTATATAAAATGTTGTTGATAATGTTTATATAAAACGTTGTTGATAATGTTTATATAAAATGTTGTTGCTAATGTTTATATAAAATGTTGTTGATAATGTTTATATAAAACGTTGTTGATGATGTTTATATAAAATGTTGTTGATAATGTTTATATAAAATGTTGTTGATTATGTTTATATAAAATGGTGTTGATAATGTTTATATAAAATGGTGTGGATGATTTTTATGTAAAATGGTATTGATAATGTTTATATAAAATGTTCTTGAAAATTTTTTATATAAAATGTTGTTGATAATGTTTATATAAAATGGTGTTTACAATTTTTATATAAAATGTTGTTGATAATGTTTATATAAAATGTTGTTGATTATGTGTATATAAAATGTATTCGACAATGTTTATATAAAATGGTGTTGATAATGTTTATATAAAATGGTGTTGATGATGTTTATATAAAATGTTGTTGATAATGTTTATATAAAATGTTGTTGATAATGTTTATATAAAATGTTGTTGATGATGTTTATATAAAACGTTGTTGATTATGTTTATATAAAATGTTGTTGATAATGTTCATATAAAATGTTGTTGATAATGTTTATATAAAAACATTGAGTATCACTTACCAACAGCGCCTGGCTCGTGGTTAAGATTTCAGAATATCAACTAGATGGTTGTAGGTTCGATTTCGACTCAGGGCGGGTGCCAGTCTAACCGCACTGATGATCTGTGATACAGCGAAACAGTCTCACTGTGAATTACTATGCGAGGGTGGATCAAAAAGTTCGCGGAATTATCAAGAAATTAATTTATTTTCCAAAAATAATCAATAACAACAATGAAATACGAGAGATATTTACATACTCTCTATACTACAATTGACACTTTCTTCCTTCTCCCTCATCTCTCTCCCCCCCCTCTCTCTCTCTCTCTCTCCCCCCTCTCTCTCTCTCTCTCTCTCCCCTGTCTCTCTCTTCCCCTCATCTCTCTCTCTCCCCCTCTCTCTATCTCTCTCTCCCCCCTCTCTCTCTCTCCCTCATATCTCTCTCCCCCTCTCTCTCTCTCTCTCTCTCTCTATCTCTCTCTCTCCCTCTCATCATTTGTATATTTTCTTTCGTATTGCCATCTTTTGGGGTCAGTACGTAATGCTTTACGCACGCGACAGCACGACCTTCAGAACACACGCCAATTTTTGAATAAGACCAAAAAATAATTTCTCAAGATAGTTGCCATTCAAGTCAATGCACTTCTCAAGTCGATGTTTCCAGGTTCTAAGAATGCCTTGAAGAATTATGGAGGACAAGTAGTAGCAGTGTTCTGCTTCTTCTATTTAATTAAAATAGGGTCCTTTGGGGATTCCTTTGAATTTTGGAAAAAGGAAGAAGTCTGGTGTAGCTAAATCGGGACTATATGGTGAGTCAGGAAGCACTTCCCATCGAAATTCTCGAAGGACATCTTGCGCAACCCTCGAAGAATGCGCTAGTAAACTGTCATGATGAAACAGCATCCCACCGTGAAGTTTTCCTTTCCGTTTTCTAATCAAAGCGTCCTTTCAGCTTCCTTTATATCTCAGCATAGTAAACTCCAGTTGCTGTTCTTGATTCTGAAACTAAGATCAGTATCACGCCATCTGAATTCCCAAACCCCGTGGCCATTACTTTATGAGTCGACTTTTGAAATTTAAACTTGATGAGCCCTGAATATCCCGTAGGAGCCATTACTTTGACTGGGTTTTTTTTTGGAGGGGGGGGGTGACTCGGGATCATACTGATAAATCCACGTTTTATCCTTGGTGAAAATTCTCGCCAGAAATTGCTCTTGTTCAATAATGTTAAGCAGAGATCCTTTCGAAGACCATGTTGGTGAGGCCGTAACGCTTTTGGAATCCATAGGGATGAAAGCTTGCTCCGTCCCAAATTATCAGGAAGAATTGAATTTGCCGACCCATAGGAAATGTCTAGAGACGTAGCTATCTGGATGACACTTATTCGCTGATCTTCTTCAATTAAATTTTGAGCCGCCTCCATGTTTTCGTTATTTTATTTTCCCCCGATTGAGGGTCGTCTTCAAAGTTGTTGCTTCCTACTTTGAATCGTTGAATCCACTTGTAGACGGAAGTGAAGAGTTCTACCTTGTTTAAACTTGATCATTTTACTGCTATTAAAAAAAAATCCCGTGAACTTTTTGATCCACCCTCGTTATATATATATATATATATATATATATATATATATATATATATATATATATATGCCCGACCCCCTTTCTCCCTCTCTCTCGCTTTCTCTCTCTTTCTCTCTCTCTCTCTTTCTCTCTCTCTCTCTCTCTCTCTCTCTCTATATATATATATATATATATATATATAGAGAGAGAGAGAGAGAGAGAGAGAGAGAGAGATGGGGAGTATTAGAAGGCTATCACAATGCAAGAAATGAAAATATGTCGGCGTTGAGAAGACAAAAACAAGTGATTTTAATTATATATTTTTTCAAAAACTTTTTTAATCATTTTTCTTTTCTATATAGCAAATCTTACTTGATTAGGCAAGACTTCAACACTGATGTAATCTGTGTGACCGTGTTCCATAATATATTTCGAGGAAGACCTCTTTGTCAAATGGTAGGTGTTTCAAATCTCAAGAAAAAAAACGTGTGGATGGCAATATTGCTTATAACGCAGTAAATATTAATATCTGCAGCAAATGTAATCAAACTAAAACTATAACTGATTTTTTTAATGATTTTAATTACTTATTTAATTTTTTTTTTCTGAATATTTTATATTTGAACCCACCGATGAAGTGCCACATATTCATATAAAAAAATAAAAAATAAAAAATAAAAAGAAGAGCAAAAAAGAGAGAAAAGAAAGAAGAAAATATTTTTTGTTTATTCGGAGGGGGGGTAGGGATAACTTTATAGATGTAGAGAAGATATATATATATATATATATATATATATATATATATATATATATATATATACCTAACTTTATAGATGTAGAAACGATATATATATATATATATATTTATTTATTTATTTATATATATACCTAACTTTATAGATGTAGAAACGATATATATATATTTATATATATATATATAAATATATATATATATATATATATATTATTATTTTTTCAAATTTTGAATTTTTGCTTTTTTATTGCCAACTTATCCATCTATGTAATTCCTCTGATGATAAGAGTTTAATCTTTGAAAAGCCTTGGCTTAAGGAAATAAAAATAAACAGGTTTTTACCGAGTACACTTTGCTTTGAACAATCGACGTTGAAATAGATTTGTCATTCATACATCTTTATCTCTCTTCTTCCATCTATCTTTATAATTGCTCTATCTCGTATATTGAGTTTAACCATTTCACTACAGGCTCTATCCTCTAAAAGTATACTTTTAGTTTCATATTTTATATATATATATATATATATATATATATATATATATATATATATATATATTCCATGAAAAATGCAGTATACTGGAATAACATGCCCTTAATAGGGTTAAGATGAAAATTCATATACACTAAATGTACAAAAGCAAGGAAATTCCCAAATGTTTACACTTTTTATTGTCATTAAGGGTATGCGAGCACAACAGGGCTATGTATTTTACTGGTAGGAATTTTTCTTCAGCGCACCTCACACACTTCATCCACTCATGCATAGAGATTTATACTGTAGTGATGTGATAATGAAATGGCTTGGTTGATATGTAGTCATACCCTTAATGACAATAAAAGTGTAAAAAATTGGGAATTTCCTTGCTTTTGTACATTTAGTGTATATGAATTTTCATGTTAACCATATTAAGGGCATATGATTTCAGTATACTAGCCTTTTTCATGGAATGTCACTACTTTTGTAAAGGCTATGCCTCAATACAATGCCTTCTCATAACTGATATATGTATGAATACTGGTCATTTTAAAGTTTTTTTTTAATTTTCTGGAAAACTAAGGTATATGGTAAACTGAAATTAAAATGCCATCAACTAGACCCTAGAACCTCTATCTCTGCCAAAAATCAGCTGAATCCATCAAATAGTTGATGAGATACAGGGTGGCACATACGTACACACAGATAACTTGATTTCATGATTGAACTTTCTGGATCTCTGGGTTGCCTTGACTAATGATGCTGAAATTCTACACACTTATAGAACCTATCAAATAAAAAATTTGTACAAAGTTTTAACTAATTTGGTTTATTGGTTTTTGAGTTATGATTGATCAAAGAAATGAGATTTCCAGCATAGGTCATTCTTGAAGTCTATTAAGGGATAGAGTGCTCTCGCGCCTCCCTTAATAAGCCTGACGATTCCTTCCGGGGATGAAACGCGGAAGCCTCTTTGTAGCTTAATTGCCATAAATATATTTTCATAACTTACTACCTATGGTCGGAGCTGCTGACATGTGCGGGGAAGGTGGGGTTTGAGTAGCTGAGAGAGAAGCCAGGAAATTTTGTAGAGTGGTCCTTCAATGCTGGAAACTATAGGTCTAATTTATGTGCGTGTGTTGGTCTTGTGTGTTTTAATGAGGTGGTAGAAGGTGGGGAATTTGCTGTTTGTGGTGGTGAAGTTGATTTTGTATTTTTTGGGAATGTTATGTGTGATACAGATTTGGGACCAGGTGTTGTTAATGGAGTTTTGGACTAATGTGGCTGAAATGTTAGAGGCGGGGATGTATAGGTTGTTGTTGTTAAGGTGTTCAAAGAGCGAGCGTGTTGTAGGAGTCTTGAGAGATGATGCAGAATTCCTTGCCTTTATCAGAGGGTAAGTAAACTAGATTTTTTTCTTTCAGGTTTTTTAGAGTAAGGCGTTGGGATCTGGTGATGTTAGGGGTGATGTGTGGTTGTTCTTGTCGGAGTATATCAAGGATTCTCTGTTTTAATCTAGAAAGTTTTTGGTCAAGTAGGTGGTTACTGGGTGGTGGGTGCAGTGGGTGGTCAAGTTGGTAGACAGGAAAGAAATTGGTAGAGTTGGTTGTATTATTAGGATTGTCTTGGGTAGGTTGATTAAATGATGTGAGCCATCTGAGGTGGTAGGCTGTTCTACAGAATTGAGTCTCAATATTAAGTTTTGTGTGGTCGTTTAGCTTTTGGGTGGTGATGAATTTGGGGCCAAGGCTAAGAAAGTCAGTCTCGGCAGTAGTAAGGGAGCCAGTGAGGCCAGTGACCAGGGAGGGGCTAGTTAGGTTGTTGTTGGAGTTGTAGGTTCTGGTGGTTTCAGTGTTTCTGATGGTGTGAGGTTGAGAGTGTTTCTGGAAAAGCCAAGTGAATTTCTGTTTAAGTCGGTTTTTCTCAAGGTTGAAGCAATGGTGATAGGCATGATTGACAGCTGTAGGAATATTGTGTGTCGATTGTTCTGTGGATGTGTAGAGTGAGGAGTTGATCTCTGTGATGACGCTAACACCACACTTGCTGTTATGTAAGATTTTAAGAAAAAATAAATAGTAAGTCCCATTTCGATTTCGATTTTTTTTTGTTCCTTCAAGCTTACATCCTACCCGTGACTTTGCATCGCCCTCAGCATTTTTAAAAACATATATATATATATATATATATATATATACTCTTTGATCTCGGAACGTGTGAACCCTGTCGCATACTTTGAATGTATCTTAATTTCAGTAATATCTGTGGCGATTTCCGTTGGCCTAATGGATTAGGGCGTAGGATCGCGATACTCTGCTAAATCTATGAACTGCGTTCGAACCCGTCTGGCCGCCTAAAACCACCACTTCCTACACTGCTGAGGGCGTAAGTTCGAAACAACGTTGTCTGTAGGTAAATACACTTTAATATTTAATTGAAAAAATATTCATAGTATATATATATATATATATATATATTTCTAATCAACCCATCATGTCAACCCAATATTTCGATGTACTCGCATGACATTTTTCTTAAAATTATCATCCTGAGGAAGTCTTACAATAAAGACGAAACGTTGATGGATATATAAAAAATATCTCTTGATTTTTCCTGTTTCATTTTCCATTACGTCGGATTAAATGTTCTTGGCCTTTTGGCTAAGATCAAAGTGTAGTATCTGTTCCGATGGATACTGCACCCCATAGACTGGTATTGTCTTGGCCTTCGGGGCTTGATTTACGCTGGTCTATGGGTCTGTCCTGTGCAGTTCTAGGAGGTCCACCCTCCCAGGCTTCGCCTCCCCTCTTTGGGGAGGAGTAAGTTTATTGCTTACTGCCTGAGGCGCCCCTACCGGGGAATGCCGACGGGGCTGCTCAGGCAATTTTTAAACCCCACTCTCCCGACCCGACCTTGGGTCACATCTTACTTGTGGGAGTAAGATAAAAACTGGCCTTGTGCCTAACTCCTGGAGAGGAGTAAATCAATACTCTCATTCTTCCTCTCTCATATATATATATATATATATATATATATAGGATCAAATATAAACCCAAGTAAAAACTTTTAGTAGATGGAACCTATTGTGAAGAGGATTAGCTCAATATACGAGATAGAGCAATTGTAGAGATAGAAGAAAAAAGAGTGATAAAAATGCGACGATTGTCCAAATTTATTTCAAATTTCAATTGTTCAATGCAAGGTGTATTCAGTAATAAACTAGTGTTTATTATAAACACTAGTTTATTACTGAATACACCTTCCATTGAACAATTGAAATTTGAAATAAATTTGGACAATCGTCGCATATTTATCACTCTTTTTTCTTCTATCTCTCTCTCTCTCTCTCTCTATATATATATATATATATATATATATATATATATATATATATATATATGAATATTTTTCCAATTAAATATTAAAGTGTATATATATGTATGTATATATATATATATACATATATATATATATATATATATATAAATATACATACATATATGTATATATATACATACATGTATATATACATATATATATATGTATATATATATATATTTGTATATATATATGTATATATATATATATATATATTTGTATATATATATATATATACATATAAATATATATATATATATATATATATATATTTATATATATATATATATATTTATATATATATATATATATATATATATATATATATATATATATATATATAGTTTGGCGACATGAAATCAACAGCTCCTGGTGACTAGTAGTTTCTCCCTCTTGAGTTCGTCGGATCACGTGATTTACTTCTTTGTCGAATGACATATGAAAGTACCGAGTTTCCACCTTGTGCGTTTTCAATATGCCGTTCATTTACAAAACTCGAAACGAATCAGATTTGGACAATAAATTTTGCCCGGGAAGTGAAAAAACGAAGGTTTAGGTAGACTATCACTCCAAAACGCACACACAAAAAAAAAAAACAGAACCCCCACCACCCTGGCAGGCACTTGGATCCCTCTATGGTATGCGTGTGGGTACACATACTTTGATGCATATAGAAAACACACACAAAACAGAAAAACGCATACATATAGAGAAGATAAGAGACATCTGTATATACAAACATGGCCATACGGACGCACACACACATGGAAAAGGAGAGTATTAACTTACTCTCCTTTTCTATGTGTGTGTGCGTCCGTATGGCCATGTTTGTATATGCAAATGTGTCTCTCTATATATATATGTGTATGCGTTTTTCTGTTTTGTGTGTTTTTCTATATGTATAGTTGTTTCAATGCTGTAAACAAATATGCAATAAACACTCTGTGTGTGTGTGTGTGTGTGTGTGTGTGTGTGTGTGTGTGTGTGTGTGTGTGTGTGTGTGTGTGTGTGTGTGTGTGTGTGTGTGTGGAGAGAGAGAGAGAGAGAGAGAGAAAGACGAAGGAAGGGGCATCTCACAGATCCACCCCGATTACACACGTCCCTACCCCGTCTCGCAGGCGAAGCTATCCCGTTACTTTTGAAGCTGGTAAAAATCTAAGAGAAATGTGTACACTTGAAGAATTTACACCGTTTTAATGCATCGTGAAAACGACCGCTGGGCGGCCGCTATTTGATGTCGTATCTCGTGTGTAAGAAGATGGCCGTTCAGAGGAGGGGGAGTGCGGCGGAGGGCGGAGGGGGAGGTAGGGAAGCAGGTACGGCGCCAGTTTTCACTCGGCGCTTTTGATCCCTTTTTCATCTTTTCTGACATAACTTTCATCGTAATGACCGGCAATCCCGCACTTAGACACACACGCGAAAATAGAAAGAAGAAAAAAACATTTCAGTTTGTTTTTTGTTTTCTTTCTATTTTATAATTTCTTTTCATTTTTTAAAGGAAAATTATTACCGGACGCGCCTACCTTAAAGTAAAAGTTAGCAAAGCTAATCTTGAAAGCCATTTCGCTAGTGTTGTTAATATATATATATATATATATATATATATATATATATATATATATATATATATATATATATATATATATATATATATATATATGTGTATGTATATATGAAGAGTTCGAATGCAAAACGCGATAAACGCCATTTTCAAAATCACGAAGCTGTCCCTACAAAAAGGGTTGCATTTCAACACTCGACGACACCCCAAAACAATGTGTTACATAATATGATACCGAAATAATTTCTTTTTGAATTCAATTAAAATCAGCTTTCATTCGAAGTCTAGCTTTAATATATTCGTATTTTTATTGTTTACGGTCGCAATTTAAACGAATTGGATTTATCGCGTTTTGCGTTCGAACTCTTCATATATAGTCTAAAGAAGCTTTGAGTTATTTTAAACAAAAAGACAAAAAAATGAAAATGCAGTTTAAATTCCCAGAGAAACTAACTAAATCCAAAATAGTGCAGACTTAACATTCGTTGGAAAATTCATAAATAAATAAAATGTATAATAGTAAGTAAATAAAATAAAAAGGGGGATTAAGTATCTAACAGTGAAACAAAAACAGGAGACCTTAACGTAAGCGTCTAATATTAACACGGGGATCATCAGCTGTTTACCATGTAACTGTTTCGGAGATTTAAAAACAGGACAGTTATAATATTCATGGCTCTCCAATGGTACAGATAAAACTACCATTTCCCCAATAATCAAGTGTCGAAATAATTCAGCTTAAAATGTTACTTATATATACATACATAAATAAATAAATAAATAAATAAATAAATAATAATAATAATAATAATAATAATAATAATAATAATAATAATAATATACTACCCTTAAGACTACCGTGTGATATGGTAATTTGCATATCAAATAAAATTCTTTATAACAATAGTAATAATAATAATAATAATAATAATAATAATAATAATAATAATAATAATAATAATAATAATGATAATAATAATGATGATGATGATACCACTACTACTACTACTGCTACTACTACTACTACTACTATCCAAACACTACACACAAGAATCATTCTGCGATATGGTAGCTACAAATAAAATTATATAGGAATTAAAGTTGCATTAAAAAAAAAAAAGCTTTAGTACCTTAGGTACCAGAAAGGCAATTAGATAAGAGGAAGGAAACTTAGCCATACAGATCTAAATACCCAATGCATAGACTAAAGAAGCTTTGGGTTATTTTAAACAAAAAGACAAAGAAAGGAATATATATATATATATATATATATATATATATATATATATATATATATATATATATATATAATTTATTTGAAAAATATATGTTATATATTTCAGAATCGTATCGTAACGCAGTTTCATACATTTTAAAAAGTCTAAACCAAAGGGACTCATCAGCGTACTGAATGAGTGAAAACACAATGAGAAATGGCGTTATATCGATGAAAAACGGTGCATTCCTGAAATGTCTTCCCGGATATATTGTACATACCACAACCACAACTACATCACCCTTGCCAATTCCAGTACAGCCTAACACCATCCACCACAGATATAACATTAATCAGTAGATACCCCATCTCCTTTTAACATTTCTAACACGGTAAATACATGAATCCCCCTAATTAAACACCTAGAAACATAACTATAAAATCCCACAGAATTAAAAGAATTATAGATGCTTAAGACCTACCCTCTTCCGTCTCAAACAGACGCTATAACAGATTCATAAACCTTATTATATAAAGCTAACAGAATTAACTAAATACATAAACCCAACACGAATGCATATGATAATGATAGTTAAAATTAGTTAAAACATTAGATATCCTTTAGATGAACCCTTTCACTGACAAAATATATCCTCCGTCAACACTCAGCCATTACATAACAATTAATCCACTCAAATACACTGCATAAATATAAAAAAAAATATTATAAAAATCATTTATAAAAATAATTTTTTTGAAAATACGAAACTATAAATAAAAAAAATAAAAAATAATAAATAATAAATAAATAAATACTTTTTTAATGAATCCCACCCGGAGCTACATTGTTATCCCTTAATATAAAAACACTTTGGAAGCAATAAAACAGACTACACCCATCATAAATAATTGAATTAATTTTGATAAAACTTAATTACGATTAAGACCCATATATTATATTTAACCCTGACCCAGTTAATAAACAGAGAAAGTGAAAGAAAGAGAGAGGGTGAGAGAGAGAGAGAAAGTGTTAGAGAAAAGAATTGCTCTACATCAAATTTTTAGTTATATTATATAATCAATTTTTAACCGGAACCTCAATAATATGTAGGTGCGGGGTTAACTCCTAAACTAATGAAGTTATCATTATGAATTATGGGATACGTATTAATGTGTGTAAAGTGGGCATATTATTATTTTTTTTTCGTAAAAGTTACCATTTATAGGGTGCGCCAAAACAAAAAGTGAAATAATCCTAACACTAACCCTAACCCTAACCCTAACCCTAACGCTTCCTACAAAATAAATAAAGTTTAGTTTCTTAAGCTGTAAAAATTGAATTACGTTTCGATGGATAGAGTGCACGTGGATATCTTATATATTTATAAGTATGAACATGTACTGCTCAAAATGCTATATGTATTGCTTATACACGTCCCCCCCACACACACACACGCATATATATATATATATATATATATATATATATATATATATATATATATATATATATATTTATAAACCCGGTTAAAATTCTCTGTGGATATTTTTCACCTGGATTATTACCATTATTATATATATATATATATATATATATATATATATATATATATATATATATATATATATATATATATATATATATATATATATATACAGGGTGATTCAAAAGTCACTTAGCTATTTATTTTTGAAATTCTAAAGTTAAAAAATACGATAATACAACAAAACAGAAAGTTTATTCAACAAATTCATTTGTGGGAGTTTAACATTACAGCAAATTTTCAAAATTACAGCAAATTTTCAAAATTTCCATCTTCGTTCTGCATTCATAGCTCCATTCTTTTTTGCAAGGAATTTACGACTCTTTGTAGCATATTTGATTGATTATGAAATAAATATATATAAACACAAATTTATAAACGAACAAATTTAAAATAACAAATAGCAGTAATTAAAGAGTAAGATAACAATTATCAAAAGTTCATAGTATGTTTGTGCTTCATATGGTAATCATTTTAAATAGCTAAGTGAAGTGACTTATGAATCACCCTGTATATATATATATATATATATATATATATATATATATATATATATATATATATATATATATATATATATATATATATATATATATATACACACTCCTGGTCAAAAATTTTAAACCATTTGAAAATCTTTAAAAAGAACAAACATTTTTAAGGATATATTGTAAACTCCTCCCACTTTTGGTTACCAATACTACAATCTAAAAGGTTATGGAAACAAAAAGTTACATTCCAAACATTTTATTCAGAAATTTACATTTTTATAAAATGAGACATTTTCTCCACACGTCATAGTGGTGGAGGTTCCCTAATGATATGGGGGTGCCTTTTCTTACAGAGGGACTGATTTAAGATAAATTCTAGTTAATAACACTAAAATAGTACATTCTGAAACTAATTTTAAAAAAATTAAATATACTAGAAGTTATCTACATAAAAACACAACCTACAATATATATATATATATATATATATATATATATATATATATATATATATATATTGTATTCAGCACTGTTGAAATAAATACTGAAAATATGTACACAATATATTATGTCACTTTATAATATTATATGTGCAATTCACTGTCAACCCTGTCCCATCGCCGCAATGTAGCATCCTTGTGCTTGTTTTACAAATACTTCAATGGATTATGCTCCGATGAATTGGCTGCTCTGGTGCCCCCTCGACGTAAGTTCGCTATACCAACTCGACAATCGACTAAATCCCATCCATTCACTGTGGAGGTCCCCAGATGCCGGAGAGCTTTCTACTCAAATAGCTTCTTTCCTCGTGCTGCTGGCCTCTGGAACTCCCTCCCTGTTCCCTGTTTCCCCGACGGTACTGACATGCAGAAATTTAAAACTAATGTGAACAGACATCTTGCTGCGCAGATTCCAATTTAGGTTGACCCCCCCCCCCCCGAACCTTCTTTTTCTTTCTTCTCAGTAACCCCTTACGTCTACAGTGGCGGTCTGTCTTGTCTGGGGTGAACTATGTTAAAAAATAAAAATTAGAGCCGTACAAAGTAGCAGTAAAAGTTTTAAACGTCGATACTTTATTTTAATTGACATTTATTGTGTTTCAGATATCACTAAACCTATCGTACATCACGGACCAAAGTAGATTTCTCAGAATTTCAGAGCAGCCATATTATAAATTAATACACACGTGGACTTCATCATCATCAAATCACCGCAAACCTCGGAATTTAACTTCCCACTATTAACCGAGTGATTGCCCAATTCATCAGCGAGGGAAGATAATCAATATTATTTTGCCTAAGTCCATCTGGACCCTCTGACACCAGTCTTCATTATTAATGATAATAATGATGTCTATTTACTTCTTCCATATCTCTCTCTCTCTCTCTCTCTCTAAATTTGTATATATATATATATATATATATATATATATATATATATATATATATATATATATATATATGAATAATGAATAATATGGGGAAAACTTTATATAAGATGAAATAGAAAAAAAAAGAAAAAAAAAAGAGAAAATAATTTTATATAAAACAAATTTTTAAAAAAAACCGTTTTGTATGGTTTCGGAATTTACGAATAAAAAAATTCACGAATAAAAACAAAGTTCTCACATTAGCATAAAAAAAAATAAAATAAAAAAACAGCTTAAAGTTCCCAAGGCAGCCTTTCGTCCGACTCTCGTTAGGGGAATCGTCGGTAGAGTGATTAAAATACACGAACAACCATAAACTGGTGTAGAATAAAGTTGCAAGCAGGTGGCATAAGGTGATACAAATGCGAAATAATATATATAAATAAAACGCAAGTAAAGAATATATATATATTTTTTTTTTTTTTTTTTTTTTTTTTCCCCAAATCACCTTGCGGATGACCACGAATCGCCAAATAACTGTAGGGAATATTTCAATTGCCTTTGTCTACAGAGAGTAGGACGTCTTGAATTAATGATGATAGCTTCCAATATATCTAGATGGAAGCGGTGTCGTGCTCTGTGCACAATGGTAAATGTATCATCAGAATATAGATCACGACAGATTCTTTTGTCCAAAAGGTGATCACCTATGGCAGACTCCTGGGCTTGTGACCGCCCGGCTAACGGGACGGGTTCATGACGACGAATGCATCCGGGCACATGTTGAGCCACTCTCACCGATAATCGCTGAATGGTCTTGCCTACATAGTCAGCGTCGCACTGACATTGAAAATTATAAATTACGCAACTTTGCTCATTGGTAGGCAAGACGTCTTTGCGGAAGAAGGGGAAAGCGGATCTAGTGGAAAAAATAATGCGCATATTGGCAGCATTGAAACAATGTGTCACCGAGGAAGATATCTTATCAACCAACGGCTGGATGCAAGAACCCAACCACGGAAGTTTAAGATAAATGGGGCATCGAGGAGGACCAAATACCTTAGTTCTAGTGAAGTTATCAACCTTACTTCGGATGATATGCGAGACGACGTGCTCGGGGTATCCATTAGAAAGAAAAATGTCCTTGATTTTATCAAGTTCAGGCACTAGTTTAGTACTAGAACAAATCATGAGAGCTCGGTGGGCAAGAGTCCTAATGAGATCCTTCTTTCTACGTTTAGGGGCAAAAGAATCCCAACTAAGATAAAGTCCAGTAAAAGTGGGCTTCCTATAAACGCTCGTAATAAAAGCAGAGGGAGTGCGCTCCACGAGTACATCGAGGAATGGCAACATATTCTCCCTTTCTTCCTCCATTGTAAATTGTAACGATGGGTGGAGCAAATTTAAATGTTGAAAAAAAGAACAAGCCGCATCACGAGAACGAAAGGAAGCAAAAGTGTCATCAACATACCGTACATAACAGCACGGTTTAGACACTTTCTCAAACAGTAGACGTTCATGGAAACCAACGAAAATGTTTGCGATGCTAGGACCAAGAGGACTACCCATCGAGACACCGTCAATCTGTCTATACATCAAATCATTAAAGCTGAAGGCGACAGACTTAGTGGTCAACTCCATCAGTTCGACGAAAACATTCTCGGAAAATGTAGGGGTCTCTGTAGGCCCACGATACAAAAAGTCGGCACAAATGCCTATCGTTTCGTCAAGAAGGACATTTGTGTATACACTAGATACATCAAAAGAAACGAAAAATTCAGTATCAATGGACGGGCCCAGACTGCGCATGAAAGACGCAAAGTGGAAAGAGTCAGGAATACAATGAATAGAATAAAATTTTAAAACAGGATCTAAGATTTCAACAAGCCATTTAGCTAATCCATGTTGGACAGAACCGACCATGGACAAGATAGGTCTGAGGGGCGAATTTGGTTTGTGGATCTTAGGCAATCCATACATCCTGGGCCGCTGGGAGCCGACAGGACGAATCAAAGAATAGACTTCTTTGGAGAAAAAGTTATTTTTATGAAATTTTAGAAACTTTTTCTGGAATTTAATTTCAGTCCTCAAAGTATGATCCGCCGTCAAGTCACCTAATAATTGAAATTTACTGGTGTCCTCTAAAATGGTAGCCATTTTAGAAAATATAATCCGCTCGATTGAGAATGACGACACCTGAACCTTTATCAGGTTTAGTGATATAAATGTCGGTCCTCGCCTTGAGTAATTTGGCAGCTTGAAAATGGTTCTTTTGCCAAAATGATTCGTCAGAGCGTATCGTAGAATTCACAAAAGAATGAGCATATTCGTTAAGCCGGGCTTTAAGCTGACTTAAGCTATATATATATATATATGTATATAAAATATAAAATATAAAATATAATAAAACATAATAAAATAAAAGAAAGTAAAAGAAAGAGAAATAATTCAAATAAAATATATTTTATATTGTACATTTTATATTAATATTTTGTTTTGTTTTTTGACATTATTATTTTTTTATTTTGATTCTTACCGGTCCCAACCATGTGACTTTCTAAATTTAAATTTTTTCTCCATTTCATTCTTTCCAAATATGATCTAAGGTTAAGATCGGATTCTAACTCTGTCTGATGAGATCTCAGTTTATAATAGCTGTTGATCGATAACATCGACATGCCAGTGTCGCAGATTTTGTACATGTCTGTGTAAATAAAAATAATCATATATATATATATATATATATATATATATATATATATAGTAAAGAATGGAAAAAGTCTTTCGACGTAATTGAAATTGAAAAAGGAAAACGAAAAAATATTATTTATGTATTCATCAACGTTTCGTCTTTATTATAAGATGTCCTCAGGGTGACTGCTAACTAAATACATCAATAGAATGTTGTTAAATGAAATATTGCGGAAAACAAAATTATATCACAAAACATTTTTATATCTATAATCTTACAAGTATTTGAAAGTTATTTTCAGTCGATAAGTTTTCATTTTGAAAAGCTTATGTAACTCATGCTTTGATAAAGAAAGTTCAGTGATTAGACACGAAACATATAGATGTGTATGTCACTAGTCTGTAGTATGGGTAATATCATGCCCGTCGTAAAGGAGGCCCGCGCATTGGGAAATTACGTCATGCTCTAAAGTAACCAACGAGATCTGTCGAACAGCCAAACTATGGGTATTACGACCGCTCCCTTAACTTAAAAATTTATTAAAATTCAGGAAATCAACCAATTTTAATGAAATTTTCAGTATTTATTAATTAACGATCACGGAATATAATTAACCAATTACTTTATTAGAAATCTTAGTGAAAATGTATTATTTTGTGTAATTTGCGTAGACTCGACAGCAAACATAAAATTAATACTTAATAATAAAATGGTGTTGTCATAATTTTTTTAATTCTTAAAATATGAAAGGTTTCTTTAAAAATAATTTGTCTGATTTAATATTCATTCTTTAAATAAGTTTATTATTTCCGGATTATTTTTAATGTTTGAGTTGATTGTTATGACAACCTGGTCTACATCGAATGAAAAGACTAGTATCAGTTATGCTGCATGGAAATATCGCTTGGTTTATAAACACAAGAAGACAAATCTCTACTCTTAGATATTTTATTCTTTATATGAATATTTCATTATCATTAGTTTTAGTTGAATAATTTGATAAGAGTTGCTCTCATTTCCGAAAAAACATTTTAAAAAATTAACTTAAAAGTAAATCAAACACGAAAGATTAATAATTCACTAAAGTAACACAAAATCAATAATTCAATATAATTAATTAATAAAACATTTATTGAAATAAATAAAAATTTGTGTTTTTTTTTTGTTTTCTTTTTGCAAAACGAATAGTTTATTTATAATATAGTAAAACTTTGTAATAAATTAAAACAGTCATTTTTGAGGGGTCCAAATGGACAGTTTATTTACAATATATTATTTGAATATCTTGCTTATGTCATTGGATTTTCGCACACATTTTGGATGAAACTTATTAATTAGACTAAAACTGTTTTTATCCCGATATAAAATTCTAATTTACTTTTTTAAGACTTGAAATTCGAACTTTAATGTAATACCTTAATCGTTGGAGGCCATTTTGTAATTTCCTCTAATTTTCTTTCGCGCTTGGCATCTATAAAAAGGGAGATACGGTTGAAAAAAGGAACAAGTTAACAATTATTTCCAAGTGAATGAATAACCATTAGGAAGGTAGCCGTGTTCTTGGCAGGGGAATAAAGTCATAATAGCAGGAACAAGTTAACAATGATTTCAAAGTCAATGAATAACCATTAGGAGGGTAGCCGTGTTCTTGGCAGGGGAATAAAGTCACAATAGCAGGAACAAGTTAACAATGATTTCAAAGTGAATGAATAACCATTAGGAGGGTAGCCGTGTTCTTGGCAGGGGAATAAAGTCACAATAACAGGAACAAGTTAACAATGATTTCAAAGTGAATGAATAACCATTAGGAGGGTAGCCGTGTTCTTGGCAGGGGAATAAAGTCATAATAGCAGGAACAAGTTAACAATGATTTCAAAGTCAATGAATAACCATTAGGAGGGTAGCCGTGTTCTTGGCAGGGGAATAAAGTCACAATAGCAGGAACAAGTTAACAATGATTTCAAAGTGAATGAATAACCATTAGGAGGGTAGCCGTGTTCTTGGCAGGGGAATAAAGTCACAATAGCAGGAACAAGTTAACAATGATTTCAAAGTGAATGAATAACCATTAGGAGGGTAGCCGTGTTCTTGGCAGGGGAATAAAGTCACAATAGCAGGAACAAGTTAACAATGATTTCAAAGTGAATGAATAACCATTAGGAGGGTAGCCGTGTTCTTGGCAGGGGAATAAAGTCACAATAGCAGGAACAAGTTAACAATGATTTCAAAGTGAATGAATAACCATTAGGAGGGTAGCCGTGTTCTTGGCAGGGGAATAAAGTCACAATAGCAGGAACAAGTTAACAATGATTTCAAAGTCAATGAATAACCATTAGGAGGGTAGCCGTGTTCTTGGCAGGGGAATAAAGTCACAATAGCAGGAACAAGTTAACAATGATTTCAAAGTCAATGAATAACCATTAGGAGGGTAGCCGTGTTCTTGGCAGGGGAATAAAGTCACAATAGCAGGAACAAGTTAACAATGATTTCAAAGTCAATGAATAATCCTATGGATCTGAGTCTTCTTGCTCTGATTACTTGCTCTGGTTACAGATGGGCGCATGTGCGTTAAACGTTTCGAGTACTTCCGGTCCTCATTGATAGTGGCTCTTACTCCCACTATAAATAACGTCATCAGAAAAAAAAACACTCAGTTGACAGGCCTCCTTTACGATGGTCGTGATAATATGCGTGTGAGTAATAGTCAGCGTGCCACTGTATGTATGTGCCTACCTTTATTACGGCAATGTGTGTGTGTGTATGTGTGAGTGTAGATATTTTGCTTCTGTTCGCTTGACTCGATCTGTAGTAGTGTTAGTTTGTGAAAATACGTGCGTGAGATCAGGAAAGCTGCGCGGACGTTTGAGTGTTCTCCTCGCTTATAGGGGGGGGGTAGGGGTTAGGGTTAGGGTTAGGGTTAGCGTACATTTTAATCTTCCTATGTTCGCCAATCTGGATCTGTTTATCTGAGTCTTAGGCTCTTTTTTTTGTTTTCCGATTTTCGCATCGGATCGCGAACTCTGTTGTTTCAAACGCAAGGGAATCATTCTCATTGGCACAAAAAATAAGATGAGGTGGCGATCGTATGTGTAAATTGTTTACTTGTTTTGGGACGTGAAGAAGAAAGAGTAGCTAAACGAACGAGAGTAGCTATTCAAGTCAGTAGCTTTTGTTGCCTTCTTATATATCGCATCTCCACTTCAACTCAATACTATTGCGTATAGAGCCAGGTTAAACTTATTCGCAGGCATTAGGAATAAATGGATGTCGGATTTTTGCCGGATAGGATAAGTACAAATTGTAAATATCATAAAGAAAACATAGA
Organism: Sepiola atlantica; assembly: GCA_963556195.1. Classification (NCBI taxonomy): domain Eukaryota; kingdom Metazoa; phylum Mollusca; class Cephalopoda; order Sepiida; family Sepiolidae; genus Sepiola; species Sepiola atlantica. The sequence goes on from OY744529.1 coordinate 109,000,021, forward strand.
CGTATACAATTAATACATAAAAGGGTAGAAGGCGAAATCTAATTAACAGTGGGATATACAATTTCTTCGCTACAAACTTTTTATGCTCATAATGTTAAACAATTTCTATTAGTCTCAGAAAAATAATTAATTTAAACGGTATTAACGTCGGAGCAAAGAACTCTCTCCCCTCTCTCTCTCTCTCCCTCTCTCTCTCCCCTCTCTCTCTCTCCCTCTCTCTCTCCCCTCTCTCTCTCTCTCTACCCTCCCCTCTCTCTCTCTACCCTCCCCTCTCTCTCTCTACCCTCCTCTCTCTCTCTCTCTCTCTATCTCTCTCTCGTTTGAGTTAGTGGCAATATTTATGGCGCCGTCATTATAGAAAGGCGGTAACACACTAACAAAAAAAGTTGCGAAAAATGGTCTGCCATTGGCGATTACACAAGGCGATTCATAATACAGGCCTGGCAAACATGCGACTGGGGGCGAACATGTGAAGACTAAAATTACTACTAAATAATGATTACAGACAAAAGTTTTAGTAAGAAATTTCTTAGTAATCTCTAGTAATTAGCAACTATACATATTATTTGGAATTAGCTTACAATAATTGATTTATTTCCACCAAATCAAATGTAAAAAGTACAAAAATATAAAATTACCAAAATTCATAAAAACTCACTTTATTGACTATAAATTAGACACATTTTTGATATTTCAAAAATCATGAGTCAATTTTGTTTATATTAACTAATTGATTACAGAAAATATAATGAGATAATACAATCAGACAGCAAATTCAACATTTTACAAAATCAAATACTTTATGAACCAAATAATGTTCTGAGAAACAATTTTGATGATTTTTACAAGATTTGTTATGTTTTTTACATATACAATTTGTTTTTACGGGAGATGTAGAAAATGTTTATTTCCTTATGATACACAGTCTTAATAATAAAATCAACTTACATTAACAAGAACATAAAATCAATAAAATATATGTAAAAAGGGGGAAAATGTATAATATATACATTTGATTTCCAAACAAAATTGTGGTACCTTTACGGCGTCAAGCGGTTTCGTTTCTAAAAATATATATTATTATTATTATTAAAAATAACCGACAAGTTAAACTAATTATTTACTACAATGAAACTAAAACCACTAATCTTATTATTACAAATAATTCTTCACCCTCGATTAGAGTCTTGGATAGGACGGGCCTAGTATACGAGTTTAAACGTCCATTGGGAAACTGTGTCTCCGACAACCAAAGAAAAACGCGTATATATTGGCTCGACCACCACGACTCTGCCCAGGAGGTTTACCATGCATCTATCCGATAATAGTTGCTATAGCTAGACACCTTACTAATGAACATTCCTGTCCCCGCTCGCAAATCCGAAAACTTCTCGTAGACAATACTAAAATCCTAGAACACAATACTAACACACAAAAACTCCACATACTAGAAGCTTTACTCATTAAAACAAAAAAACCCTGCTATTAACAAGATTAATTGTAACACTAGTACTAATATACTTAAATGCTTATAATACCTAATAAATATAGTTTCATATTTAAATTTTCCCGCCATAATTAATTATAAATCTCACTCCAGGTCTTTACCTGTTAGTCATTATTCCACTGACGTTGGACCGAGACGGGTCAGAAAGTACTCTGGACCAACATGTACATTACGGAAGTTTCATCAGCCAATTCTCATCCGAGATTAAGATTTTAATCCGGAAAATTGAAGGGATCAATACTAAGATAACCAGACAAAAATTGTCAGTTATTTTTAATAATACGTGTCTTAAGGAAAAAATGCTGCCTTTATATATATATATATATATATATATATATATATATATATATATATATATATATATATATATATATATACTTTCCATCTAATTGTTTTTTTATTGGAGATTGCAGCGTTCGTTGTTTTTTCTGCTTACTACTATTTCGATTCTCTCACTTCCTAAGTCGCCCTTAACTTTATAGGACGTATTTTTCGTTAATATATATATTTTTATAAAGTTTATACGTACATAAAAGTAATCCAGCCGTTATCAGCATGGCTAACTTACACAAGGATCGAACCTTCGATTTAATGTCTATAGTTCAGCGTTTTACCATTGGACTACAACGCCCTGCCTAGAAACATTTATGATTTTTATCATCTAAATATCAAATATACTTTTCATATAATATATATATATATATATATATATATATATATATATATATATATATATATATATATATATATATAGTAGAGCACTGTAAATGGTAGTACTAACACAGCGTGACGTCACTTGCTTTATATGCATCATTCCTTCACTTATAGAAGTTGAATGCCTGTATGTCTCGCCGCTTTAAATGTGTTAAAATTATCATTGTTTATAAGCTGTTCAGAATTGGCCTATCGGCTAGCGACGTTGGATCGGGGTTGAAAAATACTTGTAATCCAGGGTTTCGAATCGTGTGACCGGTAGTGAATAGTCATACTTCTATGCTGATGAGTCTTGATTGAAAAGAGACGAAACGTATACGTCTATAGATAAATAAACAATAACACACACATACATATATACATATATATATATATATATATATATATATATATATATATATATATATATATATATATATATATATATATATATGTGAGAAAGGAAGGATGAGAGTAATCCGACGTAATTGGAAATGAAAAAGAAAAAAACAAGAGATTTTTTTTTTATATATTCATCAACGTTTATTGTAAGACTTCCTCAGGGTGATAATTTGAAGAAAAGGGTCAGACAAGTAGATCGAAATTTTGGGTTGACATGATGGAGTGATAAAAGAAAAGTAGCAGCCGTAGCTACTGTTAGCGCTGGAGGAGAGTCCAGGCTGCGAGAAGTCAGTGGTGGCGAAGAATGAAATGAATATGGAAAGCTTTGAGTGGGTACCATTAAGGCAGCAGTGAAATAAGAGGGGTGGGGATATTAGTGAATTTGCCTTAGGGTGGGAGAGAGGAAAGGGAGGGGGCTGAGGTTTTTGTCGTGGTGAGGTGTGGCATGGATTTTGAGAGGCTGGGGAAAGAGGAGGGAAGGGGGAAACACATACGCGCATATATATATATATATATATATATATATATATATATATATATATATATATATATATATATATATATATATATATATATATATATATTGTGTGTGTGTATTTGGGGAGCATTTTCTCATTTATGCAACCACTGTTAAAAATAACAGAATTCTTCTGTTTAATTATACCTTTTTTATTTTTTTTATTCTTATGATGGTTATTTTTGTATTAAAATCAAACAAAAATAATGAATGTCCCATAGGTTTCACGAATGTTTTCTATTCTTCGTCGATGTCGATATATATATATATATATATATATATATATATATATATAGTGCCCCCCCCCCGCTATTCGCGGGCTCACCATTCTCGGATTTTCAGCATAAGCATTGACTCAACATTTTCTTCATAAATTCGGTCGAACTTACACATGTGATAATCATTTAAGTCCAACTAAACCCAATATGACAAAGAAAAAACAATTAAAAATGCTAATTATTCCGTAGGATTCATATCAAATGCGACTCATAAAAAAGCATTTGTTATCCAAATTTTACCGAACTTTATACGAAATTGAAATATTTTTAAAAGATAAACCGAATTGCAAGTCGAAAGGGCTAATTTACACTATCAAAATCTATTCGCGAATTTTCGCTATTCGCGGGTGTGTCTTGAACGTAACCCCCACGAATAGCGTGGTGCCTACTATATATATATATATATATATATATATATATATATATATATATATATATATACTATAGAAATACCAGTCCCATGGCAGGTAAAATTAATTTCCAGAACAGAACAGTTTTGCACCACTTTTATGTCCCCTTATGAAGATTAAAATCAAGATATAATAGATCAAATTAAATGCAAATATAATATGTTTAAATTTTAAAATGGGGTGGGTGTACCCCTTATTATGTTCCTCCCCCAGAACACCTTTAAAATACTAAAAAAAAACTGAAGTTTGGTAAATATTCATTAATTGATACACATTGTTAAAATTTCACCGAAATCGATGGTATCTGAATTTTCACAAAAGACTGGCACCTTCTTTTTACCCACTTTGCAAAAACATAAATTAAAATAAATATGGCCATAGTTTGATCCCTTTCGTCTAGCAGATGTTTTCCCAAATTAATAATGATCGGTTAATTAGTTTATGAGTGAATTTTGTATATGAAAATATATAAACATACTTAACTTTATAAATATGCTACAAGAATGTTCGTGCCATTACGGCTAGAATTAATTCTTCGAACAGAACACTTTTGCACAACGATTATGTCACCCTTACGAAGATTAAAATCAATATATAATGATACTAAACCTTACGTCTAGAATCCTTATTTCAATTTTGATCAAAATCAATTACATGATTTTGATTATAGATAATATCTCAAATTGAAGGCTTAAGCTTAGGGGATCTTAAGAAATTGAAATTCAGGGAATCTTGCTTAGTTGCTGCCTAATGAATATGGATCAAATTTAATGCAAATCTGAATTTTCAAATGGGAAGTTCTGCCCGTGTAGTGACCCCTAAAAACCCTTTAAAATGCCCCAAAGTAACTAAAATTTGTGGAATATTCATTAATTGATGTCTAATATACATTGGAATTTAACATAAATCGGAGGTATCTGAATTTTCATGAACAAGCTTCCACTCCCCTTTTCCCCCCTTTGCATAAAACTAAATTAAATTAACTATAGTCCATATTACCCACCCTTAAGCATAGCAGATGTGTTTTAAAATTCATAATGATCGGTTCATTAGTTTAGGAGTTTATCCTGTATAACAAAATATAGATAAACATATACACATACCTAACTTTGATATATCTCCACCCACCTAAATGTTTAAATTTACAAAAAGATAATGTGCTCATGTGTACACTATCGTGGCCCGGGTGTGTGTATGTACTTGTGTCTGCGCCGTGGGGACATCTATGGAAAGAATCTTATCATACTAGGCAAGGATCTACATCCTCTGTTCGAACAGCAGTTGGCCATTGTTTCTAATGTCTGAGCCCACGCTGTCAAAGATCTTCAAATACTAGTGCCTGAGCTGTCCGGCAGTTTGCATCATTAATTCTCTCCATAGAATTAATTATCTGGCCTTGCCAACGGAATCATCGCCGCTGAAAAGTGATCACTTTGTAAAAAGGAGTGAACAAAGCATTTTATATGAAAATATAGAATTTATTTGTTCATTACGGCTTCCGAAAAAAACTACAAAATATCGAGTCGTCAAACTAGTTTTGCACGCGACCGCCCCGTGTAAAGAAATTAAACGAACTACTTCTCTCCCTCGTGGTAGTAAACAGAGAAAGAGAGAGAGAGAGAGAGAGAGGGGGGGAGAAGGGAAGAACGTTCAACAAAAATGAGAGGAACAAGAATACACAACTAAAGAAAGAGAGGGGGCGTAAGAACATGAGTTACTCGTTATCATTCTCAGGTTCACCGGCGTCAGTCAGCAGTTTTCGACCTTTTGACCTTTTAAAGTTTGTCATTAAACATAGATATTTCGACTCTTAACCCTAACCCTAACGACGATATTGTAAACAGCTGTCAATGGGAAGTTAGTTGACGACGCACTGTTGTTAATGCGAATAACATAAATATCTCTAGATACTCGCTCCCCACCCAACCGAGAACAAAGTTCGGCACAAGGTCGGCTTTTAATGTGGGGTTCCAGCTCCGTGGAAAGGGGCACCCATCCTTGTGCCATATTCGTTCCCCTTCTTTTTTTTTGTCATTTGCCCCTATTAGCAAATGGTACTGCTTTTTTCTTTGACGTCGCACAAGGATATAAGTTGCACAGTTTTCTCTTTCTCTTCTCTCCCTAACCCTAACTCCTTTTCCTTCTGAAAAAGATAATTTAAACTCGTTTTATTTTGTCATAACAAATAATCGTTTTAACTTTTTTCATTTATTTATTCCACTATCTTTTTTTAAAAAAAAACGTTAGCTTATTTAATTCTGATTAATTTTCATTAAATTTTCGACATTTTTTCTTTTGCTTTTCTTATTTCGGCCGTGGCCGTGACTGGCCAGCGACTTTCCCTTACGCCCCCTCCCCCTCTTGCTCTTTCGCACAAATTCATTAGTCGTTTCAAAAAGTTTTTTTTTTTCTTTAGCCTATTACTAGTCATTTGATATTGTGTGTGTGTGAGGGGGGGGGGTAATTTCGGAAACCTTTTAAATTGAGATTTCTCCAGATTTTCTATCCGGATTTGGGAATCGTTAGCCATTGATTAGGGGGGGGGGGGATTTGTCATTTTAAGTCCTTTCCGGCCTGAAATTCCGCTGGAAGGTGACAGTGTTACTGAGGCTCTTGCTACCCACAGGTTTCTTTAGAGTAGGTATGTGGGGAACACCTTAACTGCCTCTTTGCATTTCCAGGGTAACTTAATTTTGTTCTCTGTATTATGCATTAACATTTGCCTTTTGTTCAGGCCCTTGCGGTCTTTCTCCAGTCTTATTTCCACCAGAGAGGTTTTCGCCTCTATCACCGGTTTCCTTTCTTGGGCCGGGGAACGAAAATGACGATGGTTATTCTTATTCGACTGTTTGTTAGAAGCCGATTTAACCGTGTAAGAAGTTGGCTGCAACTCCAATTTCTCCCTTGAGGATTTGTCGATGTTACCACTAGTATTGATAGCAAGTGGTATATTCACATCTCTTAGCTTTTAAAGGTTAGGGTGAAAGGTTATCTGTGCTAGGTTACTTTTTAACCAGTCCTCGTCCAATATCAACTGCCAGTCAAAGTCTTAAGCGATCTACAGCCTTGACAAAGCTTTCATTGTCCTCATTTAAATGGGGAAATGGCCCATGCTATTCAACACCATCTTTTGCTCTCAAAAACTCATGTTTTAGGAGCGAAACCTTCGATCCAGTGTCGATCATGTGCTGATAATCTTATTCTTTTTATGTTTTTTTTAAATGTTTTTTTTTTGCTTACATTCTTTAAGCTAAAAAAAGGGACTGTATTTACGACAAAAATAAGTATTATATACTTTTTATCATTCTTTTTTTTTAATGTTTTTTTTAATGTTTTTTTGCTTACATTCTTTAAGCTAAAAAAAGGAACTGTATTTACGACAAAAGTAAGTATTATATACTTTTTATCATTCTTTTTTTTTTAATGTTTTTTATTAATGTTTTTTTTTTGCTTACATTCTTTAAGCTAAAAAAAGGAACTGTATTTACGACAAAAGTAAGTATTATATACTTTTTATCATTCTTTTTTTTTAATGTTTTTTATTAATGTTTTTTTTTTGCTTACATTCTTTAAGCTAAAAAAAGGAACTGTATTTACGACAAAAGTAAGTATTATATACTTTTTATCATTCTTTTTTTTTAATGTTTTTTTTAATGTTTTTTTGCTTACATTCTTTAAGCTAAAAAAAAGGAACTGTATTTACGACAAAAGTAAGTATTATATACTTTTTATCATTCTTTTTTTTTTAATGTTTTTTTAATGGTTTTTTTTGCTTACATTCTTTAAGCTAAAAAAAGGAACTGTATTTACGTCAAAAGTAAGTATTATATACTTTTTATCATTCTTTTTTTTAATGTTTTTTTTTAATGTTTTTTTTTTCGCTTAGATTCTTTAAACTAAAAAAAGGAACTGTATTTACGACAAAAGTAAGTATTATATACTTTTTATCATTCTTTTTTTTTCAAATTTAAGTGCGACGTGACTTAAAACTTATTTTCACTTTGAAATGGTCTCATTTATTTTTAATTGACTAATAATATTGTTAAATCATTAACAAACTACAATAATTTTTTTAATTTTTCATTTTTAATTTGATTTTTATTATATATAAAATTCAAGCCAAACACTAACAAAACAAAATAATAGCAAAAATCGTTAAAACTTTTTAAACTATTTTTTTAAATATTTATTTTGATGAAATTTTTCCCCTTAAAAGTGTTCACTTTAGTTATTATAAGTGTACTATTAAATTCAAGTAATTTGTTTCCCTTTTGCCTATCCATACATATTTAACATTAGTGATGACGTCATTTTATGGTGCACTTTGGAGGTCCCTAATGAACGAACACCTGAAATGGAACGGATATTCTAACTCAGGGGCGGCAACCTCCGGCCCGCGAAGGCTTAGCGTCCGGCCCGCCACCCTTGTAGGCTTTATTATTGCAATCCGGCCCGCGGAACTCCCAGTAAAACTCATATCATTTTGTGGCATAGACGTAAAAGTAGGTTTAATTTAAGATTTACGGTGGAATGAAAATGCATAAATAACAGCGAGCGATGATGCATGTATATTTCATTTTTCTTTAACTATTAATTTCAAATCCTTGGCCTGAGATAAAAATAGAAAAAGAGAAAAAGAGAGGCAGAGAGGAAACGAATGCTGGATTAACTTGCTACTTCCCCGTCATTATTTTTTATGATTCCAAAATGGCTCTTCGTCGGCGCCTTTTATAACATCACATACAGAAGTCTCTTGAGAAAAAATATCAGATTTGTAGAGTGTTCAATGCAATTTTTGTACAAAATTGTACAAAAATTGCATTGAACACTCTACAAATCTGATATTTTTTCTCAAGAGACTTCTGTATGTGATGTTATAAAAGGCGCCGACGAAGAGCCATTTTGGAATCATAAAAAATAATGACGGGGAAGTAGCAAGTTAATCCAGCATTCGTTTCCTCTCATGTAAACAAAATATAGTAATTCTGAGATTTCATTTTTCACTCCGGCCCGCGATCTCCTTCCTAAAGTCTCATCTGGCCCTCACTCTGAAAAGGTTGCCCGCCCCTGTAATCTAACTAATACCGTATAATTTACATTAAAGAGTCTAAGTAGTTTATTTATTACGATCAGGGCTACTCAGCGTTGCCTTTTGGCTAAGATCAAAGTGTAGTATCTGTTCCAATGGATACTGCACCCCATAGACTGGTATTGTCTTGGCCTTCGGGGCTTGATTTACGCCGGTCTATGTGGCTGTCCTGTGCAGTTCTAGGAGGTCCACCCTCCCAGGCTTCGCCTCCCCTCTTTGGGGAGAAGTAAGTTTATTGCTTACTGCCTGAGGCGCCCCTACCAGGGAATGCCGACGGGGCTGCCCAGGCAATTTTTAAACCCCACTTTCCCGACCCGACCTTGGGTCACATCTTACTTGTGGGAGTAAGATAAAAACTGGCCTTGTGCCTAACTCCTGGAGAGGAGTAAATCAATACTCAGCGTTGCCCCGGGTCCCAATTTCCGTCAATTACGTTAGTTTCTTCTTCTTCTTCTTCTTCTTCTTCAACGACGACGATGGCGACGGTGTTTGTTTTAAAAAATAACACAATTTTAAACCAATAAATGGTATACTGAAGAAGTTCAGCAGATGGCGGAAAGGGAGAAAAAATTTATATAATTTATAATTTTTTTCTTTTTTCTTTATGTAATTTTTTTCTCCCTTCCGCCACCTGTTGAACTTCTTCATTATACCATTTATTCGTTTTAAATTTGTGTTTTTTTTAACAAATACCGACCTTTTCCCTTGAAAAGTAGTCGGTCGAAAGGCGCCTCGAGGTTACATCTATTTTACTATGTTTCATTAAATCGTATTTTCTTTTTTAATTCTAAAATCATTCCTCCCCCTCGAACAAAACGAATTTATGTGGTGCGGCATCAACATAACTATATATATATACACATTGTATAATATATATATATATATAATATATATATATATA